>JAFIDM010009631.1:325405385-325429373 GCA_023159025.1 Thereuonema tuberculata | reverse complement strand
AATCAATAAGCGTCTACAGTCAACTTTAAATTCAGCTATTTGCAAATCAGATACTTTCGCCTTTTTCAAATTGCTTTGAGCAGATAAACCAATATCTATTTGTTTAACTGGCAGAAAATTTGATTTGTCCTCCACGTCTATGCTTGTAATATTTTTGCTTAATGCCTCTTTTTTAAGAAAGCGCTGCATGAATTTTAGTGACAAATTACTATGGGTTTTTTGCTACTGGTTCTTTGCTACTGAAAATCAAGCAAAATATAGAGCAAACAATAAACAAGCTGCAACAGAAATAACTTCGTGAAATGTCCGAGAATACAAACAATCTACCCACCGATTGGCCTTTCAGATAAGTTGCATTCCTCGTAGTAAGTTTCGGTTTCAGTTTCAGTGGCGGGAATATAGTACAGGATATGAGGTCACTATTCAACACCATTAGACCGGCCGGCGGGAAGAGGGGATCGACGTGACGCGTGACCTTGAATGCTCCCTTAAGATAAAAGCTCGCGCTTGGCAAAAGATCATAAATTTCCCTGATTTTAAGTAATAATTGCGAAATTCCCTGATAATTCCCTGATTTTTTCCAGAATAACAAAATTCCCTGATAATTCCCTGATTCCCTGATTCTGTAGACACCCTGTATAAGAATGGAATTGGCGAATGCGGAAATTATGGATACAATAGATGACTGGAATCCAAAAGGAAATTCAATAAAAATAATATTCTAAAACATAAGAAGTTTAAGACTTCATATATTTAATGGCAAACATTAACAAAAAATAGATTACATAGACATAATAATACTAGTTGAAGTCAATATAAAGGATGAAGAAATATTTCTATATAATATAATGGGATTTAATAGACAAAGTAAGTTGAGAATTGGTTCAAGAGGTGGGGAATCATAATATGGTATCAAGAAAAATTTAATGTCCAATCAAGAAGTGAAGAATCTATAGCGCATGAAAACTTAATATGCGATTAAAAAACACCTCTATATTAACAAGTGATTTAACCATATATAATACATATAGACCTCCGCATATGAATAAAAATTTATTTATAAAAGAATTAAAAGACAATATAAACAATATAAAAAAAATGGAAATAAAAATTTAATGTTTAAAGGAGACATAAATGTAAATGGGTAAAAATTAGATAAGTGGCTAAAATGAAACACAGAAAAATATTGGGAAAAATTTAAGAAATATGCATTTATTAGTTTTTAATTCACTTACTGTTAACTTATTATTGACAACAAAATCACTTTTCATACACTTAAGTAGATATTATAGCTTTAATATAGAATTTTTAAAAGTGGTGTGCCAAGAAAATGAACAGTCTGACAGGAAAATGACTTCCACTGACAACCGAATGACAAGGTACAGGATAATGATCACTCCCATTCTTATTAATTGGAAAATGAAATTCAATCAACTACTAACATAATTAAACTGTAATGTCTTACTATAAAGGAACAATATGAAGGAAAATCAACATAACAAAGCCTCTGATAAATCATAATCCTTAAAGAAATGGAACAATGAATGTGATTTTAATTTGGAGCAGGAAAATGACTAGTAGTATTGTTGCCGCTACAAAAACCTCTGAAATATTATCAAATTACATATTAGCTTACATTTTAGTCTTCATGTTATGTTCTATAACATATAATAATTATTTTAAACCCAGATTTCATGTTTGGAAATAACAATATTTTAAATTATAATGAACTGAAGGTGCGAACATGGAATTTTCGCCCGGCAGGAAATATGACTTTTCATATTCTGCCTTGAAATTTTAATGCCTAATTTTTATTTTTTTATCTTAAACATATTTGATATAATTAATAAGGAGATATTATAAATGTTTTAAACATTTAATTTCAAAAATAAACAACTTTCTGGGTTATAAATGTCGGGAATTAGATTTAGTCACTTATCTCATTTTTACCCAAACATAGACGAAAAAAATAATAAAATAAGCCTAAAATAAACAAATATGCTATATAACTTTGGCTTCAGGAATCACATAAATAAAACAACAAGATCGGCAATAACATCCAAATCTGTAACAAGCACATGTATAGACCACTGTTTCATAAATTCAGTCGTTTGAAATCAAAGCTGGAATCCTACATTGGGACGTATCAGATCATTTTGGTATCTTGTTTGAGATGGAAAGGAACGAAATACAAACAAATTAAAAGGAAATAATAGGTAAAGATATAAAAAGTTTTAGAATAAATACGGAT
Organism: Thereuonema tuberculata; assembly: GCA_023159025.1. Taxonomy (NCBI): domain Eukaryota; kingdom Metazoa; phylum Arthropoda; class Chilopoda; order Scutigeromorpha; family Scutigeridae; genus Thereuonema; species Thereuonema tuberculata. Next base: position 325,427,122 of record JAFIDM010009631.1, on the reverse strand, counting down.
TATTTAAATAAGGAAATACATTTTTTATACGAAGAAATAAAAAGGAAAAACATAGAAGACCCAAACAAAATTATATATAAGCTAAATAGACTAATAATAAAAGCAAAAGTAAAGATTATAAACAATGTAAACAAGAAAAATGAAAACAAAACCCTTAAAGAACAGAATAATCTTGGATACAAAAAAAATTGGATGACCTCACAACTAATGAATAAAATAAAGAAAAAAAATGATTTATATATAAAATATTCAAAAAATAAAAATAATAAAAAAACTGGAAATAGATTACAAGAAAAAACGTAACTTATTGAAAAATCAAATCACAAAACAAAAAAATAAATACTATAGAAATTTAATAAAAAATGACCCAAATGCAAACTCAAATATTTGGAAAATTTTAAACAACATAATTGATAAACAAAATAAGAAAAATAATAAAAAAAAAAGCAAACGAAGAAAAATTACTAGAAAATTACGATAGCAAAATATTATTTCACAATCTAAGTAAAAAGTTTACTCAGAATACATATGAATATAATACAAAAAATAAGTATTTAAGAAAAAATTAGGAAGATAAACAGGAAACGGAACTGAATTCAATGGTTCTATTACCTCCAAATAACTATGAAATTCTTGAAATAATAAAAAACCAAAAGAAACATTCTCCTATGGTCCAGATTATATAAATACGATAGATATCATTAACACAAAAGAAATTATATCCATTTTTTTGGAGGATCTATTTAAAAAAATATACAATACAGGCATTTATCCAAATTCATGGAAGATTGCTGGCTTATACGATTCCAATCTATAAAGGAGGAGATCAAAAAGATCTAAACAACTATAGACCAATTGCTCTAATATCCAATATATCAAAAATAATAGAAAGTTATCAATCAAAAAAAAATTACAACTACATAACTCAAAAGAAAATACTAAATAATAACCAGTACACATATCAGAAAAATAAAGAGTACAACACATTTACTAATCAAAGTTAATGAGAACATTCACAAATCATTAAATGAAGGTAGGATTATTTACATAGCTTTTATCGATTTCAAAAGGGCATTTGACTCCATTGACCCTAAAATTTATTAAAAAGACTCAACAAATAGATATAAGAGGAAATGAAATTAAAATTATTGAAAATTACTTGAGGAATAAAAAGTTCAAAATTAAAATTGGAAACAATATAAGCCAAACTTACAATATAAGAAGAGGAATTCCACAAGGCTCGAACTTAGGACCACTTTTATTCAACATATATATAAACTCAATAAGTAAAAGTAATGCAGAAATTTATTTATATGCAGATGATGTAATTTTAATCACGACAGATCTAATCCAAACATAAGCGTAAGACAAATTGCAAAATGAATTGAACAACATAAATAAATGGGCATTTAATAATAAAATGAAAATAAATGGTGAAAAGACAATCAAGATGATAATCAAAAATAAAAATAGAAAAATAAATAACAACGAAACACTAAGTCTACATAAAATAGAATGTTCAAACATAAATCAAAATATCAACAAATCAATGAAAAACTAATTGTAAAAAAGATAGAAATTATTTCTACTTATGAATATTTAGGAATACATATTGATAACAAATTCAGTTGGAATAAACAATACGATTATGTTATTGGTAAATTGGGATCGCACTCATATCTTTTTTATCACATTAAAAAAAACGTTTCCCTGCAAACAAAAACTGATAATTTACAAATCTCTGGTTGATTCACTGTTGAACTACGGATTAGAGTGTTGGATAAACGTAAATAAACAACAAATGGAAAACAAACAAATTAACAATGAAAATATTTAACAATGTATATACAAATTATAAATATAAACCAAAAAAAGAACAACAACGTATAAGAAAAAAATATGGTATACTAAAAATAAATGAAAAATTTATTTATAAAATTGTAATAAAGAATTACTTTGAAGTAAAAAGAGAAAAAAAAAATTAGCAGATGATGAGTTAAAACAAGATACAATTGGAATAAAAGTTTCAAAATAGATAAAATCAATAACAATTTTGGATATAGATTAAATAACTATGTAAAATACAAAATTTTTAAACAAGTGAACATAGAACAAAAAGAGAACATAACATTTAAAGAAATAAAACAGACTAATCTCTGATGTGGTGGATGGGAGAATTACATTAAAAAATGATAATTAATAGATTTAACTTACTGACTAATATAGTAAACTCTCAGTCACATAACACAGGTATGCAGTATATATAAGCATACCTAATGGGACTGAAAAACATTAACAAAAAAAAAGAATTTTTTTTTTTACAGTGCAGTGTAATAGCTACCTGAAGAAAATGTCTTGGCAAAGGTTTATGAACTTGGAAAATTAATGAAAATGTTTTTTTGAAAGAACACACTTTTGCTTAACTTAGTGATTTTCTCTGGTATCTGATATTTTTATAATTATTAATTTAGTTTTAATGTTTAACTGCAAGGTGTAGACACTGTTCTTTTAGAAAAATAAAATTACTTCAAGAAAACCTGACCTTCTGGAAGAAGAAAGATGAAGTCTAGAAACTTTGCAAATTTCCAGTCTCTTTATGAAAGAATTCAGATCCAGTGTACTAATTAAAACTGTAATCATTACAACTTATCTAAAAAAAATGTGAAGAAATACTACCTACTGCCAAATATCAAAGTTTGGATATATAACTCAACTTTTGATATCAAGTAGGGGAAAAGAAAAAATCAATGGCAATGATCTAGTGAAAGATTACCCAATTTATCTCTACAATAATCACAAGTTCAAAGTCTTGCAGAAACATATCCCAATCCGATTACTTTGTTCACTTGTATTAAAATTTAGCTTTTTTTTCTTCAAATCAAAATTCTCTGTTCTATTGTCATCAAATCCTAAGTAAGAAACCAACATGAGGATGAAAATGATATGAGGTATATCTTTCAAAAACTACACTGAGAATAAAACTATTGGTTCATAAGACACTTATCAAGCATCTCCTCAACTGATTTGACTACATTCTGATAACATTTAACAATTTTATTATACTAAGAAATTGCTATCTTGTACTAATAGTCTTCTTTATAAAATTTTAATTAATCTGTTTATTTTGTCAATGTGAATAAATACTGTAGTATTTGTTTTCTTTCATATTGAACAAGACATATTAAAACGCCTATTTATTATGAGTCAAGAGGACTGAAGCTTTGAAAAAGAATGGAGCTCCTATCTTAATACCTGCATCCTTTATTACCTTTTCTATCTTATGACCTTTTGATGTGATCAAACTGTAGGCAATATATTTCTTAAGCTGGCCTAAGTTAATGCATGCTTTATGTTATTGTTTAATTTGAACAGTAACTAAATTTGTTTATATTAAGAAACTTAGTTTCAAACATTAATTCATTATAGTTAAAAATTCTAATTTACTAGTTTTAAATTGCTTTTCTAAAAATTGACCTTAAGATCAGTTCGAATCCATGATGTAAGCTCGCTCAGTAAATTAGTCCTTTTTTTTACCTTAAAAGAAGCAAAGCTAATTGACTAGAATGAATAACTGTTTCAAAGAATTTCAAAGGTCTTATTAACAGAATACTGACAATATAAACAAAGTAAAAAAAAGAAAATAATAAAAAAAAAAGCAAATACAAAACTACTCACCCCTCCAGATTTCAACAGCTTACGACGAAAATCATCAGTGGGATTCTGAAATGTCAGCTTCTCACAACGGATATGGTTCACTGGTGGTCCTTCGATGTGAAGAAACAGATCATAATCAAAACAGACTTTCTTTGGTTCTTCCTTGTTTTTGAAGTAAATCTCAATTGGAAGAACAAAGCCAGCATATCCTGATTCTGACACTTGATAAGGCGGCTCTTTTACAACTATTTTTTTAAAAAAAAAAAGTGTTATTAAAAATTTACATAGCAATATTTAAGTAAAACATATTTTTCAAGGATAACAAAAGCAAAGTTGAAATTTTGATCTTCTAATTTAATGATCTATATATACATGTATTCTAAATAGATAGATTCTAATAATAATAATAGACATATTCTAAATAAATAGAAATCACACAGCAGCCTTTCTTCTACACCATTGCAAACCCTTATTTTTGCTTGTCGCACTGATGAAAAATGAGCCTAAATCAAAGATGGTAGCAGATAAAAATAAAACAAAAATACTTTTGAGCAAGATACTAGTAAGGGCACATGTGGTGAAAATATAAAAAAACAGGGTAGTCGAGCAACCACCCTGGCTGATTTCACATGGAAAGACCCTGATGCATCTTTACATTATATAAATAAAATAACATTATATAAAAATTAGTTCTTCTAGAGTTTTTAAAATACTTTTAGAAATGCAGATTTTATTATTATTTAATTTTACTAAATTCTTAATAATATTATTTTTTCTTTGATTTTATATATATATATATACTATTAATCTTTAAAATTAGTAAACACTTTTAATTAAATAATTACATTTATGACTTATTGAAATCTCAACTTGTAATATACTTTAAATTATTATAAATGTATAACATTTAACAATCTTATCACTGATTACCATAATTCTTTCTAATAATATTACACTAACATTTCTGTTATAAAAATAATAAGAAAATAATATTATTGTAAAGCATATATTCATATATATTTTCTGTAATAATTTGTAATATATACATGTATTCTAAATGCTTATTTTGGTAGGAATTATTTTCTTTGATATTCACAAAGTTAGAACATTGATTCAAAATGATATTGAAAGAAATGTGAGTTAATAAATAGATCATTTGCTATTACTTTATAATATTTCTCTAAGTTTTATTTTATGCAAATTATTACAAAAAATATACATGAATATATGCTTTACAATATTATTTTGTTATTTTTATAACAGAAATGTTAGTATAATAGAAAGAATTATGGTAATCAGTGATAAGATTGTTAAATGTTATATATTTATAATAATTTAAAATATTGTAACAAGTAATACAATACAAGTTATTATTTACAAAATATATTACAAGTTGAGATTCAAATAAGTCATAATTGTAATTATTTAATTAAAAGTATTTACTAATTTTAAAGATGAATAGTGTGTGTGTGTACATATATACAGTAAAACCTCGTGAAGTCGTCACTCAAGGGACCGAACATTTTTGACAACTTAAGCGGAGTGGGCATTTTTGAAAAAAACAACAAAAAAAAACTGAAAAACAATATTTTTATGAATTGCTGTAGGATTCGGTGAGAAAAACAAGATTTTCAGAAATCAATATACGCAAATGAATGCAAAATAAAAAACAAAACAAAAACACATTTTATTTTCTTTTAATGGCATTAAAATAATCCAACAGTGTTGATTGATGAAGGTGCTGATTACTGGTAACCATTCGAAACACTTTGTAATGAAATGGAACTCCAACTTTTGTGCACATAGTTAATCGTATCTAAAACCGAAACTTCTAGCTTTTCGTTCCTATCCAAGGCTTTTATCATGTCCTTTACAAGCATTTTTTTGTACTTTCGTTTAAAAGTCAAGAATTATCCCTTGATCTAAAGGCTGAAGAAGTGCAGTTATATTTGGAGGAAGAAAAACAATTTCGATCGCTTTTAAATTTTCGGGGCTTACTCGCAATGAAATAAAATCACACTCAATAGCGGTCAAGAAAAACGTCTACTCTTGACAAGAATCGCAGCGAGAAGTGTGTAATTTCCCAAGTGAATTTCCCACGTGAAAATTCCCCGTAAAGGCTAGGCTTTCTTAGAGAAAAGGGGCGGGGCTGAAAAGATAGCAGGCAAAATTGAGACTAAAGATGCTTTTCGCCATTTTTGAGGGTGACGAGTTATCCGGAGTAGAATTAAATTTGATGACGAGTAAAAGAGGGTTATTTTACATTATTGTCTATGAGACCTTGTCGGGACCAAAGGAACACGACGACTTATCCGGGTGACGACTTAACGAGGTTTTACTGTATATAAAAAATTAAAGAAAAATAATATTATGAAGAATTTAGTAACATTAAATAATAATAAAATCTGCATTTCTAAAATGGTTTTTATTTTTTAAAATTCAACTACTAGAAAGTAATGGAAATGTTGCATTCAGGAAATAGATTATTTCTTTATTTATTCATAGAATCAGAGATGGGATCTTTTGTAAGCTAAATTAATTTAGTAGAATGTAAATTCTTTTCAAAAATTAGCCTGTTTTGAACTTAAATGTAATTAATTCAGTTATCGTATTAAAATCAAGAATAGGAGAATATGATTCATTCCTATTTAAACTGTCATATTTCAAATTTTCAGATTTTTAGTTGTATTTTTAACACTTACAGAACGATTTGAACTTAGACCTACAAATCACCCCAACTGACTTGCGCCTCACCTTAATATTAACTCCATAAGAAAAGTACAAACAAAAGACAAACAATGTTGCTATCACTAAAACATCATACTAATTTTCCCCTAGCCTTTTTAGGTAATTCAAGTAACTATATTACTATTCTTTTAATTTAGATCTGAAGGAATAGGTCATGGTAATTAATATACCGTATATGCTCCAATAAACGCTGTCTCTAATAAGCGCCGGGCAGCTGAGGGGACACGACCAAATAGTAGCCGGTCTCTAACAGTAGCTGGGTCTTTGATATTTGCCTACCGGTACTACAGTAAGCGTCCGTATCTTTATAGCCGTGCATAATACCTTACGTACATTGCCTTACAAAATGCGTCCGAAACGGTCATTTGACATTGACTTTAAGATTCGCGCAGTGGAATAAGCGAAAGAAACTTCTGGTGAGGTGGCTGCCTGTCACTGCGGATTCGGGCGACAAATAGCAGCGAAAGGTACAGAAAGACATTGCCATTTATCTTTAACAGTCTTATGTAGCATGTGAAATTAAACTAAAGTAGCTGTTTGTAATATTAGCCGGTATTTATGTGTAAAAATATTGTGTTCTGAAGGTTTTTGTTAATAATGGCCGGCCTCTATTAAGCGCCGGGAGCCGAGGCTAGTTTTGCAAATAAACGCCAGGGGCCTTTATTGGAGCATATACGGTATAATAAAAAATATAAGACTGGACGAGAAATTTTCCTACTCCAGATGATTTCTTCAATATTTTAGATTCTTTAGAATGTCTCAGGAAAGTCAGAAGCATCCTTCCCTCCAAAACACTGATACCGACACAAAAAAAGGCACAGAATTTTAATTAGTTCTGAAACTTCTCCTGAAGAAGACTCAAGGTACCTAACTAAAAGATTGAACAAATCACCTGGAGTAGAAAAATTGCTCATCCAATCTTTTATTGTTTATTTATTACTCTTTTTATAAAACTTATTTTTTTTACCAAGTTTCATACTTAAATTACAATTATTTTTTTCATTTTTATTCTTTCTGTTAACTTTGTTCCGCTACACTACATTATTTTAATCCAACTGCCAATGTTTGATTAATTAAAGCAATAATGCTCATCATTAACTATTCCTTTCACTCTTTCATGTAGCTATCATGATTTGATTTTTTTTTTTTTTTTGTCATAATGTCTTATTTATTTATTCTATTGACCTTATTTCCAATATTTAATTTTTATTTGTTCCCTTTCACCTTTGTAATCTCTTTTCTTCTCTCATCCCACAGACCTCAATCATAACAGCTAATTAATTCTCACTATTTCCACTTCTGAACTTCATTTAATTCGTTAGTAATGTTGAAATTCACCAATGAATTGTTCAATATTTAATATATTTCAAATCCTCTACATCCAGCCGATATTTGCCAACAAAGAGTGAAACGACTGTTCTGGGATATCACTTAGTAAAAAATTGGTCTCAAAATCATTGTTGTTTATACAATTTTAGGCACATTGTGTTTTTCTTTTTGTGCTTAAGGAAATTCATTTGAGGCTGGCAGATGCCAGCACCTGAATTTTCCTGTTTTATTTTTTTATTGTATATTTATTGTTTTTTTTCTATTTTGGGGTACCATATTGTTTTTTACCATTATTGCCTCTACATCTATTTCTTTCTATTTCAACAAAAAAAAAAAAAATCTGCAGTTAGAAGTTTTTCTGCTCTAGGGGTCACAATCAGATCTTAATTGTATCTAAATGTGTTATTTCAAGAAAACATATTAATTGTAATAATTTATATTATTTTTGTAATCATTCATTCAGAAGATAGTTTAATGTAAAATATTGGCTTTGGGAGTTAATGGTAAGTTTTTTTCTTAAAAAGAATAGAAAAAAGAAAACGGCCAATAACAGTGTTTTAAATATCAGGCAATCTGATGTTCTCTGAAATGCAGCTGTGGTTGGACATTAAGATTAAGCTTTATTTCCAAGAACTTTCCTTTTCCAACAACAGATGGAGCTACATTCACCTGTAATTTATTGTATTAGCCCTTCGAACAATAATCGATTGGCTGGCCCCTAGATTAGTCTAATAAACCTTCACACTTCTTTTTATGACTGTCTGCAGTCATTGAGACGCAGGGGAAGAAAATGCCTTACGGTGTATTTGAAAAGTGGAAACTTGGAACTAAATAGATCCCTTACATCTCCCTCTACTATAAACATTTCCACCAGAGTTCGCAAAGAAATTGAAATGCAATTGAGTCACATACAGAAAATAAAAGAAGTTAAGTAATGACAGAATATTATTATATATTTTTTAATAATAATATAATTTCAACATTATTGCTTTTCAGTTTGATAAAAAAAAAAATAAAAAGAAAGAACTAAAAGCAAACCACAAATCTAAGTTATTTTAACAGCATTCTTTTAAACAACATTCGATTTTATTTTATTTACTTATTTACTAGATGGCTGCCTGTCGCTTTGCTCTGGAAGCCTCGCTTATGTAATGGAAAAAACATTATTTATTCAAAAAATAAAATTACATCCAGTATACTAAAAACTAAAACTAAAAATAGTTTAAGTTTAAATTTTTTAACAATACATGCAAAAAATTATTGAAATCCATTTGTAGGAGTCTGAAATTTCCACAGTTGAGTGAACCATGCAACAATACTCCTGTTGCATGGTAACATGCATGATAAACTGAATTTTTTCACAACTCCAATTTTTGGGGACGTAAGCTTGCGTGCGCACTATTTTTTTTACTTGATACTTGCAGAGGGGTGATACGCTGAGATGGGTACTTTCCTAAGAAATTCTTTTGGACATTTTTGCTTTTAAGAAAAAAATAACGAGGAGCATTTTTGCAATAGTATTTATTCTTTCCCAAAAAGCGCAAATATAACACAGCTACTAGTAAATTAACACTATAAAAAGTAAACATCCCATCCTTGCCCTTATCTTGAAGAAATCGAAGGAGACCTGATGCATGCACAAAAGCGTTGAAGGCTCTCGTAAGCAAACCGAACAGTAAGTATATATTTAGTTTGAGAAACAAATGATAATCGTAATGAAAAATGCATGATAGTAAATGAAAAAAGTTATAAGTAAACAATGAGAGTTTTGTGTTAATTTATCTATACAATATAAATATATTCTTAATGTAATATTTCAGATGGTGTACCGTTATAAAGTAAAACACAAATTTTAAATTGCCTTTCTTATTGAAGTACTACTTTATAAATAGGCTAAATATCTACTTACCTTTTACAATATAATTTAATTACTATTAATTTGTAAAAATATTTACAACTGAAATCTCTACGTATAATTGCAATTCCAAAATATACATTTAATTATAAACAAAATTAATAGCAACTGTATTTTATTTTCCAAAAAAAAAAAAAAAATCCATTACCAAAAACATTACAAGTATCAGTATTGCTACTCTTGAAATTACCTTAATTTTCATGTCTTCATTTTCTATGATCAATATTTGTTCGAAAAAAAAATAATGTCATAGATTGCAATTCAGAGTAATTTCATGTAGAAAAGAAACAAGCAAAATTATAAAATGGAGATCAAAAATCCAATAACTTTGGTCTTATTAAAAAGCCTCATTTTTGATGCATTTCTTATTTCTGTCGTATGAACTGTAACCAAATGACATTTTCCAGAATTAAATATTATTTAGATTTGATATGTTAAGCCGAAATTTATATAAAGGTAATTATTCATGAAAAATGCAAATGTATTCAGATCTGCATTAATGTCAGTAAAGCAAAAATGTTCAGAATTGAATTACAGATTCAATTTAGAATTGAATTACAAATATTCAAATCGTGCCATGACAAAAAAAAAGCACTATTAAATTTTAATTAATATTGAAATTTAATAAAATCACCAACCATTAAAACCCTGTGTACAATTAAAATTAGATCACACTGTAAATCACTACCTACATACCAAAGGTTAAGGATCCCGATCTCGCTTCCGAAGATTCAACTCATTACTTATACTGCATAATTTTAATGTTTTGTTTTATACTGTTATTCAATGCCAAGCGGAATACAGGACAAGCAATCGACATTTTTTTTATATTAATGTGCGTTTTTGGATTGGTTTTCTTTTTTTTTTTTGGGGGGGGGGGGGTTTCAAAGGTTTTTTAATAAGGAAACAAAGTGAGTTTGAAAATCGGATTGAGTGGATTTCTTGTGCAAGTCGACGTATCAGCAATGGGTGTCCCATATCTGCTTGCACTGTTGTAGACAGTGGCTGGCGTCGGTAGGGGGTGATTCTTGAAGCGGCTGTGGGTGGGCAAAACCTTGTTTGGAGATCGACTGCCTGCAGCAGTGTCAATGCGTCTCCTTGGGACCGATTGTAAAAATGGGTCATTCCACGTCAAATTAGCAAAAAATTTTGAAATTTCTTAGGTGACCCTCTCCGATTTTAATGAAATTTGGCACAAAGATACCTTCGCTCCTTATATAAAAGTCTACCAAATATTATTGTCCTAACCTTAAACATTTCTGAGAAATAGCATTCAGAAGTAAGGTTCACAATTTGTAACTGGTTTTCCATTAACTTTTCGGGCATTTTTAAAGCTGTATAAATAAAGAACTAGTTGAGCCAGACAAATAATAATTCATAAACTTAAGAGTATTTATATATATCATAATAAATAATGCATTACAATTAGTTTGAGTCTTTTAGTTTTCCCAAGACAGGCTTACAAAGTAGGCATTTTGTAATGTTGTCGAAAACAAAAGTGAATTTTTAATCCTTCATAGATTTTGAGAATAAAGCTGCATAGATAAAAAAAATTTTACACTCTATAGGTACTTTCTGATACATAAAATAAATATTAAATAATTCCATTAGTTTTTTTAAAAAATAGATTCTGAAATTGGCAGTAAAGTGAAAAATAGCAAATTTGGCTTATTTTCAATCGACTATTTAGTAACGTAGACAATTGAATTTAAAGTTGAAATTTTGTCCAGAGTTTCATATTCATACAATGAAAATATGGTATAAAATTCAAAACCCTACCGAAATCCTTTCCCTTTCAAACTTAAAAGAAATGGAGTTACACTTTTGGGCAAAAAAACAAAAACAAGTTGAAATAGTTTTAAGAAGCAACAATCTACTTTATTTATGAAGTCATCTTTAATAACATCTCTGTAGGGAAAATCTATTTTACTACAATATTAAATATAATATTTACGAATTTTCATTTTGATAGAAGCGTTAAAATTTTTTTATAACAGTTCTGATCCAATTCAAACATCTGTCCACTGTGACTTTGGGAGCTTTCACTACGCAGATGATATTTGTGAATTGTGATATTTGTGATCACGATCCTTATGGTGACATTGGGATCAGAGAAACTTTTGGCAAAATAATTCCATATCCGAAGATGAAATTACAAAATGCCTCGTAACAAAAGTGAAAAAGTAGACAATGAGAGTTTTGTATTAGTTTGACACAAATTTGTAAAGATAAATTACGCTCCGAAAACAAAAGTTTAATGAATAGTTTATCAAAACTTTTCCGTTTTGCGCAAAAGCATAAAAACATCATTATTTTAACAAATCAAGGGATAAAGAATTTTAGTAACTTTATTATCATATTTTTTTGTGGTTTTTCCATGTTTGTCAATGGCAAGATTATTGCCATTTCATAATAGTTTATCGAACACGACACTTTGAATTGCAAAAAGTAAACATTGTTCATTTTCAAAGTAAGAAATACATCATATAGTACAACAGATATTAGTTATTAAGTTACTAAATTTGTTTTTAAGAAAGTTTAAAAATTTACGTTATATTTATTTAAATGTAACAAAAATTATATTAAAATAAAATAAAAATAAATACGTAAAAAAAAAACAAATGGCTAGGACATATTACTTACTGTCTTGCCAATATAAAAAAAAAAATAAGATTTTCCAAAAAAACATATAGTTTTGAAGTTACTATCTTTTTTTTTTTTTTGAGTTCCATCTTCTTCAGTCAGAAAAATTAAAATCAAATACAGAAAATTTACTGAACAGCTCAGCCTTCGTTTGTTCCTCAATGCCCAGTTGTGACTAAAGCTCACCCTAAAACTTTATTGGGGGGGAGGGGGTTGCATGGTTTTTCGCCTTGAACACTTTCCCTTTGGGACATCATAAATTAGGGTTCTTTTGACAACGAAATTTTCGAAGCCACCTAGATGTGACTTTCAGAACTACATTTTCTCTAATTCATAAAAATCTCAATAAATAATGAATATTAAAAGAAAAGAAAAAAGTCATATGATTCAGTAATTGACTTGGCTGCCTTTGTATTTAACAGAATTCAAAAAAATTAATCGACTGTCTCACAAAAAAAATCATTTGTCAGACTGCATTGTCCAAAAAATATTTTTTTTTTTTTTTTAATTTAAACAAAGAAATTAATGATAAAAGTGTTTAATTTAAATTTTCCAAATTAAGTTTCTGTATCATTTGAATATTGGATCCAGACTTCTAGAGTTTAAACAACATCACAACAGTTATTTAAATATACGATATATTGGGGGTGTTTGAATGCAAATAAAATGAATTTAAATAATAATGAATAAATAAAAATGAAAATATAACTCTTATATGTTTGACGATTTTACATAAAAAGTTTCAGATTTTTATGATCAATAGTTTAAAAGATATGGGAAGATAAGGGGCAGTGAAATCCACCTATTTTCACTCCAGTTCCACGTTAAAGTTATGAAGTGAATGTTCCTTGGAACAATTCTGAAACCTGTGACTTGACATTCTTCTAAGTTTTGCTGAATGTTAAAGAATAGGGCAATGATAATCCTTACCTCGTTTTGGTTTAGGAAAGCTTTCATGTAGAAGGAAAACAACTTTCTCTACAAAATGCTGAATGTTGCTTCCTTCCGGCCCACGTACAAACACAGTCCAATCATGAGTAAAGCCTTCAGAGGTTGGTCTTGTACGAATTGTAGCTTTATGACCCAACTCTAACTTCACCTGGACACACTAGAAAGACAGAAAAAAATAAGACAAATACACAACACTGATAGTTGCTTTCTAGGTTAATGAACTGATTTATTTTAAACCAATGAGTATTATCCAATCACATTTAAGAATGTAAGCAAAAGTTTGGTAACCTTTAGCGAATTCAGAGACTAATAAAAATGAAAGCTAAAGCTTCAATAAAAACAATATAAAAATTGGTCACCAAATTTAATTAAAAAAAAGTTTAAGATTTAATGCATGTAAAATAATCACTTCAACATGCCACTACATGACTTATCAGTTTACATTTACATCAATTCTGAATCATTTGATAATAGCTTACAAAGGGTCTCTACTCTACACACATTTCCTATTACTTGTTAATGATGTAATTTTCAATATTTATTAGTTTGTTGAATATATTTTTGAAGTTGGATAACACTTAGCTTTGGATACTGCTTTTTGAAAATCTCCTGTAATACTCATAAAAACAGCAACAACAATTCATACTTTTTTTTTTTATTACTTCTTTCAATTTTTGTTAAAAAAATTAAAAAAAGTAAACTTGATAAATTATCTTTGAAGTTTAAAAAAAAAGGAAAGTTTGTACAAATTTTCAAACCAAACATTTCCTAATAAGGCAGAAAAAAAAATGAAGTCTTACGTTAAGACAGTTACTACCAATTTCATCTGATCAAAAATTCTGTCTTTCACTCCAGAGCAGCTATTCCTATTCTGATTCACTTGCAACTGATATCTTCAGGATATACTTCAAATGGATTATGACATTCTATTGCACACTAACAATGGTATTTCTTGAAGATGATTTGATGAAAAAATATTAGTGATGGAAAAATACATACAAAATGTTTTAATGAGAGATATGGACCAGCAATGCATTGTTTTACTTTATTTTAACAGGATTTTCTTAATTATCTTATAGCACAGTAATTCAGCAACATTGGTAGGCCAGCAAAACATATGACTTTTTTTTTTATTTGGCAGCCCAAGTTCGAGGCCAAGATTTAGAGATACGTGGTACGTATTTTTTGCTCTTTCCTTAATGTATTTGTATCCGATTAAATTATTTATGTTTAAAAAAAATTAAAAGCAGCTTTGTAAAATTCTCATTCTCCTTAAAAATTTAATAAATATTAAGCATTATTTTGTTACAGAAGGTCCATTTACAAAAATCTTATTGTGACTGAAAGGAAACAGCTACTATTTATTGCACTTGAATCTTGAAATATTACTACATTGTTTGTTATGATATCGTAACAAACCTCTACACTGATCTCACAAAAGGAGACTGATTTTATTCACAGCCTGGTATCTCCCTGTAAAATTTGATGCCATAATGCTTTGCTCAAAACCACTACCAATATTTCCTGCAATCATGTGTATAGGGAAAAAAAAAATGGTTAACCAAAAATGCAAATGAAACAATAAGGAAAAGATTCCAGGTTTCCATAACAGGTTGGTAAACTCAATGCAATTGTTGTGTATGGTTTTCTGTATCAGTGCATAAGAAAGGATTCAGGTTCGTAAATGGACAGATTGATACCATGTGTGCAGCACTGGTTTAAAAGAGTTGGATTAAAGAAAAAAAAAACAAATGAAATTAATGGAAATCAATTTTCAGATTTTTGCAAACACTAAGAGTGGTATTAAAAACTTTGTTTTAATAACAGAATTTTGTGCAATAATGTTGAAGAAATACAATCATAATTAAGAATCTTTTGTTGACAGAGTAAAATAACTATATTCTTTGAATCAACCTTATAAAAATGTTAAGCTATTGTTTATTTATATTTAATAGGATCCTAGCTTAGTAAGCAATTGATGAAAATCAACAATGAAATGATGTCTGCTCTTATAGCCATAAAGGTCAAGATAGTTATGTACACAATAATGAAACTAACGTAAAACAAAAAAAAAACAGTTGCAGATTGTAATTCAGTAATATTAAATTATTGAATAATAACTATGTTTAATAATAAATTTCAAGAAGTATCAATATAAAACATTCACAGAAAAGTATCTTGTCTTTTTGGATCTCGTCTTTGTATGATGATGACAAAAACTCCAATTGGAAGGAAGGTTACTAAAAACATCTGCAACGAAGATCACCTTTGCTTGAATTAAGCTATTCAATGTTTGCAAATAATAATATATATAATAACTTTTTCGCTTTAAAACATAATGCTCTGAAATTATTTCTTGTTATTGATACATTGGGTGTTATTACAGCATTAAGCAACTGGTATAAGACAATGTGTAAATGTATAAAAAATGTTTATAACTATCAGCCAATATAAATCAAGAATCAGAAAGTTCACAGTTCAGTATAATATTTTTAAAATTTTCGTTGTAGTTGTCAGACACAATCATGTAGACTCGAATAAAAAAATAAATAAATAAATGTTAGGAATTGAGTTCGTTGCCTTTCTGAAATTGATAGTAATAACATGTGATATTTTAACTTCATTTAATCATTTCTCTTTGTCTATTTCCTTATCTTTACACTTTTTTTTAAAAAGTTTTTCTGAAGAACTTATATCAAGCATACAACACAGATATGATTTACAGATGAAAAATAATACTCCCTCTGTCCCATAATAATAGTAGCAAGTGAATATTTAAACGGGAATTATTGGCAAATGCACTTGTAAGTTATGTTGTAGCACAAAATTGTGAAGCCTTCAATCAAAATCAATGTTTCATGACATCTGTCATTTGTTTTGACACATCTTTCTTTTTTTAGTTTAACTTAATTATTACGATTTATAACTATTTTTCTAATTTCATCCGCTGATCGAAATCAATTGGTTCTTTTTTTTTTTTTCAGTTGAACATCAACCCATTGTAAAAGTAAGATGAAAAAAGAGAGTTTTCAAGCAAAGATCGCGATTGTCCAGTTCTTGATGCATCAAAAGAAAAACAAAAAGTTGCAGAAAGGTGCAATTACATTACTACAAAACAATAACGAAATTATTGAAACATCCAGAAACTATCTGAACATCCAAAATAAAAATTAGGAGTAATATTTTTAATTTATTGTTTAATTTAATCTAGTTTTTTGATAATAAATGTTGCATTCTACATTTATTTTCTTTTGCTACTATTATTATGGGACAAATTAAATTCATCAACTGCTACTATTATTATGGGACAGAGGGAGTAATATTTTTGGGGAATTCATTAATATGAAAAAATCAGCATTATGCTGATTTTGAATTTTCAGAGTTACAATTATCGTTACTTTACTTAATATTTATAAATAAATAAATAAATAATTTCTGCAATGAATATGCATTGTAAGAAAAGAACAGAACAGCAAAATTTAAATCAATGAACTACATGTTATAATGATCTTCCTGAGAATACAATTCTTCAAATAAATGAAAAAAAAAAAAAGGCCTCGAAAACGCATAAACTTCTTAACTTTAGGATAATAACTAAACTTTATTAAGAGAAACGAACAAACATTTGGGTCTAAATTCTTAGTGACGAGGGCGTATTATAAATTACTTTGAAACTAGTCTACTTATAATAACTAACTACTACTATACTTTTCTATTCCATATCATTTTTAACAGAAAAATTTGAAATATTAAGAAAACTGTGTAAGTTTGAAATCACGTAAGGGACAAAGCTATTGGCTTCCGTTATAATATTCCTAATTTTCTTCGACACTGATTACGATATTTCCGTTTCAAAAAGAGCTTACAATTGGTTTTTAACCTTTTTTATTACTTTACATTCATTGATGCATTAGTAATACTTTCTCAGTTATACTATACTTCTGCAACTTTATTAAATTAAAAATCCAGATATTTTAACAACAGTAAACACGACTTATTTAATCTGTATCTCGAATTATCTTTCCGACAGCGATTAACCAATTATTTTAGAACCTAATTTATGAGAAAATTAACTAAAGTATTTTAATGTATTCTCTTAAAAAAAGGAACGTTTTTTTGATCAAATCCTTTGTATATCATCATTACTATAATCACTCATAATAAGGTTAATGTTTATATCAAAGAGTTACCGCCCTTTCACCAAGCTTCAAAACAATAACAAGCTCTGTAAAATCAATTGAATAGCAGAAAATCTTTTAAGAAACCAACAAATATTACCGGCATAGCGAAATCTCTGACCGAAGTCACGTGAATTCTTCGATTTGGATGATATTTCAGTCAACTAAACGCAATGAAAACCCAAGTATTTAGGCCTAACTAAACTAAGTCATGCATCAAAACATCATCACAAAGTGTTACAAGTAAATCGTTTCCTCTTATTATTTAGACTAACACTGTTGTGACAGCTTCACGAGTGAAAAGATTAATGAAAAATGTCTCACATGCTGAGAATGAGTATTTGAAGCTTTGATTCTACCCATTATTCACTCAGATCCTTTCCAGGATCCGTAAGAGATTTCGGCCAAATGCACTTTTCAACCATTGAACGACGAAGGCGGCAGCTGGTGACGAAATGACAAAACACAAAATTAAAAGGAATGTAATCAAATACTGTCAAACTCAAGAAGGTTCTACACATATGATACAGTGATTCTCATAAATTTTCTCCGAATGATATCTTAATTTTGTGCGAATTAAAAAAAAAAATTAATTACTTCAACGATATCCTAGATCAAGGGCGCACAACCTGTGGCCCTCGGGCCGCATGCGGCCCGCCAGTGTATTTGCTGAGTACCGTTAGTGTCAAACTTAAACTTAAATTTGAACCTTTACATTGCTGCCAACAAATACATTGAAAAATGTCATAACTTGCAACAGCAACTGTCTCAAACTTTACTGTTGGAATATTAGTATGAACAACTAGCGCACTATCTGATAATTTGAAGCTTATTTAAATTATATTTATTTAGTAATTATTATTATAAATGACATTATCAAATCATTAATTGGTAAGATATAGTGAGAGTTGAGGGGTTTAGAGGATGAGACGCTGCGGCCCCCATCAGAACTTTTATACAAATATTGGTTCTCAGACATCCTTCGGTTGTGCACCCCTGTCCTAGATAACAATTTGTGGCATCAAATCTAAGTAGTTTTCTGTTTATTTTATTTTATTTATAATTTTTAAAAACGAAGTGGCAAGGAAATAATTTGTTATATGAACACCTTTTTAAAAATTATTCAATATATAGCAAAACATTAATAAATAAATAAATAAAGAAAGAAAGAAAGAAAGAAAGAAAGAAAGAAAGAAAGAAAGAAAGAAAGAAAGAAAGAAAGTAATAAATAAATTTATTTATTTGTTTAGGGTCTAAGTTCTAATCTTCAGAACTTAGACATTAATAAAAATGGAAAAAAAAATTCTTTTGGGTCTGAATTAGTTTAATTATTATCATGTAACTTTTGAAAATATATATAGGTCTCTGGAAGAGTAATCGGAAATGGCTGACATTAATTATACAGGATGTATCAAAACTCTGTATAAATTTTAATCGGAAAAAGAGAGCACCAAGACAAACCTTTTTCATCTATGAATGTATGTCCAACTTTCGGTGCTGAAGGACGCTAAATAGTGGTGCTTCAATCGCTAGAGAGGGGAAGTGGGAAGGACTTGTGTTTGCCGCGACATTCGTTAATCGGACACATAACTTGTAAATTGGAGCGTTTCACGACTGCTGAGATATCTGACATGCATCTGGGAAATGAGGCTGCCAATGGAAATAGAAGAGCTGGTGTGGTGTTGTACCGACAGCGCTTCCCAAACAGACGTGCCAAACATTTGCTAAGCTTTTTTAAAATAAACGTGTTGTCCACATTTGTTTCCATTCTTTTAGGTTTGTCTTGGTGTTCCATATCCCCTGTCTAGCCGATTGCAGGGCAGCTAAGTAGCACCCTCTAGCATCGAAGGTTTCCATCAGCGGACATATATTCATAGACGAAGATGATTTGTCTTGTCGTTCCCTATCTCTTATTAAAATTTTCTTCTCTGATCATTTGCTGCTGTAACAAATCTTTTTGATTGCCTTCTTCCTGGAGGTGTTGCAGCAAGTCATCACTCTGCTGCGCAGTAGCCAACGAAAATGAAGGATCCACAGAGTTCACAGCCCAAGAGTTTTAGTCATTGCACAGCAGCTGAACAGAACTCAGGCTTTAGCTCACAAGCGGTTCTTAACAGAGCCGGATCTAGATCCAATTTCACCCGGGCAAACGGTCTGCTTGGCGCCCCTGACCCCCTTTAACAACTTAGGCAGTAATTAAAATAATTAAATAAAACGCTCATTCACAGTATTTTCAAACAAATGATAATTTATTTCACATAAAGAAAGATTTTAAATTTAAATAGGCATCAACATTCATTACAATATCATTTTTTAGTCATAATTCCTGTACCAATCGTAAAAACATGATAAATAGATCAATTATTGTACCAGTATAGATATACGCAATTGTTTTAGCATGTGTGTAAGTAATATATGAACGAAAGTCTAGTCAAAAATCATCCGCCTGTTTTATTAGCACCACTTCGATAAGATGAATTAAAAAGAAACTTACTGGGGACATTGTATAGATAGTTATTCACATATATCAGCTGGTACAGTGGCATACCAACGCCTTTGGGGGCCCGGGGCGGGAGTTCCATTATTCCACAACCAAAAAGAAAAAAAAACGGAATCTCCAATTCAAGAACCAAAAAAAAAAAGGAAATACTTGGGTGGATGGGGCCCCTAGGCTGACTGGTGGGGCCCCCTAGGCTTGTTTTTACAACCCAAAAATAAAAAAAAAAGGAAATAAGCTGGCTGGTGGGGCCCCTCCCAGGCGGGGGCCCGGGGCAGAACGCCCCCCCCCCCTTGAAACGCTACTGGGGAAAGAAAAAAACATGTCATTTACATTAAAATTGTACTTTTGAGTTGTTTTTTTTTTTTGGTAGCAAATGTTTCAATCACATCATCATAAGACACTTTGGATAATGCTCAGTATTAATGATGCTTCGTTAGATTTGTTACCTTTTCTTGTCCTGATTTATTGCGAAGATAAATTTTTACTAGTTTCAGCTTACTAAAGCATCTTTCATTTAAAGCAGAAGTTACAGGTATTGTGAGACAGATTCTAAGAGCCACAGCAATATTAGGATATGCATCTTGGAACTATTTTTATAAATAGAATTCAAAGGTTCAGCTGGAATGAATTTTTTTTAGATTGGAGTCAAAATTTAATGCATGGTATTTGAAACGTTCAACTTCTTTTAAGAATTTCATTCTTATCCAGATCATTTTTATAAGCCTTATCCAATTCTATAGCTTGTACCTTGAGATCATCAATTGACATAGATTCGAATTAAATTCCTTGGAGAAACCTGGATTTCACATAAATATTAGACAGTGCCTAAAGTCTTTCTCTTAGATCCAGAAGTATTCGATCGATAATTTCTAGAAGGGAGATTCTAAGCTCTTCGGATAGTAACAAACTTTCATCTTCACTGAGTTCGTCAAACATCTTGCTGTCTTACTTAGTTTACAATGTGATTCTACAAAGCACTCAAGCTATTTGAACAATACCTAGTGCTTCTCTTTCAATGTCGTTGAGATAACTGATCTTGTTGATTCCAAAATAGACCGTGATTATTTTATACAACTTAATTAATGCTGATCTTTTTCTTTTGAAGGACTTTTATTTATCTATCAATGTGTCTTAGCACTTTGTACCAACACACAATAAACAATTTTCTTCAATTGTCAAATTTTGTGAGTGATTTTTATTTTTAATTTTTCTTCCGAAGATTTTTTTTAAAATTAATATAAATGTTATCAAATATTTTAAAATTAAGTTATTAATATTACTAATTTGATATTTAGTTAAGAAGATCCAGCTATTTAATCCGTAGTCCAAAATGGGATCAACCAAAGATTTAAAAATGAGCAGTTTCTATTTAAAAGGAAAAATATGTAAGAAGGTATGTAATATGTAAGAAGGTTTAGCGTGCATTAAATGTAATATGAAAACGGAAAAAATTAATAGAATGCACAAATTTCACATATTATTCTGTATTGCTTTCACACATTATTCTGTATTGATTATAGCGATTTTTCTATTGTTTGCTTTTTGCCGATTCCCACTTCCAAGAGCGGGAGAAGGAACCATAGGCTTTCACGCGTTCTGAGCTTGGATCATCGAAGCTAAATCTGGCTGGTGAGTCCTAATAAGGACGAAACAGCTGTCCCAGATTGCAGTCGATGATATCTCAATGCGCGAAAGCAAACGAATTTGTGCATTCTCTATTTTTTCCCGTTTTCATATTACATTTAGTGCACGCTAAACCTTCTTACATATTAATTTTTCGCCTTTGCTTTTGGCTTATCTTTTTATTAAATGCCTTTTG
>JAFIDM010009631.1:325373452-325404985 GCA_023159025.1 Thereuonema tuberculata | reverse complement strand
CCCCCCCCCCCCCTCTGGGCGGCCCTGAGTTTACCAGCCATGGCATGTTTAAAGTGATTTTTAAGCAACAATACACAATGTTTCATTGATAACAACAATAACGATGTCATTACACTTGACACAATGTTTCATTAATAACAACCTTGGGATCGCGTTCGGAGGTTTTCGTAATTTGGGACCGCCAATGTTCATTGGGGAAATGAGCTTGAAGTTTGCTGTGGAAACAAACATATCATCATCATCTTGATTCTCAATCGTCTGATTGGTTAGCTACAGCTCTCCATCTACTTCTCTATTCTGTCAGCCTCTTCACTCATTCATAACTGCACTGCAACATCTTCTGTTGCTGTCATGTAGCTCATCCTTAGCCTTCCCCTTGGAACCTTCCCTTCTATATCACTCTCCAGAATAGTTTTTGTTAAACTATTATGTTAAAATCACTTCTTTTGGATAGTCTTCCAAATTTTTCTTTTCTCATTAGATTTCTTTAGTACTTAGTTGTTACCAACTCGCTGTATCCATTTAATTTTAACATTCTTTTCAGGAACAGCATTTCAAAAGCTTCTTAATCTTTTCCTTTCAATTTTTCAGGTTTCACATCCATACAAGGTCTTGATGTCGACAGTTTTAGCCATAAGATGATTTTTTTTGCTTGGGCTATTCTGCGCAAAATTTCTTTCCTACCATTTCCATCTTTAGTAATTAAGTTTCCACCGAAATTTGCTGACTTGTTGCAATTTTGTTTTTCCAGTTTTAGATCTAAGACTGTGCTTTGTTTTTTCCTACACATCATTACCTTTGTAGTCTTCTTATTTATGTTCATAACATAACTCGTACTGAGCACATCTTGTATTTGTTGTAGATCATTCAGGGCATATTATCTCATCAGCTAATTGAATAAACAATCATTACTCCACAGATCCTCCCTCCAGTCTGCCATTCTGCTTTCACCTCTTATTGGAGACACGATGCACGCATTAAAGATACTAGGTTTATGTATTGCAGCCTTGTCTAATACCTTTTTTGACTTTCGATTCTGCTTCATAATCCCCAATCTTTATGTTCAATGTGTGGATGATTCTCCTCTCTCTATAGTGTACTCCAATATCTTTTAAAATATGAAGCTTTTACCCCATTAGTCTGTATCGATTGCCTTTTCTAAATCTACAAACACATCTTTTCTTATTTGTTTCTCAAAAAGCATCTGAAATGACAGCTTAGCTTCTTGTTTCTCTGTTTTTCCTGAAACCATACTGGTCTTCTCATAAGAAAGCTTCTATAATGTTTTCTATTCTTTCATTGCAATTCTAGTTAGAATTTAGAAGCATGACTGAGGAGGCTTAGTGTTCTTCACATTTTGTAGTGTAACTTTTTGTTTTGGTAAAATTACTATATTCTCCTGAAAATCCTTTACCACAGCTAGTCAGATATATTTCATTACAAAAACTGAGTAAATTTCTTTCTGCAGTTTTCCACCTGAATATTTTATAAGCTCAATTGGAATGTGATCTAATCAGCAAGAATGTCTGCTATTTCTCATGCTTTTTCAAATTCTGATGGAAGAATGCATTCTCTCATATAGTCTTCATGTACTAATTCTTATTTTTCTACTGAGATATTCAAAGTATCACAGTATATCCCTTCCATCTTACTGCTTGCTGAGCTAGATCAAATAAAACTTTGCTATCACTACTTTCTATCATTGTCGATTTAGATTTCTTCTTCATACAATGTTTCTTTATATTTCTACAAACGCTTAATAATATACATAAAATAGAAGAAATATGAAAAATACAGTTGAATTCATCTGTCAAAGAAATAATTCCAATGAACCTGTACCCTTCAACTTTCTATTCAGACAAAATTCCTTTCCCCCCTCCCTATCTTTTTCCTTTGAATGAAAATGATATAACAATAGTTGCTTGTATACAATGCACCTATATCTCCTCACACATCTAGTGGTGGAATTAATTTTAATCTGGAATGAAGCGATTTTTTTCTGTAACTCTTCTCAGGTCTGATGGAAAATTGTACAATATAAGGAAATAAAGATTCAATAGTAACTTTGTTTACATCACTGGTATTATCACTCATTAGTAATCTTAACTCCATAATTCAAAGTGAAGCAACAATGTAACAGTAACACAGGAACTTGTCACTAAATACTCCAAATTAAAAAAAAAAAATTAATTGGTGAATTTCCTTGTCTTTATGGTCAGTTGTGAGACGTTCAAGATTGGCTAACTATAGAACTGGAAAATTTATGATCAGATCAGATACCTATTCGTTTCCTCATTGGTAATCATGTTCACTCGAAGTAAATAAATACTTTTTGATCTAAAACTGGATTTATATAAACTTTTTATTTTATCTTCCTATTACAACAGTAGCAACTGAAGGATTTCAGATTTGGGAAGAGAGGGAGGGAGGGGCAATTTATATAAAAAAAAGTAAATAAATACTGGACACTATTTAGATACTTCCAGTCCAAGATATCATTTATTTTAGAATCAGCATCGATTTAACAATTTTGTTTTTAGCAGTCTATATTTCCTATTGTATTGTATTTCAGTGGTTAACTCTTACTATATATTATCTTACTCAGAGATGCTGATTTTTAACTTTTAGAATTGTATGAATATCATTGTTGGGTCATTCCACGTCAACTGATCTGCTTGGTAGATGACTTATTTCCGATTATGACTTATACATCTAAAAAATTACTATTCAGCACTAAGTTGCAAGCTTTTGTGTTAACAAAAATGTTATTTTGAAATTCAATAAATTTTCGTAGAAATGAGCTGTAAGGTTGAAGTTTGTTTTCCTGACAAATTAGTGCATGCTCTTTCTGAAAATGGAATAGGTATCTTAGTTTTGGGAGATAAAAATTATTAACAAATCACTTTTAAAATGCACATACTTCACAGTGCATATTTATCAGGTTAAGTAATTATTAATTCTATATCAAATACTATAAAGCGAGCAATTCTTGTAAATTTTATCTTGAAAACAGGCCTAAGGATTTTGATTTAATGGGGTTAATCTACAGTTTTCGGTAATTGCGAGGAAGCAATTTAGCTACGACTTGTAGGACTTGACTTCGGGGAAAACTCATTTAGGGGGTAAATAATTGACATGGGACCTAGGTACCAATTACTGTTTACAGTGTTCTTACTTTGTTATTTTATTCTTATGAAATTCGTGTTCTGTGCATTTTTGTGAGTAATAAAATAATAACTTTAACAATAATTCTTAAAACTTTTTCCTTTCAATGTCATGTGTATTCACTGCGGAGCTGTCCATTTCCCTGAAAAGGGTCAAATAATAAGGTGATTGTCTACAGTGTTCTTACTTTATTTTCGTTTTATTTTACCAAGCAAAGCTGGGTCTTCCATAAGATATATCAAATTATCTGAGACGAGTTCTTATATTAAAGGAACCTGTGAATAGAAAAAGTTAAATGTTACATTTTATAGATTATTACATGTTAATATTATGATTAGAAAGGTAATATCACAAGTGACTTCTTTCCTACATCCACAGGCTGATAAGACAGCTTCCAGTAAATAAAATTTTTGCCTTATCCGAAATTCAGAGGCTATAATTATTGCTGCAGAACTGAAATGAATTACTGGCAAGATATTTTACTGTATTTAATCCATTTGTTTTTAATAAAAACAAAACACTTAAATCTTTTATTATTTTTCTTCTATTTTATTGATTGGGATAATAACTACTCTTTATAACTTAAACTAGTCACGATTTCTCCCTCACTAGTTCTACAAATTACATTTTTTCTTTTCTCTGTTCAGTTTGTTTTATATATGAATACCGTATATGCTCCAATAGAGGCCCCCAGCGTTTATTTGCAAAACTAGCCTCGGCTCCCGGCGCTTAATAGAGACCGGCCATTATTAACAAAAACTTTCAGAACGCAATATTTTTACACATAAATACCAGCTAACATTACAAACAACTACTTAATTTGAATTTCACATGCCACATAAGACTGATAAATGGCAATGTCTTTCTGTATCTTTCGCTGCTATTCGTCGTCCGAATCTGCAACGACGGGTGGCCG
The DNA here is from genome assembly GCA_023159025.1 of Thereuonema tuberculata. Lineage (NCBI taxonomy): Eukaryota > Metazoa > Arthropoda > Chilopoda > Scutigeromorpha > Scutigeridae > Thereuonema > Thereuonema tuberculata. Next base: position 325,400,904 of record JAFIDM010009631.1, on the reverse strand, counting down.
CCTCACCAGAATTTTCTTTCACATATTCCACCGCGCGAATCTTAAAGGCAATTACCGTTTCGGCGGCATTTTGTAAGGCAATGCACCACAAGGTATTACGCACGACTATAAAGATACAGACGCTTACACTAGTACCGGTAGGCAAATATCAAAGATCCGGCTACTATTTGGTCGTGTCCCCTCTGCAGCCCGGCGCTAATTAGAGACCGGTGACAATAAGAGCCTTGGCGTTTATTGGAGCATATACGGTAATCACCTTAATGTTCTTTTGATTTAAGAAAAAAACAGAATAAAATTGTTAACTAATCATAAAAAAAGTCTTAAAAGTTTGTTGAAACTAAATTTCACGATGGGTGAAGAATTTATGACAATTAGTAATGCAAGTAAAACTTTTGCTTAATTATGATTTATAAAAGAAACATGACTAGAACAAGTTTCTGAAATGGCATCATATTTCATGAAGACTCAAATTAAAGTGTAGAGAAAACAGAAAAATTGCATGTTAAAATATTCTTAAACTAAGAAAAAAAAATGTAGATATGTAAATTTTTATTTTAATGTATTTAAAAAAATTATTAATGCTTAATTTAAAATCCTTGAATTATGTTGCTTAGGCAATTTTGTCAATAGGCTCTTCAAATTTTAGCTCGGTTGGAATTTCCATTCAGATTTTACTCTGGTTTATTCTTAATATTAAGAAACTGGCAAATGAAGTTGCACCCAAAGGAAATTTAAATTCGGATAAAAGCTGAAATATCTTCATGGAACTGTTGAACCCTTGATCATTCCTGGCAAATATTTCAGCAACCAATTCATGAAATAAAATCTTCATTTTATAATTAAGATATAAATATGTACCTAAAATTATAGCAACACAGATATAGTAATTGACAGAAAAAACTAAATCAAAATAGTATTGATATATATTTTTTGATTTCAGTTGCCAAGTCAGTCGTTGTGCAAGTTTTCATTATAATTTATACATTAGTTACGTAAATTTATACAGGAAGATGGGAATTTAAGAGGAAATTTTATAGAAAAATCCTCAATTTATTTCAGTATAAGAATATTACTTGAAAGTTTGATTCTCAAATGAAAACAAATTGTGCATCTATTTACATGCAGAAATATATTTGGCTTTATTGATAATCAAAAACAATACAATTGTAACTATTTCAAAGTAAGCCTGAAACATTGTACTTGAATGGAATTTATTGTCCTTGCCATACAATTTGTAATGCCAGGTATTAAAAATATTTCAACATAGTTAACAATACAATTTTAAATAACCCTGCCTTTTAAGGACGTTTGGAATTAGAAAACAGTGGTAGTATTTTCCTATTTTGCAAATGAAATATTCATAGATTGGTTTCCAAATTATAATTTCATTACAGTTCAAGAATAGTAAAGTTTACAAAACTTGATCTTACAATGTAGTAAAACCATCAAATTCAGATTTGTTATAAAAAAAAAAAAAATGAACATGGAAAGGTTTATAACTGTTCAAGATGAAAATATACAAGTTAAGAGGGTTGCAGCTTATGAGGTTAAACTATAAATAACTCTATATGGGACAAAAACTGTTTTCCATATAATACACATTTTTAACACTTTATTTTTGGTATGTAATGACACTGTAAATTAATAAGGAAAAAAAGTGAAAAATATATTGACAGTTGTAGCATACAGTAACTTTGGTTTTTATTATTATTACAAAATATATGCACTGAAAAAAATTAATATATTGCAGAGATCTGATTGTACATTAAAACCATTATTTGAATTAGCAGACACTTGCAGGATTTAAAGTATATCAATTTTTTTTTCTTCCTATTTTTATAAACATTACAATCTTAAATAATTATAAAGTGTACAATAGTTATCTGCAGATCTACCTTGCCTTACTTCAAACTTTAATATGGATAAATTAGTTCTCAAAATGTAATATTAAGCTGCATTATGTTACCATATGAATACCTCAAGAAAACCAGTGGTTAAAATATTGAACTAATGCCTATAGAAAACAAATCTATTTTGTATAATACTGCTAAATTTGATTACATATATAGAAGATTTCAAAGAGGCTTTTACTTTAGCCTCCATTAAGCGTATGGTTCACAATACCAAACAAAGCAAATCTTCCACTTCAACACTTGCATTAGTGTTGTCATCATCCTTTATCTTAAATATCATTAGCATCATTCAGAAGCATTAAGGATGGACCAAACAGATGCTGAGTTCTCCTTATCACAGCTCAAGAGATATAAATATGCCAACACTGGAATGAAATAGTACCTTGCTCTCTAACTTCTGTCGTTAAAATTTCACCAATTCCAGACTGACATGCCAATCAAATGAGGCAGATACCTCTCAATATGAAAAGCCCTTATTAGTTTCAGGGCAAGAATCCTTGGGCATTTCACTTTTCTGCAAGGCCTCTTACATCTTACAGTTTTGAAATTGCCCTGTGATCCTCTTTTTTTGGCCAAATTTCAGCATAATAAATGAATCATCTTCTGTTCCACACTGAAATAATCAGATATATCTGATGTTACATAGGTATTAATTTTAATCAGTAATTATTTTATTACTGATTTATTGTGTAACATAGGACTCGGAAAAAAAAAAATCATTAACAAATCTCTATCAGCCTCTGAATGGCTTTTAACGGTAGATTTTTACGGGTAAATATTACCAGTAAATAATGATCACCTTATCTTTGGTGATCTCCTAACTCTAATTCCTAAAAGCTATAAATATCAAGTGAAATTTGATGCTTAGACATAGTTAAACCTTAATATATTCCGCAGATTTGAAAAATAAGTTGATCCTAAAGGCTTTTCCCAAACTTAAGTGTTTCTACAATTATTATGCTATTTGGCTTCAATAAACTGCTAGTTTAAGATGTATTACCCTAATACAAAATATATAGGTAGCTCAATATTAAGGTTTAACTATGTTACATATAATTTTCTTTCTTTATTCAAAATACAATAAACATCAGAAAACTTAAATTTTCTTAAAATGGGAATTCTTAAATCCCTTCATTTTTCCGATTTTTGAAGAATAGCAACAATAAAAATCAACAAATTTGCTGAAAAAACAACTGAAAATATTGTCAGAAAAACTAGTGCAAAAATACATTCACTGTCAGCAAGCATTAAAATATAGAAAATCACTCATTACTTTTGTCAATTAAATAAATACAACACAAAGACAAAAACTTTTTAAACTGTTGAGATCTCTTTGTTTATAGTAAGATTAAATCATGAGTGCTGTTTAATAATTAATTTAATGCAAAGATAAAAACAAAAAAACTATGAATATTGGTTAAAAATTCAGCTTTCTTGATACATAAACTATCTAGTATTTGATAATTTTATTTTTCTGTAACTATATGCAATAAACAAATGAAGATCAAACTTTCAAAACGTTGCAAGTCATAATATCTGCATGTTTAAACCTAAGCAATAAAATTAATATTTCTGAAAGAAACTAAAATAACAGTATTATTTTTACAATGTTCAATGTTCTCTCTTGAAATACCATATTTTATTTTTTTCTGAAAAAGCTTAAAATGCAAAATCAATTGAAAGTTTTGACTCCTTAAATAGTGAGAATTTTTGGAAGAAAGAATTTTGCAAATGGCTGTTTACTTTTCGTTTCATATTTACTGATTCAGATGCTTATCTGAACAGTGAATGAGTATTTTTTATTTTATTTTTATAAGCTTCAATTAAAGCATCTTCAACACCATTGGAATACCAACATATCAAACATAAAAATGTTATGATGCCAATCTTTGTAAGTGTGGTTCACTTAACAAATAATACACATGCTGTTCTCATTTGAAAAATGTTTAGAAAACACAAACTTTTTTTGTTCAGTTTTGACAACCGAACTTTAAAGTTTGGAAGCAATAATAAAAATCTTGCTTCTAAAACAAAAATCTTATTCCAAACTGAATCATGTAAACAGTCCATCTATTTCACAATATTTTTTTAAAATTAAGGTGAAAAGGGGGGGGGGGGAATATATTTACAATGAAGAAATACTACAAAAGAGAAACAGTGATATCCCTTCATTGTTATTTTACCGGGTTTCAAAAATCTTAATATTTCAAATTAAAAACAAGATTTCTATGTAGAATATTATCCATTATATGCAAGCTCATTGCTTGTATCATTATATTAGTAAAAAGGATTTACTGAAACATATGAGTCTCCTAGATTGGATTAAGTATTTATTAATGGCAACTGGCCATTAAGTCTTCTATGCTTGCACTTTCAACAATATATAGAAACATTGGTTACAAATTACAATTATATTGATGTATAAGTATTTACTATATGTACTCATACATTCACAATTTCAATGTCTGAGATTATCCATTACAACCGTAAATTAATTCATACTCCTTTCGAGAAGTGTCACATTTCACTAAAGACTAATATTGGTAAGACTAGGAACAAAATTTATTGGTTCAGTAAAATCTTTACATTTAGTCCTAAAGAAATAAATATTCTTTGAAACTATAAAGATAAAATTTACAAATTTTACAAAAAATAGCAAGATGAATACTAAACCAAAAGTTCACTTACCATTTCAATCATAGTGATAGGAATCAACACTTCATTGTCAAATATAGCAAATTGTCATAGTCGGGAAATTAAGCTATACAGCTCAAAATGATTTGCATTTGAATGATAGCAAAGATGATATTGTCACTTATAAAGTATTGAAAAAATACTAAGAAAAACTTTTGCATTTCAAAATGCAAACCCTATATTGTCCTCTTCAGATTTCCTTTAATTTAATTTTTTTTTTTAATGCTCTATATTTTTATATTTGTTTTACAAAAAAAAAAATTACAAAGAAGAAAAATTGCAGAAATAAGACTAGTACAAAATGATATGATTCTGCTTATTGGTAAGATTCTAATCTCACTGAAATATAGTATAGCATGTAAAGCAATTTGTGTTCTGCTAGTAAGCCTTTCATAGGTGTAAATACCAAGCACCCTTTCAAGAAGGATACTGATTAAAGACACCGGATTATGGCTGAAAACAAAGAATTCATTTGTTTCACAACTGCATCCATATTTGTTTTAAATTGAGATGTGATGCCTAGTTGATTTCAATAAACAGATGAAATTCAAAACATTATATATATATAATGTTTTAATAAGTAGCAATGCAGTTTGCATGGCACACACAAATTTGATTTTTACTTTTTTTTTAGACATACTTAACATTCTGCTTTTTTTACAAACAAATTAATCCTTTCAGTTTGGGGGATAAGAGGTGGGATATACTAAATTTTTGCTTTCTGAATTTCAAATTCTTTGAGCAGGATACACAATTTACAAAATTTAAGCCTTCGAAAATTAAAGCAAGCAAAAGATTAAAAGGCAAAAACTTAAGTCACTATCAGAATTCAAGAAATTAACAAAAAAAAAAAAAAAAAAAAAAAAAAAATTCAAAATAAGTGTTTTAAAGGAAATTAAATTGCTTTTCGGAATATTGCGATTCAGTATTTGCAGATACCGTAATTTTCTAATCCATTTTTAAAGATTTCACAAAATGTTTTGGACCAATAAATAAGTACATAAGGAAGCCACTCAAAATTTTACACAGAACAAAATTATTACCGACAAATGCTGAAAGGGGAAAAAAAATAATAACTAATATATAAAAATATAAATAAATGTCTTAAAGATTACACTCTCAGTTTGGATGCATATAGACCAGTCAAGTTGAAACCATTCAAACAATGATTACTTGCTATGTGTAGAAAATAATTTCAGGTATTTGACCATCTTCAACTGAAGTTCCATTATTATTCCCAGCTGCATAAGTAAACTGAAACGTTACTTTGCCACCACTTGGGCAATCGAGGGTTACTTTCCTTAATCCTTTGGTGCCATAATGGGAATCAGGACCCTAAAAGGAAAGCAGAAACAGTAAATTAAGTGGGAAAAAAAAAAAAAATCTAGAAACAAAGAAAATCACTTTTGGTATTAAAATTAATAGTTTGTCAAGACAGCAAATACTGCTTCTTTAGTCGGGCAAAATAGTTCTTACAATAACAGGAGGTTAAAAAAGCTTGCCTAGGCTTGTTTTATTTATTCAACAATATATATTTTATGCCAATGATGATGATGATAAAAGATAGAATTTACAATTATTGTAATTGTATATGGATGCACAATTTTAGATATAATAATAAAAGCTACATTTGAATGGCTAGTTTAGTTATACTTCCAAGAAATTTTTTTCTAATGCAAGATTGCTCTCCCTCAATCCTATTAAGGCTTCAAAAGCAGATACTGCCAAATCTAACAGTAGACTAGTAAATGCCAGATCAATATCAGCCATTATACAAAACCAGTGAATGAGAAGATTTATAGCAAATAACATCCACAAACACTATTTTACTGCTTATAAAAACTTGTTTAAAATGAGTTTTGTATTTAATCAGTATACAAAGCAATACTCGAGAGAATCGTATAATTTATATCAACAAATAATGTTTTATTCCAACAGAATACTTTTGAAATTGCAAACATAATTGACTCACTTGATGGTCAACTATAACAGGTTTTGCTTGCTCCAAATGCAACAGAATTCTCTATTCAAGTTGCAATTTAAAACCTTTTTAATGAACTAAGGCATAAGTATTTAATTGTACACAAGTCACAAAAAATAGTTATGGATCAATCCATATGAAATCAACCAATGGGTGTTGCCGACGTATTTTATTTTATTTTTGATAGTACATTTTCTGTTTATATATACATCTGGGAGTACAAAATGATTTTTTTTTTAAATTTTATTATTACTAGTTGGGCTTTTAGTGGCCATTTATGCAGACTCCTAAAGTGTTAAAACACAATAAACAAGCCTTTTCTAGGCCTATATGTATTAAAAAAACACAACAAACTAACCTTTTCTAGGCCTATATGTACAAAATGTGTAAACTGTAAATGAAGAGACCCATGAATATATTTAAATAATAATACACACACACCTATATATATAAAAAGTACATTTAACTGAAAAACAAAACATATGCCTACTTACACTTCACGGTATATTCAATCCTTTTTGTGCATAGAAACCTTAAAAAAATACTGTAATTTTTAAACTCTTGTAATTGATAAACTATACTTGTCTTTGGGCATGATCACGTCATTTTATTTACTTTACTCTAGTTGTCCAAAGGTCATCACTGTATTGATTAGTTGAGAAATTTCTTGACATAAATTTTCAGGTATGTTGTAGCCCCGGTCCTTCATGGTTGTAAACTCCAATGGTGATAGTTTCCTCAAAACATTTGTCACTGGTACCCACACTCTGTCAGTATTCGAAATTTTAAATGATGTTTGGGGCCCATGTGGATGATAAAAATGTCAAGTCACCGTTTTCCATACTCACTTTTTTAACTTCACCAATTCAGCAGTTCTGATCATATACGCATACCAAAATGTCATTTATTTTGAAAGACCCAGTTTCGAAATATGGTAGAACAGAAACGGTATGTTCACTGTAAGTTTCACTTTTTGAGTGAACGTAATACTGTATCACACTGGGATTTTGTGGTACAAACTTGTTATATGTTCTTGTTTCTGGTATCATTTTTACAATCTTGGCTCAGCTTTGCTTTATTTGTTTCAACTTCTTGTAAAGGTACTAAAATGTAGGAAATCCCTGTTATTTCTTCAGAACAAAGCTTAAACATTTCTTCAGCTGAAGTTATCTGGTCTGAATAAGGTCTTTGCAAACTATACCTAGAGACAGCCCTTTTTGTGGTCCCTCCAATACAATCACAGGCATACTTGAGAAGTGGCAAAAAAATGCCCTTCTGCTTCAAGACCAAAGTCTTTAGAGTGGTTGCAAATGTTCCAAGTTTTTTGTTTTTATACTGGCTTCCAGCTCCATCACTAAAATAAACAATTTTTTTTTACTAAAGGAGCATTTTTTTTTTTTTTTATATATATATCTTCAGTCAAATGTTTTTGAAACCAGTGCACAGTCGCGGTAGTATGGTCCAAACAGTCATTTAAAACACAGAAACTTCTGTGGCTCATTTCACGTTCATGCAGGTAATAATATACAAAAGGGTGCAAGGTAACTTGAGAGTTACTCCAATGGTAGCTCTGGATTTCATTTACAGTTTACATATTTTGTACATATAGGCCTAGAATAGGTTAGTTTATTAGGTGTTTTTTTTTTTTTTAAAGTGTTTTAACACTTTAGGAGTCTGCGTCAATGTGCGTCATACTGTGTATTTTTGCTTTTTTCTTTAATTAAAAAAAATACTTCTGATTAAAACACAATGATGAAATTTCATGTGTTTATTACCTGATACTAAAAGAGTATTTTTTGAAAATTACAGATTTTTTGATTCAGTCCCTTTTGAGATATGCCTGTTTGAAAATCGACAATTTTGGACAAATTGCGATATTTGAAGGTCTGTAAAACCTAAAGGTGGCATTTAAAAGGTATCAAATTTTCTTTAAGTCTTGTCCTCTATTATATTTTTAAGGGTAAAAAACATTAAAGTTGTGTTTTAATCCCTTCTTTGAAAAAAATTCCCTAAATTCTTCAATTTATTTTAATCGAAAACACATTTTTCTAGTTAAAGATTATTTCCTTACAACTTAATACATGTTTGGTCATAACATGATTTGTAGATGGTTTCATTTAGAATAAGATGGTTTTTATTTCAAGTTGATATCTTTATAAACAAAAAAGTTATTTAACTTATCGCTAACCTCTGAAAACGCCAAAAACGGCCAACCCTCTTAAACAAAATGGCCGCTAAAAGCCAAAGTAGTAATAATAAAATTAAAAAAAAAATTGTTTTGTACTCCCAAATGTATATATAAACAGAAAATGTACTATCAAAAATAAAATAAAATATGTCGGCAACAAATTATTTTGGTTGATTTCATATGGATTGACCCTTATTCATCTAAGTCGAATTAAGCAATATTTGCATCTCAAGACACTAGTTTTCATGTTACGAGATTGGACATAACTGATTTTGCTTTTCTTATTTCATTGACAATTTACCATTATAAGGTTCAATCTGCCAAATCTTGAAATTTCAATGCTACAGATTGTTTTTCCACTTTCTATCTTGTTGTGTCTGTAGCTTCAAGGTAAAAGCAACAGCAGACTAGCTATTCTCACATTGCTCCTATCTTTTTTTTTCAATGGAAATTAAACAAAGATTGCATTGTTAACTCGTCTTTGCAATTTTAGTACTTTACCAATTGTTATTTGAGATGAGACTTACGGACTCCTAGTAGATCCTGAGTACAGGCTCTAAAATAGCCTTGACAAACTTTTCAACACTAGATTCCAAATCTTAGTGAGAAATGAAAGCTATAATCCATGTAAGATCAGCCCATTTGAAGAATAAAGCTAAGGTAACAGCACTATAAATGCTGAATTACTACTGCAGTTAATTTTTTTTTTAAGAGTTTCAGTTTGGAAATGAAAAGAATAGAAGAATAATGAATGGAAAGGTCATCAAAGGAATCATTTAAATATGGCAAAATTTGGGAGTTGATTTGAAGAAACCTTACAAAGGAATAAATTTTAATAAAAATAAATTTAACGTGCATAAATAAGTGTAAGGAAAAAAAAAAAAATCAAAATTCAATAAGGTCCTCACATTCTAAGCTATCATCTTGAGAATCTGTGACAGCTGTTTCTGCCTTATTAGGTGCCATCGACCAGATTTACCCTTAATCATAGATTAGTGTGTGTGACAAGTTAAGGATACCACTTCAGCTTCCTGAAGCGGCACTCCAACAAATCAACAATGTAAAAGCAACGTGTCCAGCACTGCCTCAAATTCCTTGTTTTGGACATGGTGCTGTCATGCACTCTAAGCTATCATTAAGGGTAAATCTGGTTGATGACGCCTAATAAGGCAGAAACAGCTGTCCCAGATTCTCGAGATGATAGCTTAGGATGTGAGAACCTTATTTGTGCCCATTTTGAATTTTTGTTTTCCTTAGGAATAAATTTTATTTGGTAAAGTAGTATTTTAGGGAGCAGAGAACTGTGGCCAATATATAATAGACATTTTTCTGAATTGCCAATTAACTGAATATCATAACTAAGGAAAACAGGCTCAATTTTCGACATAACCATCCATTGTATTTGCTTAGTCAGCCCTTACAGTTGTTTCTCTAGTTTCATTTCAATCTTTATCACAACAATTATCCAAGTCGCCCAACAGAGTTGTGTTTCATTTTCTTTTAATTTCAAATCCACTCTTAATTTTTATAGATGCTAAGAATTACAATATTAAGTAATTCCACGGCAATTGTTGTTCTGACAACAGCAGACAAAGCAGAAATACTTAATTGCTGAAATAGGAGAAGGAAGGAAAAAAATACAATTCTTTGAAATTTTCAAATTGTCCGACCATTTTATCCTTAATTAATTCAGCTAATAAACATTCTATAGTGTTAGATAAATGAGGAAGAGCTACATCTTAAACTGGATTTCAGAAAAAAGGTCTTGGCTATTCTGTTCATTCTTTTCTTTACATCACTGCATTTTAGAAATTCTGCAAGATTTGGCTTGAATGCAGATTTTCCCTGGTTGGTTAATGAGCTAGAACAATTAGCAATGCCATTAGAATCGTCGTAAAGAAAGAGAGGGATATCATCTACATTATTCTCAAATGTGCAGACTCCATGGACATAAAAACTTTAACTCAAAACCAAATTCTCAAAATGATCTTTTTACAGTTACTACAATTGCAGCTGCATGTTAAGGCCGTTTTACATTTACCATTTCACACGCCATAATGCAGGCCATGTCAGGGTAGATGGCTAGTGATTTAGTGTATCGTTTTACACTTACCATATCGCCTTCCATCACACGGAAAATTTACATTTCTCAATTGTCATCATGCCTACGGTGTATTTACGAAAAAAATTGCATTGATTAATATAAAAATCATGTATTCAATGCATTGAATAGAGGAAAGAATGTTTTTAATTAATTAAAATAGGAAATATTCATTGTTTTGTATTTCTTTGTTTTCAGTTTCGATAGTTCTCGTTAAATCTCGACCATTCCACATGTTTTCGAGATTTCAATCGCTCGTCGATTCAAATTTTCAGGCCGAAATTCTGTAATGATTTTGATTACTAATCTAATGTTTTCTGAAAGCATCCACGAAAATATAAGGAAAAGATGACCTCCGATCGTGAAAATCATTTTTGTAATCGGTAATTTCGAATAAATAGATACAAATCGATTGGACTTCAAGTTCTACAATTTGTCACCAGGAGCGCTAGTGACGATGTCAAGCCATCTCTTCGAAATTAAAGCAGGTTCCAAGTGGGGCAATTAGCTCGCCATCTCTCATTTTGAGGCGATTGCGACCATTATGGCGAGGTTATGGCGTGTGAAATGGTAAAACGGCCTTTAAAGATAACTCTGTGCATGGCAATTGTTAAAACAGTTAATAACAGAGTTTTTTAAAAATACAGAATTTTATAAAAAAAAATAAACTGTGGGTAATAAGATATGGCCCAGCTTCAAGGATTACACAGGTTCTGAAAAACTGGATAAAAAAGGCTAATTTTCTATTTTATACTAACAGAGTTGGAATTTTATTCATCTACCTTAAATTTTGTACTCCAGAAATTACTTAATTTGATATAGTGTTTTAGATACTAAATAGAATTTCCATTTAGGAAGCCCTAATGCAATGTAGCTCTCTTTATGAACGAACAGATAATTTCAGTTAACAGATTTTTCATTTTGGAAAAATCAAATGGATTCAGTGAAACAAGAGTGAATCGTGAATCTACTTATATAGTGCACTAGTTAAAACACAAGTATCACATGGAATATTTCTCTATTTTGCATCCAATTTATCTTAATGTGACGACAGAAAACAACCAATCAATCAAATGTAGAAAGTTACAGAAATCAAAATTCAAATAGAAAAAAATGAAATATTACAGAAATCATCAACATCTTAAAAAACCCTTTTACTGCCAGTGGGTCGATATATCGGCCCTTGTTGGTTGTGTGAAAACTGCCACGGACTGATTTATTGGCCCGACTTTTCTTACTCGTGATATGTGGCCTATTCAAGGGCTCCCGTCTCATTTATAGGCATGTGCTTTATTTCTGCTGCTTACTAAGATGGTTTCACCCTATACAGGGTGGCTGAAAAGTATAGGACGCTATGTTTTTGTGTGTAAACTTCAAGTTAGGGACCAAATTAACAAATCAAATTTATTGAGAGATGAAATAGAGCTATGTGATCACTTAAAACAGAAGGTGGTCGAAGTTTGATCCTTTTGCTTTGATACAGGCCTTCAGACATCCGACAACAGAATCAACTGTGCGCCGCAGGTAGTCGACGTCGTTATTGTCCCACGCCTTCTGAAGCACCAACTTCAGAGCATCCACTGAGCCGTAGGAGTGACCTGAGATCTTGCTCTCCAAAAGTACCCATACAGAGAAGTCCATCGGGTTGAGGTCCGGCAAGGAAGAAGGCCACAAGTCCTTGCCCCAGTATGGGAAGTGAGCGTCCAGAACGGCTTTGGTCGATTTGAGACTTGGGACTGAGCCCAATCTTATTGGAGGACAATGGTCGCTGAGCAAAGTGCTTAGTGACCCAGGGCAACAGATTAACACCACAGAGTTGATTTTCACATTTCTGTCAATGAAGACCAACGGAGTTTTACCTTCCGATGTCACCCCAGCCCAAACCATGACACTTTTGGGAAGGAGTCTGTTATGAGCCAGACGACGTTTCGGGGACTTGCTGTCAGCTTTGCTGCCTCTGGTTTTGATGGTTGGGAAGAGGTTCAACTGTGAAAATCTTCTCGTCAGTCCAGATCACATCAGAGATGCGGCGCACCTTGAGCTCGCTCAGAAGCTTTTTGGATTTTATCAGTCGATTTTGTTTGGATTGCTCCGAGAGAAACTGGCCTCGACAGAGCCTGTACCTCTTCAGCTTGAACTCGCTCTTTACGATCTTCTGGACGGATTGACGCCTGATCCTGAGGTCAGAAGCGATGCGATTTACGCCGACTCCATTGTTGTGAGTAATCTTCTTCTTGATTTTTGCACGAATCCTCCGAGTGTTCGCAGTTCTCGGCCGTCCACTTTTCGGCATCTCAGAGATGTGTCCTCGAGCCTTGAGAGCAGCGGAGACATTCCAGAAGTAGAAGAGGGAATCCCGAGCCGCTTCACAATGTTGCAAATCCATAGTTAGTCCTCGAGCAGCCTTTCGATAATGGGGCAATGCGATGAAGTCTTCATAGTGAGAGTTCGGATGAACATTGGATCAAATGACTCATGCAGCTCCTTACATAGCTTCCGGACTTTCGAAAAGTTTCGCAACATGTTGGTCTGTATTTTCTCTGTGGCTCTTAGTATTTATATTAAAAGTGTCAGTTTACAGCAAGATTAGCAACTATTCTTCTAATATTGAGTAAGTATTAGTTGATGAATAATATATCTTACAATTTTACATTATAATAAAATACGAGTTTTCCGTTTATATCTTTCATTATATTTTCACGTTTTTTCGTTGTTCATGCATAATAATGAACTTGCTGTTTATCGCATTTTACCATATTATTTATTTTGCTTTACCTTTCCTGTCGTCTAATATTACTACGAATCAATGCAAAACCTGTGGTGTTCAATTCTCACTGAACTTCGCCTTATTGGAAAAATACAGTAGAGCCCCAATTATCCGCGAGTGCCGCGAAAATTTTTTTTAATTACGAACCTCAAAAAAACCAATTTTAATCCAAGCCAACAACAAGGTAAATACAATAGGCCCTACAGTGTGAAGGTCGAAATTACTGACAGGTTTATTGTGCATCGTGATCCTATAGGCCTTCTCGGAATTTGTGGATGCAAACATAGAGCAAAGGTTTCTGCTTTACTGTACATATTTTAAAAGTTTTAAATATGTTTTTTGTACAATAAAACGTAGTTTTTAATGGTAAAATATGTTTTTCGTGTTTACACCACATTTTTAGTCTTTTTTTCGGGTTATCCGCGAAGGCCTTGCCACCCAATTCCGCAGATAATCGGGGCTCTACTGTAGTTATGTTTTACTATTCAAGTAAATAAGTTTTCCTGAACTATGCGCCCCTTTCTCCATGTTGTTTAGTGTTGGACGAGTAGATATGGCAATTTACGATTTATAATTTTTCATTTTGATACAATTTAGAAAATATTATTTTAGGGCTGCCTCTGTGACAAATGTCAAAGTGTTTGAAAAGTAAGGATATTGAAGATGCGCTCATCGCTAATGATGATAACAGTGATTTGTATCAGAGGCCTCCGATGAAGAGATTTTTTCTTCTAGCTGTGAAGAATCTTTCATTTACACCTCAAGGCCAGGTAAGGATCTCTTCTTCCTCCGAGGGAGATGACTCATGTGGGTCCGACCTAGAAGAGGATAGAAATGCTGATCCAGTTGTAAAAATAACAGTTGCTGAACTTTCATCGCATGCACTTTGGGCCTAATTCGAAGGTGAACAATTGAATCTTATTGATTCACTCACAAATCGCAATACATCGGATGGTTTCATGAGATGTTTCCTAGAAATCGATTCCAATTGATCTTGAAATTCTTTCATTTAGCTGACACACAAAATCTACCTCAGCCAGGGAAAGGAGGATATGATCTTTGTGCCAAATACAGCCCTTGTTGACCATGCCAACGTAGTTTCCAGGCACCACTATACCCCCCATGCGTATCTGAGTTTTGATGAAAGCTTGGTTGGCACCAAAAACCATACGCAACTACTGCAATACATTCCTAGCAACCGTCATCATTGCTGGGTAATAAAGTTCTGGATGTTATGCGATTCCATGTCTCACTATTTGTTATCTTTTTATGTTTATACAGGAGCTAAGAGAAAAGAAGAAAAGGATCTAATAAAAAAGTTTGGCTTGGCTTACACAGTTGTAGAAAAGTTATTGAAGATGGGTAACTATCTAAACAAAGGTTATCATATTTTTATGGACAATTTTTTCACATCAGTACCTCTAGCTGAAGACGTATACAAAGTAGGAACTTATGTAACTGGGACTCTTCACAGGAATAGGAAATTTATTCCGATAGAATTAAAAGAAAAAATTTCAAGTAGGAGAAGAGCGGTACTACCGTAATGGCCATATTGTTGCTGCTGCCGTGCGGGGAAAAAAAATCCCAGCGATTTCCTGTGATTCTTCTTTCGACGAAATGCAAAGCAGAAAAGAGTAAACGCTCATCTACACAGCGAGGTCATGTAAAAGATGTGGAGAAGCCTTCCATTATTCAATCCTATAACGATTATATGGGAGGAATCGATAAGTCAGACATGATGCTCTATACCTATCTTGACAAGAGACGTACAGTAAAATATTGGAAAAAGATGTGTTTCAATATTTTTTCGCATATGGTACTGAATTCCTATATAATATATAAGGAAAATTTGACATCTGGAAAAAAAACCTTTGTCCAAGCAACATTACACTATCAGCATAGTTCAGGAACTTGGCAGAGAATGGCTTCAAGAAAAGCAAAACAGAGTTATACCGTGGT
The DNA here is from genome assembly GCA_023159025.1 of Thereuonema tuberculata. Taxonomy (NCBI): domain Eukaryota; kingdom Metazoa; phylum Arthropoda; class Chilopoda; order Scutigeromorpha; family Scutigeridae; genus Thereuonema; species Thereuonema tuberculata. Next base: position 325,385,301 of record JAFIDM010009631.1, on the reverse strand, counting down.
TTCACAGGAGAAGAAGTCGGTAAAGAAAACTAGTTAAGTCCTGTGACATAAGCCATACGACTTGTCTGACTTCGACCAGTTACACGGGAGAGAAGAAAAACCAGTTAGATTGCAATGCATCCTGGGATCATGCTAAACAGAAATGGCGCCAACCACAAAGTTATTGTTTAGCAGCAAGGTCAAAAACAAATGTTTGTTTTCATGTTTACGATGTCGCAGCTTCAGATGCTTGACGGGAAAAATACAGCAATATAAGATATTATTTGAAGCCTATAAGCGTTATCAATTTTATTCTTCACTTCTTCCCAGCTTTTCTCAATTTTGTATGTTTCCTGCAATTCCATTTTCATTTTCTCATATAGACGACGATTTCTTTCCCGCCACATTTCAATTAATGTCACCGTCTCTCCCTCTGTCCATTCAGTGTGGTGTTTCCGTTGTGGAGCTGTTAACAGGCTGGCAGCATGTTTGAAACGACTTATCTCGGTATAACAACTTCTCACAACTTGGAGAGTGCTACCGACTTCCGCCCTAGCTGGTCACGTGGTGCTCAAAACCGAGAAAATGTGAGAAATCGAGTTTTTAGTCGTTCCATGAAACCACGGCTGTAGGCAACCTACATCATCAGTGACATGTGGTTTCAAAAAACTTATAAAATTGCCAAATAAAAAAAGAGGACTGTTGTGTGTGCAGTATAAGAGGGAAGAGGGAAAAGGATAAAGAAAAAGATCCCGAACTGAGTGTGGTAAATGCAATAAAGGTCTTCACGGTGAGTGCTTCCATAAGCATGTGTGCATCAGCTGATGAGAGCGTGAGTGTACAGACATATAAAATATTTTGTAATTCTTGCAAAAGTTAATTGATCATCAAGAAAATGTACCACTGGAGAGAAAACTAAATTTTATCAATAAGAAATACGAGGGTGGTTTGATAACTACTCGAAACGGAATAGAAAAAAAGTACGTACGTCACTGAAACTTTTTTATTTTTCAATGCAGTCTCCTTGTAGATTAATGCACTTTGTCCAGTGATGTTCCAATGCTTTGATCCCATCTAAATGAGATTCCTCAAGGCCTCCAAAATACCCGTCAACTTCAGCTATCAGTTCTTCATTTGAAGAGAATCTCCGTCCACCAAGGAAAATTTTAAGCTTTAGGAAGAGATGGAAGCCCGACAGAGCCATATCAGGCGAATACGGAGAGTGTGGCAACAATTCTTACCTTAGTGCGTGTAATTTTGCCATGGCGACGGCACATGAGTGCGGGCGTGCATTGTCTTGATGGAAGGTAACTTTCATCTTTGCTAAACCTGGCCTTTTTTCTCGTATCTTTTGTTGTAATTGGTCCAGGAGGTTAGCATAGTATTCTCAATTAATTGTTTTCCCGCTGGGGAGATAATCTACAAACAGAATCCCCTTCACATCCCAGAACACTGATGCCATGATCTTTCCGACCGAATGAATTGTCTTTGCTTTCTTTGGTGGCGGAGAATCAGCATGTTTCCACTGCTTTGACTGTTGTTTTGTCTCTGGGGTATAGTAGTGGACCCAAGTTTCATCTGTGGTCACAAACTGGCGTAAAAAAATCTTGTTCGTTTCTCCTAAAACGGGCCAAGCATTGTTCCGACATATCCATTCTTATGCGTTTTTGATCCAGCGTCAAGAGTCGCGGCACCCATCTTGCAGATATTTTTTTTATATGCAATTCTTTAGTTAAAATGTGATTAACCCTTTCAGATGACATCTGGCAAGCTTGAGTAATCTCTTGCACTTTCAATCGGCGATTCTCAATTACCATTTTGTGCCTTTTGCAATGATTTCTGGGGTAGTGACACATCTTGGCCGAAGGCTGCGTGAATCATCATCTAAGCTCTCCAGACCGAATTAAATTCGTTTTTCCACTTTGCAACAGTTGAATATGAAGGAGCAGAGTTCCCCAGTGTATTCTGGAAATCGGCATGAATGTCCATTGCTTTCATACCCTTCTTTACGAAATACTTATCACAGCTCGAATCTCGACTTTTTCCATTGTCGCAAATCACTACGCAGGAACAACATTAGAGCCACATCACCGCCGCAGCTGTCCTCCAAGAGCAATGACGTGACACAAGTTTACTGGCAACAGTTGAATGATTATCACGTGAACAACTTGTGGTGCTAGCGCTGACCTCTGGTGGTGATTCCGAGAACTTATCAAACCACCCTCGTACTATTTCGTTGCTGTAAATAATATTTTTCTAATCAAGTCATTCCATGTCAAATCACCCAATTTTTTAAAAAAAAATTCATATTTGAGAATTTGAGTTTGATTTTTTTCCAGGTTCTAGAAACAACTTTATGAAACCCGTATTTTTTTTTTATTTTGGATATGTAAAAAATTAAAGTAGTTATAATTTTTTCTAGAACATGCTCTTAAGCCTAATTTACGTCCATTTAACATTAGTGTCAATGGGGAAATAGGTGTAAGACAAAGGTGCTTAGCTCAAAAGGGACAGGTGGTAGCTGCATGAAATTTTTTTATGAAATACTATTATTCTTAGGGTAACATTTAGAAAAAAATTAAGTTGCTCCCATTACCCCTTCTTCTGCAAAAAATTATAGTTTGACATAGAATGAAAATTCTCAAATGCTATGAAGATGGCCTATAAACCTAATGGAATTGTATGGCACAGTATGGAATTGTGGAAGTAAACACAAAAACAAATTTAATTACTGTAAATTGAAATACTATTATTCTTAGGGTAACATTTAGAAAAAAAATTAAGTTGCTCCCACTACCCCTTCTTCTGCAAAAAATTATCAAAGTCACTATAGTATTGTAAAGAAAAAGTGATACAATGAGCCATCTAATCACATGACAAATGATGCAATATTATATCATGATGGATGATGCAAGTAGCATGCTGAATGATGCAGTTTTATAGTTTTGTCATGTTAGTAGTTATTTGCAATAATTTTATAATGTAATTTGACGATGCAATGTTATTCAATTCTCTTTGCAGAGCAAAGCACAATTGATGTCGTAAGTAATCTGCAAATTAACTGGAGATTTAAAGATTTACACTCTTCATGCAGTGAATTGCAAGACTGACAATGATGTCACAATTACAGTCTTGTGTTGTTGGAAACTTTTTACTTGATGAGTGCCACAAGCTGACATATGTTAAAGAAAGTGGTTTAGTGAGCATGCATGATTTAATAGCTGAAGATAAAAATGTGCTACTGTGGAGGTGTGGATTGCAACATATCAATGCAGTTGATAGTACTTTGTTCTCTGATGCTTGTGTGTGCTTTCATCACCATAAACTTTACTTCGAAAAGTATGCTTTTCTGCAGAGATCTTGTTGTGATCCTTTCAATATTCATAAAAAAGCAAATAAAGGCAGTTTAAGAGAAATAGATATATCAGTAGCAAGAATAGTGCAGTTGATAAGTGGGAAATCTATCAAGCCTGGACAAAAAATGTGCCCACATTGCATTACAGCAGTTTCAAATCATGATGATCCACATGTATGTGCAGACCATGAGGGAGATTATCAACCACCTGGTTATGAACTAGAGAAAGCACGTGAATCCTTAAACAGCAGTTTCCTTGCACTAGTGTTCTCCAGTAAAAGATTCAATGGGACAGAAAGAAGCAAACAGAAAATTGTCACAGGGACATTCTAAATTAACTGAACATATGGGAAAGTATGTAAAAGTAAATTCTTCTAAATTAACTGCAACACCATCTCCATGTGTAAAGTGTACAGATTTCGACAAACTTATAAATGACCTGAAAAAAAAAAAAAAAAATGTGCAGTTTCTTCAGCACAGAATCAAATAATTCTTACACTGGCACCGGCTAGTTGGTCCATAAAAAAAAAAAAAAAAAACCCAGAGGAATTCAATGTCACTGAATACAAAGTGAAACAAGCTAGAGACCTAGTCAGATGCTATGGCATTTAATCTGATCCTGCACAGATTAATGACAAGTAGCTTCCTGAAAATATAATTAAACTTAAGGTGTAGTTTTACGAAAGTGACGAGTACAGCAGACTTTGCCCTGGGAAAAAGGATTATGTTTCCATCAAAAACTCTGAAACTGGAAAAAGAATACAAGTTCAGAAGAGACTGCTATTATGCAATGTTTCAGAATTATATGTATTCTTTAAGGAACAATATCCACACATTAAAGTAGGTAAATCCAAATTCTTCAAACTAAGACCTCGTTGGTGCATTACAGTTGGTGCACGGGGCACGCACAGTGTGTGTGTATGTGTATGATTCACCAAAATGTTAAGCTTATGCTTGATGCTATCCCACTTCATATGAATTACAAGAAAGCTATGAGATTGATGGTGTGTGATATTACATCTAAACAGTGTATGATTCACAGATGTGAGGATTGTCCTGGTAAGAAAGCTGCAGTAGATACATTTATAAGTCGTTTAAAAGAGGAATTGTTTCTGGATGAAGATGATACAATCACCTTCAAACAGTGGGAGCATACTGACCGAAGCACGATCACTACCCAAGTACAAAGTGTAGAGGATTTTGTGGTTAAACTGTGTGATCAGCTAAACACACCAACAACACACCATTTCACGGCAATAGAACAAGCTGTGTATCTAAGATATTGCAAAGAAAATATGGATACTAATACTGTTCTCATACTCCTTGATTTTGCACAAAATTATTCATTTGTAGTGCAGGATGCTGTACAAGGTTATCATTGGGACAACAGCCAGGCAACTTTGCACCCATTTGCAATTTACTATCATAACAGTCGTTCCAACACAGAATGTCGTATGATTAATGTATGTGATATTAGTGATTGTCTGACACACGACTCTGTCACTGTGCATTGTTTTCAACGGGTTGTTGTCAATTACATTAAGACCATTTTACCAAATGTTAAAAAAGTCTTGTATTACAGTGATGGGGCATCAAGCCAATATAAGAATTTTAAGAACCTATGCATGCATGCATGTCAAGGACTTCGGCTTGACTTCAGAATGGAACTTTTTTGCAACAAGCCACAGGAAGAATGTGTGTGATGGGATAGGTGGGACAATTAAAAGGCTTGCAACTAGATGGAGTCATCAGCAGGTAATTTCAGGGCTTATTTTAACTCCCCTTGATCTATTTCAGTGGGCAAATACAAATATCGAAAGAGTGAAATGTTTCTATGTATCATCTGAACAGTTGAACTATGTAGAGAGCAGCTGAAGGACAGACTTCAGAATGTAGCAACAATTCAGGTACAAGAAGTCATCATTTCTTCTTGCCGACAACTGAACATGATCTTTACATCAGCAGACTTTCATCTCCTGAGCATAGAGCTACAACTGCTGTGCATGTCACTAAGACAATGTGTACAACATTACATGATATTAATCCAGGCCAATATGTTGCCGCAGTTTATGAACAGAAATGGTACATCGGACGTATAACACAGAAATTTGAAGAACATCAAGATTTTCTTGTTCAGTTTATGGTTCCACCAGGTCCATGCAGGTCATTTAGTTGGCCTAAACATATGGATGAATGTTGGGTTCCAAGTAACCATATACTTATGCATGTTCCTGTACCAGAAACATCATCAACATCCCGGCATTTATAAACTTTCCGATGACTTACTTGAAACCATTGGTCAATACCTCAAAGAATTCTGTACATCTTCAAATAATTCATGACTGCTGTGCTATGTATTTGGATTCTACCCAAATAAGGTAATGTACAGTAATTAAATTTGTTTTTGTGTTTACTTCCACAATTCCATACTGTGCTAATGGTTTATAGGCCATCTTCATAGCATTTGAGAATTTTCATTCTATGTCAAACTATAATTTTTTGCAGAAGAAGGGGTAATGGGAGCAACTTAATTTTTTTCTAAATGCTACCCTAAGAATAATAGTATTTCATAAAAAAATTTCATGCAGCTACCACCTATCCCTTTTGAGCTAAGCACCTTTGTCTTACACCTATTTTCCCATTGACACTAATGTTAAATGGACGTAAATTAGGCTTAAGAGCATGTTCTAGAAAAAATTATAACTTCTTTAATTTTTTACATATCAAAACAAAAAACAAAAAAATTAAAAAAATAAGGATCTCATAAATTTGTTTCTAGCCTAGAACTTGGAAAAAAATCAATCTCAAATTCTGAAATATGATAAAAAATTGGACTGGTTGATTTGACATGGAATGACCCAATCATAATGTGAAATAAACATAGAATTTTGAGTTTTTTTACATATATAGTAATTAATTTATTTTTTTTCTTTCTAAAAATTAAAGTCAACCCTTATAATTCTTTCATGGTTCTAAGCTCCAACTATATCTTCAGCATTGGGAAAAAATCTAGATGCATTAAATAAAATTAAGTACAGTAGAACCTCATTATAACGGACTAATAGAGGATGAAGGTTGTCCATTTTATAACAAATAATTCTTATAGCGGTGTAATGCAGCAGGGTTTACATCAATGAAAGTACAATAGTTAGCTATAAAAAGTGTTTATTATATATCAAATAAAAAACAGCCTTCAACATAGTAGATTGATTTGAAAAAGTAAGTATACACTGCATTAATCTTTAGAACAAGAAGGTCCTGGTTCATGTTGATTGCTTACATTCATTGGTTTCAAAAAGTAATTTATTTTCTGCTGGGTTTGTTTGCTGCTTATTTCTTCAGTTAATAACTGACGGAGGTGTCGTAAGTGTTCATAATATGCAAACATATTTTCATTTGCCGATTGTTCAACATATTGAATAACAAAATTTAAATGGCTTTTCACTTCGCTCACCTTAATTGTAGGCTGACAATTTTTTTTAAAACTGCCCGTTATAAGCAATGTCTGTTATAATGAGGTTCTACTGTACTAGAAATAATTCAAAATCTGAAATCTTGCAAACTTCCTGAAAAGAGCCTTGGCACAATGGGGCTGGCAGTAAAAGGGTTAATAACTACATACAAAAGATGATATTAAGCCTCTATATGTTAATAGAGGCTTTAAGCAAAAATGCCAGTTTTTTTTTGTTGGAAATCTCAGATTGAAACGCCAAATTAGTTGAAGAAATAGAAACTTATATAAATGGGACATCTCACAATGTAAAGCTGGATCTAATTATGTAACTTTAAGGTACTGTATACATTTTAGTTTCTGTCAACTCCCTCCCTTCGTTTCTCCATTTAATTTACTCGATATTTAATTTTTCTATTTGCAGGGTTGCCATTACAACTATATACTGAAAATAGTTGCTTTAATAGCCTGAAAAGTAAAAAAATAGTAGCCCAAAATAGTCTCCTCCTGGCGATAATTTAGTTGCTTATCTGGCACATGTAGTAATTCTTTTCAATTATCCTTATATGTTGACTCAAAAAAAAAGAAAAAAAAAAAAGAAAGAAAAAAAAAAAAGGGACATACATATGTAGAACAGAAAATTTTGAAACATAGCTAGACAATACTAAGTATGAGTTTATAAATTACTAGCAAACAAAACTTTAATTTCTTAAGCCAATCTTTGTTTCCATCAACTAAAATTTCTTTTTACCTTCCTTAGTTCATTTACTATTTACTTTAGAATTTCAACCGTTACAATAACAATAAAACAAATGTTTTTGTCCTACCTTTTATAATAATTGTCGTGAATAAAAAGTACAATTAAAACAAAAATCTGAAAGCTGTTAACTTCAGATACTATAGGATTGTAGAAGAATAAGTAACTTTATTATTGTTAGCGAATATAAAATGATTTATTCTTCTACAATCCTACTTCAGAAAATGAGTTTCAGTCTATCAGATCAGTACTTTGCTATTGGAGAGTGGCTTTTGAGTGAACCGATCAGAAGCTCTCGACATCAGGGGCCATGTGGCCTATGGCAGCCCAAACCTCAAAAATATGCAAAAATACAAGTTTTGTTTGTCTTAATGTTTCTCCTAAAATTCTCAAAGGGCGAAAAAATTCTAAGGTGGTCTTTCTTGAAAGTCTTAAAAATGCGTTCTGATAATTTTTTTAATTATTTTTTTTCAGTCTTTTTCTTAAGAAAAACCATGATAAACACTGGCTTGACAAACTGTTTCCAATGTTAAAGCCCTAACAATGGACTATAGCAAAGGGCTCTTCTCTTTGAACTGTGATGTAAGTTGTGTTGACACCACTTAAATGGTCTACTGGCCGAGAAAATGATTGATGCAATCTCCTCTTGATATTGAATTGGATGCTAGTGATGTTCGAAATCACCACTGCTATCTTTGTTAACTGATGTTATTTGAAAATGAATTTATTGCAAAAGATTTGAAAATAGTTTCCTAAAACTTAAAAAAGTTGCCACTTTTTTTAAAATAGTTGCTTTTGGGCCTGTTTTTGATTAAAAAAGTTGCCATTGTCGCCTCAGGTCAGAAGTAGTTGCTATTTAGTCGCCAATCCTGTAATTGGAAACTAACTATTTTCTTAATATTTATTAATGCATATTGAGAAAATTTTTGGTCATATGGGCAAGAAGAGTAGCTGCCAAATTCTAAATCTTTATAAAAATACTGAACAATACAATTGACAACCGTCAAATGATTTTCAAAAAAAGCATTAAATAATAATTAAACACTCCTTTTCACCATTTTTCAGTAACTATTTCTAAAGAAATTACTATTACTTCATAATAACAAAATCTGTAATACTAACAAATAATTCTCAATTATAAAGAAACAAGATTAATTTTATCTTGTTTGACAAACCAGCTCGTTAAAAAGACTGCTGGATTAGATAGTGAAAGAGTGTATTGTTAAAAAGCAGAATTAAGATAAAATAATAATATTTACTTTTAAAGTAGCACAAGCTGTATAGTTAATATTGGGAGATATTTCTATTGGCTCTTTGAACATCACACGAAATGTTGAATTTGATCCATCACAACTGAAGCTTGTGTCATTGCAGCCACATATTTTACCACTTCCTGTGTGAATAATCTATTATTGGAAAGAACAAAACAAAATTAATTATATATACGAGGGCTTTTAACTACTCTGAACTACATAAATGAAACATTTAAAATATTGAATAACATTAAAATGCAAGAAAAGTCAACATTCAAATTACATGAATTTAACAATAAAATTTACAAATTCTTTTTTTGAAATGTGCAGACAAACTGAGCCATTTTTATTTTTTTACTACAGATTTCACTGTATATTGAGCATTAAAATTTTAAACATGAATTAATTCTGCATTTAAGCATGTTTACTTATTACTTCTTCAAACATCTACACTTTGTGATGTTTATTTATGATGTTAAATCTGATTTTGGCAAGGTACAAAATCAGATTTACATACCTTCCCTCCTTTCAGATCTTTCTGTTACTGCTGAATCACCTATGTTGCTTCCTTGACACTTGGCAATTCTGCTTAATTTTATTGTCACCTCCAGTAATTACTGTTGAGAGTTCATATTCAAAAGACTTGAATTTGATATATATCCCATTTGCAATGGTGACTATTTCATGCTAATTGAGCTTTCTTGGGACTGTTGTAAAGGGAATATAAAAACTCGGTTCCTGGCAAATCATCATCTTTTGCAAAACTTTTCAGATTCCAGCCATTTTGATATTAAGAAAAATGTTGTCTAAAATACAAGTTCCAAAGTAGAATGTAGTGACTATCATGCCATCTATGTCTTAAGATTATAGCTATTTATCAGTCATTCTTAATCATTGTCAACCTTTGAATGTCTATCTAGTGTATGTTTCTGTATCCTGGTCTGGACCTTGACATGACACTTTCTTATATATTCCTACATTTGGCATGTTTAAGCTGAAATGTTTCCATCCTTCCAATGTTTCTCACTTGGCTGTCATCCAACCATCATAAAATTTATGAAATTTTCTTAGTGAAATCATCTTCATAGCTTTTGAAATGTACAGAAGAATTGAGTTAATTTTATTTGAAAGAATAGTAGTAAGCAAGAATATCACAAGTGGCACTAAATCATTGAAGAACTACCTTGCATATTTGGTGCTATATTAAAACTATTACATAAAGGTTTTACTATTCAAGGGATTACCATATATATGTAATCTAAATATAAATTTTATTTTTTTTAAAAGAAACAAAGAAAACTTGGAACTTGTTAAAGTATGCATCATAGTGTATATCAATCTCTTAACCTAAATTTGCCATACAGATAGAAATTAACCACATTGTTTTAATGTATCACATTTTATGAAGTACATATTTAATCTTCATATATTTCCCTGTCCTCAACACTGTTCCCTCTGGTATTTAAAGGCACCCCCAGCTGAGAAAAAAATTCTTGCACATTTTCTGTTGGCTTGGGTATCAAACTATCAGTTTCTCTTCAGATTAAAGTTTTCTTCTTTGTTTAGTAGCTAGAAAAGAAAAAAGTCAAATGTGAGCTCAGGAATAGTGCACAGACATAAGTGTAGGATGAATCTTTTTAAGTTATAGAAATTTGTTTTAATTCAAAAACTTACATTTCTTTTTACTTTTAGATTCATTCAATGCAAATGCCAAGTTCCAACAAAAGAAGGTTGAGAAGGAAAAGCAGCTTTGGAATTCTAATCAGCAAGAAACAGCATAAAACAACCAATAAAACTAGAACATGCAGAATTACAACAGTATAGTGGGAAAACTTAATTAATCTAAACATAAAAATAGATAAAAAAAAAAGTAACAGTATAATCACATGGATTAAATGTGCTATGCTCATTCCAAAAATTTAAAAAGGACGAAAATGATGAATAATAGGTGAAATTCTAAAGTTTAAAAGCCTAAAATTTTGGCTAAACATTTCCCAAACAGATCAGAACATAATGAATGAAGCTGACATAGTGTAGTCATTTTAAGTCAAATTTTGATTATTAGTTTAAAATATTCTTACAAGCATGGGACTTGGTATGTGGAAAGTACTTGATTATCCCAATAACATACTAAAAGTCCCCAAAAATCAAAGTTGTGCTACAGCCGCCATCTTGGAAAATGGCGGCTTAAATTAACTGTCTCATGCACGTGGCAGCAACCCCTTTTAACCCCTATAGGCAAGCCCCTAATTGAGATAGAAAGATAATTTTGGTGTGTACGTCTTTCTAAGGGATTACTCTATCCACTTATGTGCATTTTATGAATGTCAGGGGTCCTATGGGAGAGGGAGGGTAAAGTTCGACTTTTTTGTTTTTCTTCTTCTACAAATTGGGTACTATCGTCAGAAGTGTAACCTCCTTGGAATCCCTGATCCATTAGCTTTCCAATGATGTAAAGTTCATGGTGCTGGGATAATTAGGAGCCGTGCTAAGGCCACCAGTGTGAAGTTCTACAACTTCCTTGATTTCACTGGCAGGCGTATATGAAGGATTAAGATATTTCTACTCTTTCAGAAAGTATGCACCATAACCAAATGTTTTAAATTTGTAAGTTGAACTTGAATTACCAACTATTGTTATGAAGGTAATTTGTCTCAAACGCAAAAACGTGTGTATAAAGATCTGCTGGTTTTGAATTTGTATGTTACAATAAATGATGCATTAAATTTGTAGTGTACTAATGATTATGTTTCTCTTTACTTTTCAGATATGGAAAGAATACATCATGTGTTTAAAAGTGAACCATAAATATGGAACAGTGAATTGTGTTTTGTGCAAATAGAACCTCAGTAAAGGAAAAACTGTGATTGTAAGAAAAGGATTGGGTGGACTTATTGCAGCAAGTAAAGAAAGAGAAGATGAGTTGTGGCAGAAGTTTGTTAATCGTGAAGAAATTAAAGTTCACGTTACTTGCAGAAAAATCTACACAAAACCAAGCAGTATTAAAAGCATCAAAACGAAAACGTGAAGAGCAAGAACATGAAGAAAGAAGTG
>JAFIDM010009631.1:325336672-325368452 GCA_023159025.1 Thereuonema tuberculata | reverse complement strand
ACTTAAAAAAAATGTTTAGATGGATCCTACAAATATTTATATATATAAATAACTGTACAAATAATGGACGACAAAAAAAAAGTTATATTCTGCCTTGAAGGAAAAATTATAATTTTATTTCTATGTTTGTGTTTATAATGTGGATATATTAAATAAAAGCTTCAAAAAAATTGTTAAAAAAATTATCTAGAGATTTAAAAAGAATTAAGACTAAATTTTAGATATTTTTCCACCAATATTTTTTAACAGTAGTTATTGTCTTAAATTCAGCTAACTTCCATTATAAAGGCAAAATATTGATACTGACAGCTTGTGCTCTTTCTGGCGGAAGGATACATTACGTCATCTTGTAAGCAGTCTGCAAAATAAAAACGAGATGATGTGTAGTACAATACAGGAAACCATCCACACTAGGTTTAAAGAACCCCAAGATGAAATCCGTTGATGTTAAAAGTGTTGAGTTAGGCGTGATTCAAAATGGATTTCTGGTCAATTTTCTTTGGATTGCAAGATTCTTATTTTCAGAAAATTCTCTTCCCTTCTGGAATGGATTCATGCAAGAAGCTATGCAAGAAGCTGGAAATTATGAAGTTTCGAAAATTCTACCATTCCCAGTCATCCATCTAGAGGCCAGCAATCTGACCACAATTAATTCTGCTTTGACATTTGCTGCATCAGAATGCAATCTGAAGAGTAGGTCTTGTATTGTAACCTTTGACCAACCACTTTTCATAAAAGCATGCGAAATAGTGGAAGCAGCAGAAAAGGACAGCATAATCTCTTCAGTTATTGTTAGATTTGGAGGCTTTCATCTGTTAATGAGTTACCTGGGATGTATTGGAAACATCATGAAAGGAAGCGGCATAAAAGAGCTGTGGGGAAGTATCTATGCCAAACATACTGTTCCTCATTTGATATCAGGCCATACATTTTATCAATCTTTGAGAGCCCATTTCCTCACAGTAGTTGCTCTGTTCAAGTGTCTAACTGTAAAATTTCCTGCTCTGGTAAGTGACTTCTTGAAAACTTTTGTTTCGGACAGTGAACGGGTGTTAAGAAATGAAGTATCACCAGAGAATATCATGACTTCAAATGCAGGAGAAAGCATAGTGTCGGATATATTTTAGCTGCCTGCAAAGAAGCAGAACAAAGTAGTAGGACAGCTAAACTGTGGGTCCAATATATTAAAACGGTTATTCTCATTATGGAGTTTATCAGAGCTGAAAGGACAGGAGATTTTACACTTCATCTGAATACAGTAATCTGTACGTTACCTTATTTTCATGCCGCAGGTCATAACTTCTATGCAAAAAGTGCTCAACTCTATATCCAGAAGATGCTTGATCTACCATCCAAGATGGAAGATGAAGATTTTGAGCGTTTTTCTAAGGCTGGATTTTTCTGCATTCGTCAATATTCCAGATTTTGGTCTGGTACTTGGTCTGATATGGTCATAGAACAATCACTAATGAGACCTATGAAATCTATTGGTGGCCTAACACATAGCCGGGTTATGAGAGAGAAAACTATTTTACGATGGACCACATCTCTTCCACTATGCACTGAAGTTACCAAAACTGTTGAACATTTTACTAATGTATTCTCAAAGACATCCGAACATCATGCAGAAGAGAACCCAAGCAGAGAAATTCGAGATTCACAAGATTTACAAATATTTTGTAACTGGTTATTGGAGCACAATCCATTTCAGCATGCCTCTGGGGAATTAGTATCTCTATCCACGGGACTAGTAGGTGATTCATCGCACGAGAGTTGGGAGAGGTGTCTATGGAAGATATGAAAGAAAAAATCTTTGGTACGATTACAATAAAAAGGAAATATAAGGCAACTCTGCAATCAGGTTGGGAGCTGAAACTGTTACTGTCAATAACCAGCAGCTTTTTAACAGAATTATATGTATTGAGAAAGAACCAAAGAAACTGAAAAAGTGTTTCACATATGAGTAAGCACCAAGGCCTCCTTCTCTATTTGATGAAGTGTCACTAAGAAAAGGTGGGAAGTCCTCTCTACTTAAAGTCTTTCGAGCTGCGGAAACTACAAACATTCCTGATAATTGTGTATTTGTTTTGGATGGGGACATCTTCTCCACAGTGTACTTTGGCCCCGACCAGCCACATATGGAGACATGGTTAATTGCTAAATTTCTTACGTAACATCTCGCTATGGAAGTAACTGTTAGGTGATTTTTAACAGGTATCCTGATTATCCTACAACCAAGTGCTGTGAACATCAAAGAAGAGCTGCCAAAAGAACGTCTGCTTTGAACCCAAAGAAAATGCCGTAATAACCACACAGGCAGAGTTTTTGGCTAACAGTAGGAACAAAAAGTCATTTATAGAAGTTATTGCGAGACATTTCATGTCATCGAATATACAAGTTGGCAGAAGCAGATGTAGATTCTGTAATCGTTTCAACAGCATTGGAAATGGCACTTACTGGTGCTGCAGTTGTAGTTGTTGGCCAAGACACAGATTTGCTTGTTCTTTTAACTACATTTGCTTCTGAAACAGACAAGGTTTTTTTCCTCAGTCCTGCTTCTGGTTCTAAATCACAAGAAACTTTGTACAGTATAGCTCGACAAATACCTTTGCTTGTCGTCTCCCTTAGGAAGACGTACATACCAAAATTATCTTTCTATCTCAATTAGGGGCTTACCTATAGGAGTTAAAAGGGGTTGCTGCTACGCGCATGAGCCAGTTAATTTCAGCAGCCATTTTTCAAGATGGTGGCTGTAGCACAACTTTGATTTTTGGGGACTTTTAGTATGTTATTGGGATGATCAAGTACTTTCCACATACCTAGTCCTATGCTTGTAATAATTTTTAAACTAATTTTCCTAAAATGACTACAGTAACATCTTTCTTGTTAAGTTACTAATCCCATGTAGCAGCAAAAAGTTTGATATTTTGATGAACTTGTAATGCATTCTAATTTGAAATCCATCTCACCTAAAGGATACTACTGAATAGTTCTCTACTGCCAGTTGTCATGATTTTGGACAAACACATTAATGAAAGCAGATTTCTAGCATGCATACTATGTTGTAATTTGTAAATGATTGAATCCCTCTTATTTTGAAACATTTTTAAGCCTCGAGTTAAGACAGATGCTTATTCTCTGATTTGGTACAATATCTTTTACATCAGATTTTTATCTAACAGTCACTGAATAGAAAGTAAGAACACGAATGAAAGTATAAAACCTCGGTTACTCCAAGGAATTGCCCAGCACTTCTGATAACTCTCATCAAACTCTCAAAGGATGAGAGGCGGGCTAAAATTAATTTTCTTACAATAGCCCATATGATAAAATGAAACAGTTGTAATGAATAAGCTGTGCTGGCACAGTATGGTCACAACTCATCATTCTTTGTAGTGTATTAAAAGATCCTAGCCAGCCTAATTCTAAACCATAATAAACTCCATCAAAATTGAAGACATTAAGATTATTAAAAACAATGAGAAAAAAGGTATTTCAATAGAGAAGGGGTTGGGGGAGGGCACCTAAAAACTTGTAGTAGTCTCTCCTTAGTATTACAGTCTAACCTCGATATAAGGTCACTTTTCTAGTCCCGGCTCACTGAATAGGAATTCTATGATAGGATTATCAGATATATAGTCAGGTTTTAAATATCGTAATTGCATATAAGGTCACTTTTGTCGGTGATTTCAGTGCCTCATTGATTCAATTCCAAGAATTTTTCTTTCTTTTCCCGACAAAACTCTTACTTTCAAGAAAGAAAAAAAAAAAAAAAAAACAGGGAGAAAAGAAAGGTGAGAAAAAAAGTAAAGAAAAACTGACAATTATTTAGGAGCTAATATGGATGGCTCTGAAAAACTGAGACCCACTAGTTATCGGAAATTTTTCAAAAGTCATGTTGCTTTAAAAACGTTAAGTCTTTACCTTTGGATTATGATGCAAACAAAAAAGCATGGATGAATTCTAACATATTTGAGAAAACTATACGGCGTTTCGATAGACACTTTGAAAAATAAAAGAAACGTTGTTTTCATCGCAGACAATTGCCCTGCTCATATCAACATACCTCAATTGAAATCAATTGAGCTTGTTTTCTTACCTCCAAATGTTACCTGTGTTTTGCAACCTTTGGATCAGGGAGTCATTCAAAATCTGCAAATGAACTAGAGAAAGCTCCTTCTGAAAGACTTGATTTCAGCAATTGATGAGAAAAAAAGTTTCACGTGTCTGTGTTAAGAGGCAATTTTGTATATTCATAAAAGTTGGAGCTTGGTGTCAAACACATGCATTTCAAATTGCTTTCAACATGCTGGTTTTCAATTTTTACAAATAGTGTGATGAAATAGCAGATGAAGAAGATGAAGGCGATATTCCTTTAGCTGTGTTAATACAAGATCTCATAAATCGCGGCTGTTCTATAGAAGGGGAAAGTGAATGTGAGAATTGATGATGAAATCGCTACCACTTCTCAAGCTTCGATTTCCAAAATTGTTTCGCAAGTTTAGATTCCAATGCATTAGAAAGTGAGGATAACGACAGTGATACTAAAAGTGAAATGGTGACACAAGCAGAAGCGCTCAGAGCATTAAATTTTCAGAAACTACAAAACTTAGAAAACATTGTACAAAAGATGAAACAAAATCGTGACAGTCCTGTATTATGGATTATTTTAAGTAAGGTCAGTTGTACATCAGTACTTTGCTTGAGCATACTAGTACTATTTGTATACAACTTTATTCTGAATTAAAATTTTTAAAAAAATATTTCTTTCTGATTCCATTAATTTTAATTGGTTCAACTAAATTAAAAATTATAACCTTATAAACTGATATTTTTGTACGTATTAAATTTTACAAAGAATTATACTGTATTTATATAATGCTTATTTATTGACAAATGCATATGAATCGGTTATAAGGTCACCTCGCTTGTAAGGTCACTTTCGCAAGGTCCCAAGGGGTGACCTTATATCAAGGTCCAACTGTATACTTTTTATATGAGTAGTTGTTCTGCCATTTAAACAAGTTCCCCCTGTTTAAACAATTGAAGGATTTAGTGGAAAATAATTGAGATTATTGTGAAATCTGAATACTATCATTTTTTTCTTTTAGAAAATGTCTGATCTGTATGATCTGAATCACAGTCCAAATATAAATTACTATTTACACTATAATCACAATGGAGACATGAAATTAAGACAAAGATGAATAATCATATTCAATATGCATAAGTTCTGTTAACAAATTGAAATTTTGTTTTATCACAATAAACACTTCAGTATGCAAGATAAGAATGCCATATAACGGTCATTCTTGATTGTAGAAACCATCTGCTAATGCTGTTACGGTTTTTTTTATTCTCAGTTCATATTTTTATTTTTTTTTTACTTTCGACTTTGCATTTTGAAAAATTAGTCTTATAAAAAATTTGCTTTTCGAAAAATTGAATTATATCTATTGCTATTTCTTCAATCATGTTTATTTTTGTTTCATCTTTCCTGTCATCTTGTTTTCAGTTTTCTTTAATTAATTATTATTTCCTCCTTGTTTCTATTTTATTGCTCTGTTTACTTCAAAACTTTTTTTAGTTTGTTTTCCCCTTGGTCACTAATCTGTTAATTAACTGTTCCTACATCACTTGTTGACCTGATGTCACCCTCTTCTCTATTGGTTAAAATATTTATGTTTTAATTTTTTGATATTTTGATTTTAGATTCTGAAAATATATATTTATCGGAGCCTCTGAGTCGAAAAGTCGAGTAAGATGTAGTCTCCTCAATTAATTTGTTTTCTTCTATTTTTATTTTTATTAATTTTTATTATTTTTGTTTAAATATGAGAATGATGATGGAGAAGGGTCAGGTAGCAGATACGAGATACCGACCTAGTCTGTGTTTCAACTGCTCAAAGACCTGCAAGTCTGCCGAGGAAATCACGGTCTGTGAATCCATTAGATGCGGCGGAGCCACGAAAAATCTACGCCAAAAACTGCCGGAAGGACACTGGCTAGCAGTTCCGATCGACTTGGTTTCAGCAACCTGCTAATCCGACGCAACTGAATGACAGTGCTTGTGAAGTTATTGGACGCCGAAACGTTCTTCAGGAGAAGGTCGATCTGTCCGGGTGTAGCCAGAATACCGCCAGAATGTTTGCTGAAATCGGAATGACTCTCGGCCTTTGAACCCCGAAATGGAGAGAGTGCCAGTGACATTTGCTTCTAAGTAATTCAGTGTTTTACACGCGTCAAGTGTATCCGTTAATCCTGCAAAAATATCTGAGTGTTATAAACACGCCGGTGAGCCAGCTGTTGTGCTACGAGACCAATGTTCCCGTGGTGCACCGCGATGGAAAAACTAAGTGTAAAACTTCAATAAGCTTATGGTTTATTTTTATATAGGTTTGCTAGCAAATTTCTTTATTTTGTTATTACTTGTGCATTCTCAACGAGAGACTTACAAACTTTAGTAAAGAACTTTCTTCAGAGAAACTGTTCAAGGCCGTTTAGTTTATTTAACTGATTATTTTTTTTTATTTTCTTAAATGGAGGGAAGAATCCCGTTGCAACGGTTAGTGTGGATAATTCAGTGTTAGTTTTTTTTTCATTGTATTCAGTTTTTACATTTAGATGTAAGTTTTATAAGAGTATAAATCTGGTTCGTTCGTTTTTAACTCTTTGTTTTGGATTATTTTTATTGTTTTTGTTCATTTTTCTCAAAAACGAGCTGGTAGCAGAGTGCTTTAACTTTACATTCACGAGTAGATTATTTCTTTTATTAATTAAATAAAAATTACTCCGTAACAATCCTACTCCTGCAATGCATTGGACAACCTAACTACTTATTCAATCAGTGAACTGTTTAGACAATGAAAATGGATAGATTAGCTGTTACTTAAATCCACAAATGGATGCGAGAGCATTTAAACCTTTCTTGCATCCATATATATATATATATTTTAACATTTGGGTCATTCCACGTCAAATCAGCAAAAAATTTTGAAATTTCTCAAGTGACCCTCTCCCGATTTTAATGAAATTTGGCACAAAGGTACCTTCACTCCTTAGATGAAAGCCTACCAAATATTATTGTCCTAACCTTAAACATTTCTGAGAAGCATTCAGAAATAAGGTCTGCAATTTGTAACTGGTTTTCCATAAACTTTTCGGGCATTTTTAAAGCTGTATAAATAAAGAACTACTTGAGCCAGAAAAACAAGCTTTCATAAACAGAGTATTTATATATATCATAATAAATAATGCATTAAAATTAGTTTGAGTCGTTTAGTTTTCCTGAGATAGGCTTACAAAGTAGGCATTTTGTAATGTTATCGAAAACAAAAGTGAATTTTTAATCCTTCATAGATTTTGAGAATAAAGCTGGATAAGTATGAAATTTTAAACAGAAACTCTATAGGTACTTCTAATACATAAAATAAATACTAAGCAATTCCGTTAGTTTTTTAAAAAAATATGAGGTTATGAAATTGGCAGTAAAGTGAAAAGTAGCAAATTTGGCTTATTTTCAATCAACTATTTAGTATATTTGTTGCGGCCCGGAAGGGTCAACTTAAAATTAAATTTGATCCTTTCCATTGCTGCCAACAAATATATTGAAAAATAAATAAACATCCCATATTTCTTCTTCAATAATACATTGAAAAATGTCATAACTTGCCATAGCAACTGTCACAGACTTTACTATTGGAATGTTGGTATGAAACACAACTAGAGAATTATTTGATAATTTGAATTACATTTTATTATTAATTATTATTATAAAGGACACTTTCAAATCATTAATTAGTAAGACATTTATGTAAATTACTGTATTATTAATATTTATAATAAAAATGTCATTATCAAATTATTAATTAGTAAAATATCATAAGGGTTGGAGGATGAGATGCTGTGGCCCTCCATCAGACTTTTCATAAAAATATTGGTCCTCAGACTTCTTAAGGTTGTGCACCACTGATTTAAACAATGTAATATGAACCATCCACTGAAATTAAAGAAGACTTGAATGCACCAGCTTCAGTTTTTGGAGTGTCACCATTGAAACCTGTATCTAGTAGTTATAAACACACTTACGGGAAGCGTAAAGCAAACACTTTGCCAATGTAGTAAAACAAAAAATACAAAAAGTTCTAAGCATTGATTATGAATCTACCGGGCCACAACAAATATACTGACGGGCCGCGTGTTGAGCACCTATGGTTTAAGTAAATTTAAATCTTAATTTTAATTAAGTGAATATAAGTAAATTTTAATAAATGAAAACCAACGACTGCACATAAATAAACAAAAACACGCCTTTGAGTTGTCAACAGAGGGAATCAACAGAAGGAATGGCATGTAGGGCATATAATTCAACAATCAGATGAAAATAACGATGTTGAAATTAACTGTATGTCATCTACAGAATCCCATTTACTTTCCTGACCCTGTACACAACACAAAATTTGGATTCCATATACAAATATCATCTGCGTAGTGAAAGCTCCCAAAGTCACAGTGGACAGATGTTTGAATTGGATCAGAACTGTTACAAAAAAATTTTAATGCTTCTATCAAAATGAAAATTCATAAATATTATACTTAATATTGTATTAAAATAGATTTTCCCTACAGAGAAGTTATTAAAGTTAACTTCATAAATAAAGTAGATTGTTGCTTCTTAAAACCATTTCAACTTGTTTTTGTTTTTTTGCCCAAAAGCGTAACTCCATTTCTTTTAAGTTTGAAAGGGAAAGGGATTTCGGTAGGGTTTTGAATTTTATACCATATTTTCATTGTATGAATATGAAATTCTGGACAAAATTTCAACTTTAAATTCAATTGTCTACGTTACTAAATAATCGATTCAAAATAAGCCAAATTTGCTACTTTTCACTTTACTGCCAATTTCAGAAACTCATTTTTTTTTAAAAAACTAACGGAATTATTTAATATTTATTTTATGTATCAGAAAGTACCTATAGAGTTTCTGTTTAAAATTTCATACTTATCCAGCTTTATTCTCTAAATCTATGAAGGATTAAAAATTCCCTTTTGTTTTCGATAACATTACAAAATGCCTACTTTGTAAGCCTATCTCAGGAAAACTAAACGACTCAAACTAATTTTAATGCATTATTTATTATGATATATATAAATACTCTCAGTTTATGAAAGCTTGTTTTTCTGGCTCAAGTAGTTCTTTATTTATACAGCTTTAAAAATGCCCGAAAAGTTTATGGAAAACCAGTTACAAATTGTGAACCTTACTTCTGAATGCTATTTCTCAGAAATGTTTAAGGTTAGGACAATAATATTTGGTAGGCTTTCATATAAGGAGTGAAGGTACCTTTGTGCCAAATTTCATTAAAATCGGAGAGGGTCACCTGAGAGGCATTTGCTGATTTGACGTGGAATGACCCATTTGTAAGATTATTTTACAGGAAATAACAGGAAAAGAGGGCAAGAAATAGAGAGGCTCATCTCTTAACATCCATACTAGAAATCTGGTTTAAGATTGGTCTATCCAAGCACAAAAAAGAAAAACATTTTGAACAATTAAAAAGACACAGTATAAACAATGGAGCTCTTTATGAAGTAGAATTTCCTGGTAAAATTGTGGAAATATCTTTAAAGACATTTAGTGTAAGGAAGAAAATTTAAATATCCAAAATGATGTGATTACTAAAACAATGAGAAGATAAACTATGTTTTATGATAGTGAAAATGTATGGCAGCTAAAAAAAAGTAAGATGGTCATGATATTACACTAAAAAATGCAATGAATTTTAAATAAAAGGGCTTCCTATTTATAAAAAATTATAAACATGGAATAGAAAAAAGCAATGAAGCAAATACATTCAGTGATATAGTTGTTAATGACATTTAAGAACTTTCCTCAAAATTGTTGACAAGTGGATTACAGATGAAGGATCATAACAGGATTAGCAAATAGTTTATGGACATTTTATTAACAAAAGAACTACTGGAAAGCAGATTGTAAATAACAGATTTAGACATAGTTGGCGACATATTTGATTAGAATAATATTTTATAAAATATTTACATTGTAAAGATTTACAACAGAATAAATATGATGATCGCCAACGAGCTTGAAACAGCTATTCCAGGATGTCACTTATAAATAATTTGGTCTCATCCATTGTTATTAATAATTCAAATGCGCAGTTTGAATTTTTATGCTTTTAAAAAAAATTCACTGAGGCCTGCGCACTGCTGCCACATGAATTTTCTCACTTAATTTTTACTGGTGAGTTTTTCATTGTGTGTTTTTTTTTTTTTCTTTGAGGCACCACTGAGCTTCCGATGTATTGTTCATACTAGCCTCAGTACGGAGACCTTATTATTTACTGTGACTTATCCTGGCTGATGATCGCCAACGAGCATGAAACAGCTGATCCAGGATGTCACTTGTAAATAATTAGGTCTCATCCATTGTTATTAATAATTCAAATGCGCAGTTTGAATTTTTATGCTTTTAAAAAAATTCATTGAGGCCTGCGCACTGCTGGCACATGAATTTTCTCACTTAATTTTTATTGGTGAGTTTTTTTTATTGTGTATTTTTTTTCTTTGAGGCACCACTGAGTTTCCGATGTATTGTTCATACTAGCCTCAGTATGGAGACCTTATTATTTACAGTGACTTCTCCTGGCTGATGATCACCAACGAGCATGAAACAGCTGATCCAGGACGTCACTTGTAAATAATTTGGTCTCATCCATTGTTATTAATAATTTAAATGCGCAGTTTGAATTTTTATGCTTTAAAAAAATTCATTTTGCCTGCGCATTGCTGGCACATGAATTTTTTCACTAATTTTTCATTGTTTATTTTATCCTTTGAGGCACCACTGCGCTTCCGATGTATTGTTCATACTAGCCTCAGTACGGAGACCTTGTTATTTACTGTGACTTCTCCTGGCTGATGATCGCCAACGAGCATGAAACAGCTGTTCCAGGATGTCACTTGTAAATAATTTGGTCTCATCCATTGTTATTAGAATAAATAGCTGTTCAAATATTACTGAATACTTTTGGGTTTAGTTCAAATGATCTATCCTTTATTATAAAGTGGAAGGTACTCTGCATTCCTTTCTGTGATCAATACAATGTGCACAAAAGTCTATTATTCCAATCAGCATCCAAACACATTTATTGAAAAGGTTTAATTAAAGTAATAAATGGTAATTTCATGTTTGTTGCTATATTGCCAGTGACTTGCAGAAACTGTTCCCCTTTTTTTTTTAAAAAAAAAAACAACCCAGCACTATTAAGTCCAATCTATATATGCTTATTCTAGGAGTTATTTTCTTTCTTGTTCAGTTTATTAATTAGCACAAACTAATTCTAATTGTTATAGTATTGTTTAAAGTGTTCCTTTTTTACTGAGATAATAAATATAGTAACCAAAAAAAAAAAAAAAGCTTAATGAAGTATCACAATGGTTGCAACCAAAGTATAAAATATATAAAATACTTATGTAAAAACCTTTTTTTTTTTTAAAAAAAATGTAAAGTTCTTATACACATGTTTGTGTCATTCTCAGAAATGGGACAATCTTAAAGCAGAACAGTGATCATCGTTCTTTGTAGTTATTAAAAATGAATTATAGAATTTTTAATCAGAGAAATTCTTTTTCTAAGCAATCTATTACAAGGTGAATGGGTGGGATCAAAAAAAGTACAGGAACTTTTTATTTATTTTAATAATAAAATTGATATACCTAAATTTTGAATGTTCGCAGTCGAACTGGAGTAGACACAAGAGTGCAAAGGGTTAAGGTATATCAACTTTATTATTAAAATAAATAAAAGTTCCTGTACTGTCTTTGATCCACTCATTCACCGTGTAATAGATTGCTTAGAAAAAGAATTTCTCCGATTAAAAATTCTATAATTCATTTTTAATAACTACAAAAACTATGGACAAAAGATCTTTCTTAACCAAAAGAAAGAAAATGGACAGATTCCAATAAATAGACAGCACTTAAGTGCCAATGCACTAATGAAAGGAAGCTAGCAAGACTGAAAATAGATAAACATCAAGAGGTGAGACCAAGTGTTTATTAAGCAACATCCTTGTACAGCTGTTTCAAACTCTTTACAACATGCTATTATAGTTTTGGAGGTTCCACATTGATTCCAACAATTAAAAATAGATGTTTGAGTATAACTACATTTTGCCAGTATTATCCAGGCATACCAACATTTACAACGTTAAGTTCCAGACCACTGTCGTGACTCAGAGAAGGATCTGGGTTTACATTGAAAACTGATGATGGTGACGCTGCATGGAAGGTTGATGCAGGTGGTAGTATCATGCTCCTAAGGTGTCAGAACTGAAAATTGGAGTATGGTGGCAATTGAAAAATGTCGTAAATGCAAAGAGTCGGACGTGGGGGTGTACTTGTAGACTAATTTATCTGATGCTCATATGCTTTTATTACAGTTAAGAAGAGCTCAAAAGTTGCTGAATAGACTCCATTTACATAATTACTATTCACAAAAGTTTGTGTATAGTTATTAATTTTCATCACATTTATTAATGAAAATTACAAACCTACTTTTCAGTTTTGAGACTAAATTTAAAATTTCCTTAGTAATTAAGGAAGATTAAAAAAAAACAAAAAAAAAACCCTCTAAAATTTCAAGTTTTTGATTGTACTTTAAATGCATATTAAATATTATTATTATTAAGTTGAAAGTGTAATAACAAAACAAATAGGATTACAGTAACATAAATGACAATAACAATTTTACAGCAAACCTTCAAATTAAATTTTACTAAATTACTAATGTAACTCAGTAAGTTTAAAGCAGACTTACTGTAATTTTTCATTTTCTACAGAATTATGTAAAACCGTAAACCGGCATCCCCAAACAGTCAGTAACAGGTGCAACCAGCGGGACGCATTCCAGTTATTCATAGCGAAGATCACCTGATTGGCTTTTGTGACGAAGATCCAACACTTTCGTATAAAATTGTGAGATTTTTTTATGTATACAACATATTTGACAAGGGCTACGTGAAGTAGCCGAAATTAATCATGTACATTTATATGTTTAAATATAACTTTTATTTTTCACCATTATTTATTTGTGCGTGTTTCCTGTTTTTTCTATATAAGTTCTTTCCGCACGTTAAAAAAAGTTCAAATTATGTAAAACATTTTTAAGGAGATTCTTATGAAGGCTTTTTTTTTTAATATTATTGGACACATATAGGCAGCCACTAGAGGACCACGTGAAGTGTCTACTTGATGTGAGATTTTCTCAGGCACCACATTTCCTTCATCCTCTTGCTGTGCAGTCTCTTCCTTTCATCCGACCAGGTCATTCTTGTCTTGAATTTTTTAACCTCCTGACTCACTTTCCACCCGAGTACCTTGTGGTCGAATGGTCATCTGTTTTGTACATCTGAGTCCGTTATGGCAGCATCCTTCAGGTCTTTTCTGACTTCGGTGATCCACTTCATGTTCTTAATGCTTTCTGTGTACTCCAAGATTTGTTTCGTTTGTCAAGTGTACGGCATTCTCTTAATATGCCCGTAAAATTTCAGTCGACATTTCTTCATGTCATGAACTATGTTAGATATCTGTTCAGTCTCTTGTTTACTCCGCAATCTGTAGCCTTCTTCTGTCTTATTGGGCCCTAGAATTTTTCTGATGATTCTTTTCTCTAATTTCTTGATATTTTCTAGTGCACCTTTCCGATCCATGATCAACGTTTCTGATACTTATAGGGTTTCTGGTTTGATGACAGTGTTGTAATGTCTCACTTTTACATTACGTGATAGGCATGATTTATTGTAGATGTTTCCAGTCTTCCAGAATGCTCTAGTCATCTTTCGATTTCTCAGTTCATGAGCTTCTTTCTCTAACCCATTTGACTATCATTTCCCCAGGATACTTGAATTTGTGAACTCTTTTGATCTCGCCATATTTTGTCGTAATCTTTTTTGGTGCATCTTTTTGGTTTGACATGTATTCAGTTTTCTCGAAGGAGATCTGTAGTCCGACCTTTTCAGCCTTCTCTTTCAGGACCTCGATTTGATTTACTGCAGTTTCTGTGCTATCTGCGAGTATTGCAAGATCATCAGCGAATGCCAGACAGCCGATATCTAGTCCTTTGGCTCTCCTTCCTAGTCCGATTGTTGAAACAAGCCTTGTATCTTCAATTCCTTTTCCCATTCATTGACAACTTTGTCTAATACTACGTTGAACAGTATTGGTGAAATACCATTGGCCTGTCTCACTCCTGTTCTAATCTCGAAGGACTCAGATAACTCCATGAATTTAACTTTGGATTTGGTATTTGTAAGTGTCTGTCTGACAATGTTCACTGTCTTTTCATCGAGGCCCCTCTCTTCCAGTTCTTGGCTCAGTGATGGTCTATCTATGAGTCGTAGGCCTTCTTGAAATCTACAAAGGTGCACACAGTCTCTGTTTCTCATCGCTTGCAATCTCAGGACTGTCTTGAAATTGAGTATTTGTTCAGCAAAGGATCTTCCCGGTCTGAAGCCTGCTTGGTATTCTCCTATCTTGTTTTCCAGTTGAGACAGTGTTAGAATTTTGTATGTGACAGGCAGTAAAGATATCCCTCTGTAGTTGTTAATTTTTTTTTTTTTCAAGAAAAAAAAAAAAAATCTTTTACTTTTTCTTCTTGAACTTTTATGGTTAATTCTGTAATTCTTTAACAAAAATTTACCATGCTGTTAGTCATAATTCTTTTCATAGAAAAATTAAAAATAAGTTTTGATTGTGTATATAGCTAATTTCTTAATGTAACCTGTGATTTGCAGTAAAAGTCTCTTTTTAACTGTTACCCACAGTTATCAGATATTGAAAGATAAAAGAATTTATTCCATTTTGATTATATTCTCAGATACTTAACATGTGACGACCTTTTTTTTTAATAGATTTCCATACTTCCCTTGAATAACAACTTAGGAAGGTTATCCAAAGACCCAAATGAACTGAAATTTAAAAGAAATTAATAAAGATAAATATTAAACTAACTATCAAATTGTGTTAATGAATAAGATTTCCTTAAAGATGCAGTAACACTCAAAATGGTTGTGCTATCAACTGAACAGCCATCTGCAAACTGGGGAAATAACAGCTTTTTTTTTTTTCCCCACTGCTGACATTTAAAACAAAAAAAGTCCCATTATCCAACTTTTTTTGTTTTAAATGTCAGCAGTGGGATTTTCTTTTTTTATGGTGATTATATCTTTTATTTTATATTACCAAGGTATTGCTAATTTTTTTTTTTTTCTGATGTCCCAATAACAGAAACTGAGTAAAGAATAAATTTTATTACAGAAAAATAAAATACAAATATAAAAGTGATAGCAAATTATCTTTGTGAAATTGTAAGGGTTGTTCACTCTTTTTAACAACTTTTACAAGTCCACAGCAATATTCAGTAGAAAGATTTCATATAAATATTATTATATAGATTTGTTATTTCCCACTTCACAGAGAATAGATTGAATCTGAGGCCAAAGTCTTCCGTATTTAATGAACCTTTAATTTCTCTATTGAATTTAAGATTATTTGGCCAACCTCAGATGAAAACTGCTTCTTGCAACTTCTTAATTAAAACATTCTATGTGAAATATCAATCAGTAGCATGTAAAAATATAGTTAGTTTGACTTTAGATAGAAAGGAAGAAAAACAAAAAACAAAAACAACACAAAAAACAAATTTTAAATTGAGGTTTTAGATAAAATATAAAACTAACCTGAATATTGACTTCATAGTCAGTTGGACCGTGAATTGACCCATACAGTCCAAATCCAACAACAAAGATTCTTCGATCGACTTGAAATCTACATAATAAGGTTTTTATTTTTAAACACTTCAGAAATTTTTTAAATATATATTTAATTATATTTATGTATAATTTTAAATATATACATGGCTCATAAAATTTAGGGGATATTGCAAAATGAATGTAATATACCCAAAAAAACAGAGGCATTTGAGTTAAAGAATATCATCAGAGTAGCAAATGACATGAAAATGGAAGTTGTCTGAATATGCAAATGTGATGCAAAACGTTAGTTTGCATGTTTACCCACAACCTTGTATAAAGAGGCTGGCGCTGCTGGGTTATCTCCACTTTCCTGAATCAACAAGTGGCAGAATTGTTGAGTGTCACCTGAAAATGCCCCTGCAACGTGATTTACCCGAATCTGAAGCATGGAGAGTCATAGGGTGTCTTGAAGCTGGCCAAACACAAAAGACAGTGGCAGCAGCTGTTGGAACCTACCAAAGCGTGATTAGCACTCTGGAATCGCTTCAGAGACTGGCACAGTATGAAGAAGACCAGGGCAGGGCCGCCCACGTGCCACCACTGCAAGAGATAACGCTAATAGCATGAAGGAATGCGACTGAGCTGCGGGGACAGTTTCTCGCTGCTACTGGACGACAGACTGTGCGAAATCGACTCAGTCACGGTGGACTATATGCCCGGCGACCAATGGTATGCATTCCGTTAACTCCTGAATATCACAGAACCCACAGGTGTGCTGAAATGCATCTTCTTTGGACCCGTGAAGAGTAAAGATTCAGCCTGCTACTGACAATCATCGTGCTCTGATCCCATCGAATACGCTTGGGATGCACTAGGAAGATGTATTGCCAATCACCAATCACCTCCCATGACACTTCTCAGCTGGAAGTTGCCCTGGTGCGCGAGTGGCCACGAATCCCACAGGAACTGCTCGACAATTTGATCCTCTCCATGCCTCATCGTTGTCAGTGTATTGTAGCAATCTCAGGTGACCATATACTCTACTGAACAGTTAATGTGCGACACATTGTTCATGTTTGACATTGCGAATGTTAATCCCCATCCATGTGTCACATCCTGCTCAATCCAGATAAATGGATTCTGCATCTCATTTGCATATTCAGACAACTTCTATTTTTGTGTCGTCTGCGTCTCTGGAGATGTTCTTTGATAAATAAACTGAAATGCCTCTTTTTATGGGTGTATTATATTCATTTCGCAATATCCCCTAAATATTTTGTGAGCAGTGTATAATAAAATATTTATATTTGTAATTTAAGTTCATAACTTTTACAGTTAGGCACTTAAAAACAATTTAAGTCTATGAAACAGGTTAAGAATAAAATAAATTCTTATTGCTTATCAAAAGCCTGCTTTATACAGTATCTTTTTTTGATAATTTTAGAAAAATCTAGTCCCATAACATCTGCATTTGCTTCTTGTTCTGAATTTACTTTGATTGATCCATTGTGTTGTTTAAGTAACAAAGAACAGTAAATTTTATAATAAAATGTATGGGCGCTGCTGCTCTAAAAGCCGTAATGTAAATTACTAATGACATATGCCCCTAAATCCAAATCCTATTAGCAACTTTTTTAACTATTCAGTAACTGCAGTACATGGCTAAGATAATGAGAGGCATGTGGTTTCAAAAAGGTTATATTGCGAACAAGTTTAAAATTTTTTTAATTCAAATTATAAATAATCTATCCAGCTTACACTCTTATTAATTACTTTTTTCGTGCGAATCATAAAAACGTTTATAACTCAGCATATTACAAGCACTCAACTTATTTACAATCCTCCTATTAGATCACCCCGTAATAACACCTATTTTGTTTCCATTTCATACCATAGAATTTTGCAGAAACTTGATATTACTCTTACAACACCTATCACCCATTCTTTAAATCATTGCTTAATTAAAGCTGACATCACAGATCATAATAATAATAAAAAAAAAAAGAAATCCAAAGGGCATTGTATATGTACTATCATGCCCTGAAGGGTCATGCAGATAAATTGGCAAAACTGACAACTGCTAAAAAGGTGAATGGCCCAGCATTCATTGGCTGTTCGTAATGAAGACCCAAATTATTTAACTGTCCGACATATCGAAAAAAACAACAACAATCATTCGTTCGTTTATTTATTGACGATTATAATCGTTGATATAATTACGATTGATATAATTATATGTCATGAAAAGAATTACTTTAAAAGGCAATATGAGGAATCCTTCTTTATTATGACTGATTATACATGTTATGATAACCTTTCAGTCTTCACTATTCCTCATATGGTTTCATAAATAGTTGATTGAGCTGTTGTTCCTTTGATTAATACACATTATTTGGAAATGTTAATTAGTAAATAGAAGTTTTTTTAAAATTTGTTTAAATTCTTTAGTCTTTTAATTTCACTGTTTTGATGTAAATATAAAATTATTATTATTTTTTTTTAAATGTAAATTTCAACTTCATTATTTAATTTATATTTTTTTTATTTTCAATATTGGCCTTTAAAAAAAATCTTTATTACTGTTTCAATTATATAAATTTTGCCTATTTTATATTTTACATTTTTGAGTTTCCTAGTTTCCCCACCCTCACTTATAACATCCCAGAGCATCCAGAAAGCTGTTTACAATGGTCCCCATCTCCGGAATGAATTCATCTAATGCTGTCACATGCTAATGATAACTCTGGCTTTTTATTCTGGAATTTTTATATATTAATTTTACTTGACAAAGAAGCACAGGTTGCTTCTTCTATTTTAATGTGTATAAATTATTATTATTATTATTTTTTTAATTGTGTGGTGGCCTGAAATTTCACTTCTGAATCATAAAAAAGAATTGGTTATTGGCTGTTACTGTTATTAACAAGGTAATTATATAACAGAAAACTTTTTTTTAAAAAAAAAAAAAAAAGGTCAGAGAAGATGGCAAAAATATCCAGAAATTAATAGAAGATAAAAATATTCGCACATGTAAAAGAGGTATAAGTCACAAAATTAAAAGGGATAAAAAAAAATATGAAGTTTCAACATCAGTTGATGCCCAAATCATCATATTTTTTTTTCTCTTTATTTCATATCTCGCATCTCTTTTACAGGTGCAAATATTTTTATACTGCATTCTACTCATATTTTATTACATGTTAAATCTCACCACTATCGAAAACTTATTTTGAGAGGGTTTCTCTTGTACGTTGTCACTGATTTTTATTGTGCAATTAACATAAGTGGTTTGAGTTTCATAAAATAAGTATTCCCCCTTCCCCCAATTACCTTCATTTCTTCTGTAAAAGAAAAGCATTTGTGAATATCACTTCTGAATTACCAATGTATTCTCCACCCATTTCTTATTTTATGTTTCCTTGATGCAAAGGCATGTCCCAGGAATTTTGGATGGGGAAAGGGTAACAGACAAAACCAAAAGATTCAAACTTCTGAATTTATTGGATGTAATTGGGGAGGGGGGTTTAGAATCCCACTAATTCCCTGCTCAGCATGGCAAAGCTTCAATAACTCTTCACATACTCTTGGGATATACATAAGAAAACATTGGCATTGCCAGATGTTAAATGGTTTTTGTCAGCACTTCGCTTTATTTACAAATCTTTTGTTGTTGCATTGGATCTTTAAACAGTTTTAGGCCATTTGGACTAATATCAAAATATTCATTTTAGGACTATAGATAATTCACTATGGAATTAATGATTGATGAAACCTTAGTGATTTAAAGTATCTGATACATCCAGGTGTTGCCATACCACCCAGAAGGGAAAGGGAATATGAATAAGTATTTTATTGTATGGACAAACAAGATAGAAAACAAAAAGAATCTTTTTCACTCATATGTTGATAGCCTCATCAATCCTGTTTTCTTCCAATGGCAGACATCTCCAGATGTGATATTAGAGGTGTTTGCTGGAACTTTTTTACCCATATAACTCAAGTATAACCCATATAACACACAAAAATCATGCTTAGCTATATACAAAAGCAAGCTAACAGCTCAGTTGCAAACACAAACTTTTGGAATGCTGCAAGATAAGCTGGCTGACTAAAAAGTTGGCTTAACCCCGCAGTGGTCGCGATGGGTCTGTGAGACCCATGCGTTTTTATTTTCATTTTTACTTATCGATGGGAGCTCCTTACAGGATTGTCTTTTTCAGTACCTTTCTAAAATCACATGAAGTTTCATGTGACAGTTTTGGCGGAATATAATTTGTCCCGATCTGAAGGAAAAAAAAAAATACTTTGGGTCCTGTAGACCCAGTGCGACCTTTCGTGTAACTTTTTGTGTATACAGGGAAAAGTTGTTTTATATATGTTAAATGTAAAGTTTGCCGTACAAACTTGGATTTCTAAAGTTATTTTGAACTATTTATTTATTCTACAGTTATTTATTAAACTAGTTATTTATTTAGGCCTATTTTTTATTTTTTTTTCAATTTTTTAATTATTTCTTCTTTCATGAGTTATTTCTACAAACAGTTTAGGTTGGTCCTGATTTTACTTCTTATTTTTATTATTTTGAAGAGATATAATCTCTCAATGATAATGAAATAAAGAAAATAGTTTTAGAGCCCATTTTAGAGTGTGAGGAAGAGTCAACAGATAATGATAATAGTGAAGATGAAGATTTTGTGGAGAATGCATTACAAAATACACACACACACAAAAAAAATAGAACAATATTTACTCAAAGCAATCAGTTAAAAATAACTAATTTTTCATTAGTTTATCATACTTTTAACCAAACATATTTCTATACCTTATTTTTCTATCAATTATGTAATCAATATACTTTTTATCCGGTTTTTTACAATGTTTTCTTAAATACTCTTAATCTATATATTTATACATATATTATTATAAATGATTATAATAAAAATCTTAAGAAACAACCAATCAATGATATTATTAGTAACAAATATCTAAAACGTTCAAATTATGAAAGTATTTTTGTTTAAAATGAATGGGTCTCACAGACCCATTGCGACCATTGGTGTTCCAAAAAAGGGTGCGACCACTGCCAGGTTAAAACAGTTAAAAAGGAAAAGAGTTAAAAAGTTAAAAGCTGTCAATTAGCAATTACTCTCATAAGTTCCTCTATCCAAACACCAATTCAATACCCTTATTGCCGGGTATGATGTTTTAACATTTGTCTGCTTGTTCCCTATCTAAAAAATAGTTTGGGTCTTTTTTGAAATCATATAACAGTTAAAAAAATAAACCAAAGCAGCACACGATGAACTGTATTTAAATGCTTCTGAAAAAAAAAAAAATATTAAAAAATCAATTCTTATAGGGACTTCTAATTTGCTGGATCCTGTCCAAGTTCTCCTTTACAAAATTTTTCTCTTGTACAACCTCAGGCGAGTTAATTTTCAATTTTGGGGGGATGCTAATTGAGACAATTTTTAGATGTGATTACAGTTTACTAATAATGAAATCTTATTCTGCTCATGATGGTTGAAATGTTTCTTTTAAATTACCTATTTTTTTTTAAACTGTATTAAAACAAAAAACACAGTTCTTTAAGAATTGAATATTTAACAGATCAATTTTACCTGATTCGATCACTGGTACCACTGTAGCCCCATCGACTTTCTATCTGTTGAAAACGGCAAACTGTTTGCTCCTTGCCAGTCATACAGCAGCGAGGCACATCTAAGAAACTGACATGAGGCTTTGGATTTACTGTAAAATATAGGAACAGACTGACCACTTCACGATCAGTTAAAATTCCAGACTGAGCAGCTCCTACTGCAAATTCCTCGACAGTCATCAGCGGAAAACGTATCAACATTAGGGCAGCACCCAACACACAACGCTGATTCTCAGGAATTACAGACAGTTCTTGTCGTATACATTCCTGTTCCGACCACCTAAGCAATGATTAAAAATATTTTATTACACATTTTTGTAAAAACTAGTTTCAAAAAAGAATTTAATCTTTTGAATGCCAAATTTGTTCAAAAACATTTATTTATCTATGGACACACTCAAGAAACCATTTTATTATTACTGTTATTCTTTATTGCCTTTTCACCTTGAGAGAGAAACTATACTGAAGACCTTTATTCAATTTTACCTTCCCATTTCAGGAAAAAGCTCACAAATTCAGATATTCTGCTTTTAGGGATAGAGATTTTTGATAAGTGGAAGTTTAGTTTGACTTTGAAGGAATCATAAGAAGGAAAACAATAAATTTTAAAGTGATCTCGTAATTAAAGAAAAAAGTAGAAAACAAATAAAACATTACTAAAATTTCAAAGAGCATCACATTATAAATAAAAAAATAGAGGTTCATAAGGTACAGAAATGAATTAATAAATTACTTTTTCACACTAGAAAATTTCTCCAATATGACTACTACTTGTTTTCCTAACATCAGGTTTTTCTGCATTTTGGACTCAAAGAGATGCTTACTGTCATAAAATTTTTAAAGGCTTAAAGATTCTGTCAAATTAATCGAGCATTTTTAACAGCACTTTGATACATAATTCCCCTCTTCCACATATACATTTATTTTTAAATACTTCAAAAATCAGTTCAATAAGAGAATATTTAACACACTATGGTGCAATGGCAATTACAGAAAGAACGATTTAAAATGTCAGTACTGAAAGAAAATGAAAAAAGAAAAATGTTTCATATACACAAAATTTAAATCACTGTCAGATCTTAAAATCAAAACTTTAATACAGTCATCCCTCGACTTACATTCACAAAGTTAGAGAGGTTAGGAACTTGACCATAATTAGTATACCGTCCCAAACACTGTATATTTCACTGATATTGGATTATTAATAATTATTATTGATAAAAACAATAACATTACTAATGTTGAAAGGGGGAAGAGGAGACCACAATATTTATCAAGACTGTTTATGAACTTTGTAGCTTTCGATTAGAAAGGACCTTGTCGTTGCTTCGTCAATTTAATGGAAACATCCTTTCAAAGTCTAAACGATTTTTAAAAATATTCTTATTTTTCAAAATGGAATGAGACCATCCGAAGTCATGTGCAATCACACTGTTGGGCATACCAGCTTTATGTTGCTTTAGAACTTGCAACTTCATTTCAAGATCAATTGCTCGCCTCTTTTTCTGTGATTCATCACTAGGTTTTATGATTAGGTGTGTAGGGACTATGTTGCACAAAATATTGCAAAATATTTTAACGATAAATACACAAATACCTATTTCTCAAACACAAAGTCAACAGAGGAACTGTTGAAGACATGTGCTGATTGCCGAGGGAAGTTGCCGATGATTGTGCTATTGCTGCTAAATAGAAACCTTTTTACTTTACGCTCACTTGTGTCTTGTTCGAAAACATGGTCGAAAATGTAATTTATTCCCTTATGGGATCACGGACGTAAGTGTATATTTAAACAAAATATTTTGATTTCTGACTCACTGAACAGAATCCTATGTTCAAGATGAGATAAGTCATTCAATCAGTAAGTGATCAAAGATTATGGCTGTTCTAGCAGCTTTTAATTTTTTTCCAAAAAATTATGAATTTATAACAAAAATTATGACCATCAAACAATTGAGGCCTTATTTTTTGTACGAGAATTTCTATTCTGCAAGCAAAGG
Organism: Thereuonema tuberculata; assembly: GCA_023159025.1. NCBI lineage: Eukaryota > Metazoa > Arthropoda > Chilopoda > Scutigeromorpha > Scutigeridae > Thereuonema > Thereuonema tuberculata. Next base: position 325,345,017 of record JAFIDM010009631.1, on the reverse strand, counting down.
TCAACTGCAGCAGAACAGAATTCAATGAGAGATGAACACAAATATATTTATATGAGAATGCAGAGTTTTATATATATATATTGCCGGTACGCATCGAAGTGCGAGCTTCGTAGCCAAAGCATCCGTGTTCCAGGGAGTGCTAGTGTTCCCAAGATGGCGAACCCCTAGCAGACTCCCTAGAATTTCAGGGGAAAGATACTGGGGTGGTTTCCCGTGGCCTTTCCCAGGACGCCATTAAGGAATGATGTCAGACCGAAGAGAAAGTGAAGAAGAGGCTGGACAACACAGGAAAGGAAATCGAAACAGCCATGCCACTGCCGGGATTCGAACCCAGGTACTGGCCGCCACGGCAGACCGCCGCCGAGACCGCATGGCCACGCCAGCACGGCATGCAGAGTTAAATGATTGATAAAAAAAAAAAAAAAAAAAAATCACTTCCAAGATTTCAGAACTTAATTCCCACATATAAAGTTATTTATGATTTTAAGATCTTTAAATGTTTTTAAAAAGATGAAACTATGCCAATTAGAAATTGGTCTCATTAAACTGAAATAGTGTTGGCTTGTTAAATTGAAGGTCAAGCAGAAAAGTTGTGCAGAAGTTCCTCCATGGTAATTAAATACATTTCCTTCATTTTATCATTCAAAGGTGCCTGAAAGCAATTGTCACTCCATTTCTTTTCAGAGAAAATATCAATGAAAAATTCTTAATACCTTATAACTGAAAATTGTCACAAGGTAGAAATCTGCCCTTTAATATAACTGAACTGAATCTGCTGGGTAGGTAATCCAACTACATTCCATTCCTTTATTTTAGATTTAATGAATCATCCATTTCAGATGGATGCAGTTTTTGGACCCATAATTAATTTCAAGCTTTAAACAAGTTTAATTTATGATAACACACTAAATGACAGTTTAAATTGGAGGAGGTTCTGTTATTCACATACTAAGCTTTCATCACCCTACATAATTAAATATTTACTACTACAAAATCTACAGGCCATTTATAATGATATTGAATTACAACAACCAAGCAGAAATATGTTACTGTGTATAAATTCTAAGGCAAGTTTTAATGTGCGAGTATTCAGCAAATGGAATTTGCTAAAATCTAATTTGAGGGGTTATAAATCTAAATAAAACTTCTGCTATAAAAGAAAAAAGTTATGCTTATAACTTTTAAGTCTGTTGTAAAAATTAAATCTGTATAGAATTGAAATTGAAGTTGCTCAATTGAGAATACAAATGATGAGAAACAGAGCTTTTTTACTAGAAACAAAGATGCACAATTAAATATATCCTTTAAATTTATTGTGTAATGCAAAGACAATTGGGAGGGCGGGAAAAAAAAAATCAATATCTACAAAAAAGCCAATTGGTAGATGTATCAGTAGATGCATTATTACAAAATTAATCCACTTAAAAGAATTTACTACCAAAATTACAGCAAATGAACTAAAATTTGTTGAAAATACTGTGAATTTTCTGATGAAAATATTTCGTATTCATATTTCTGTTGATAATGACAGTAGTTCTTTCACTCATTCTAAATCCAAAAAAATCAACAGCAATTGTAAGATGACAGTCTATTATTTTTATTTGACTAGACTATAAAAATATGTTTAAATACAGTTACAAGTATCACAACAACAGACAAATTGATTGTGTTAAAAGAATTTTATGTAAATGAAAAGTTTAAAATAAAAGTAGTAATCAAAATCAGTCTGTGTTCTCTAAATTACACGAATAGTGAATCTGATTCAGTGAAATAATCATTATATAAAATATACATTAGAATGGTTAACGAGCACTTCAACAAATGCTACTTATGCTAGGTTGAAAGGCAAGAATGAGAAGACTTCCAATTTTAGCTATTTTAGTATCTGTAAATAAGCCAAGGAATGCAAGACTTAAATACAAAGCTTCACCAATGAGCTTATAATTAAACAACATGCAATCATCAAATGATTACTTAATTAGTGAATAGTTGATGCTATTTAACAGCAAATGAGAAAAGCTTCTTTTGAAAAATAAACTAAAGTTTTTATTATATAAACAGTTCTTAAAGTAAAACATCATAAATAAGAGTATGGGGGTAGGAATATTTTTTTATTAGAAAGGAATTATAAGAATTGGCAAGTACAAAAATACGTAAAACTAATAATAATAATAATAGCAACTGAGACTGCTATTTTTATGAAGGATAAAAATTTATAAAACAAGATTAAATGTAGAGCATCTGATGTTTGTAGTAAAATTTTACTAAGCTGTTCTATTATAACATTTCATTGAAAAAGTCAATTTTAAAATGGTAATGAGAAGATAAATGTTAAAATAAGATAGCTGTCAGGTTTAAATAATGCAAAAAAAAAAAAAAATTGAAACGCTGCGAAAAATAACTATTCTCTTATTTTTCTGAACAACTTCAGAGATATCTAAAATTATTTTTCTCTCAATTATTTCTTTATGACATCAACAAGATTAGGGACTAGGAGGGATTTGCATTTCTATTAACTTTTTTTTTTAATAGAGTATCTTTTTATAAGGACAGCAGCTGATTTTAGAATCTCTATTTAAAATGATTTCATGAAAAGTTAGAAGTGACAGTTTTGGAAAGCTGCTTTTTTTTTAAGTTTACTCCAATTATGCAACTTGCCATTCGTAGAGAAAGTGGCTATGCGAATTATTTTAAAATATATTCAAACACTTTTAATTTGCAATAGTCTCTGTATCTTGGAATTGTCTATTTGCTTCCAAATTACTGGAACTTGAATGTATACAACTTGTCATTAACCATTTCTAATAAACATTTAGATCAATAATTATCTGATTAATGCAATATATCTTTCAAGTTAATAAGTTTTGTTTCATTTTTCCCCCCTTCTTCCTAATAATTTTGTTATGACATAAAAATGCATTAATTTAAAAAATGTGGTTTGTTTCGTAAGACACAACATTCTGTTTTTGTTACCTTACTACTGCTTGAAATAGTTTTGCTTCTCTGATTCGTAGTGTGTCTCTTTCAAGAACAACACACAATGTCTCTAGATCAATGTCAGTGAAGCCTTCTGCTGCCAGTGCTTCCGAAGTATTTTTATCAATGGTTTCTAAACAAAGAGCAGCAAGTTGAGGTTCATCAAAGAGTCTGGCCTGAGTCAAAAGCATAAAAGCGTTATCACTACTGAGATTACTTTTTAGAAAGTCAACACAAGCCTTCTCGAGGGCGGGCACTGCATACTTCTTTGCTGTATATAATGTCGTCATAACTGTTTCTGGGCCAATCTGAACTTCATCCGAGTACAAAAATCGCAACAAGGCAAGAAATGCTGCCGGTTCCACATCCGGTAATTCTATTTCATCGGCTTTAGTAGCCATGGCACCATTAAACATTGCGTCAAAAACGGCGCTTCCGACGGACAGGACAAATTTATGGGCAGGTAAACGTTGCTGTTGGACTCCTTTGCCAACGATGAAGTGAACGTCACTGAGAATTTCATTATTAAACATGTAGGCAAATCTCTCTTTGACAGAAGTTTTGGTCGCCTGCCAATTGTACATAGGAGTGGAGTTGCTGTGATTACTGCATGACTGGTTGGTGGCCGTTTGTCGTCTTTGTTGACCGTTAGCTTGGTTTTGAACTTGTTGTTGATTAGTTGGAATATTAGGGTTAGGATTTATATTAGCTGCATTCGTCTCATTCGAGCAGGACTCTTGTTTGGCTGAAATGCGAGTGGCTTCATTACTAGACGCCATTTATATGCACTTCGCAAACCTGTTTTCAAAAACAGGAGTTTGCATAATGCAGACTAAATTCAGGGAATCAATTTTACAAATTAGGCGGTCAATAATACTAGGAAAACAAATATTTTTAATAAGAACAATCAACTTTGTTCCAAATGATAGGCCTAAGGCGATTAATTCAAAGTTGAAATATTAAATAAGCATTTGCTGTGGTTCCAAATGCATTTCAAATATTCCGCACTACATCCTCAAACGTTATCTGAATTAATCCAGACAGATAAAAAGAAACATGCAAATCTTATCTCATCAATCGGTAATGTTTGCAAACAATATGCTACCCATCTTACGAAGGAGCTAAGATGACATTCTCGAATTTACTCGAAATCACGGAAAGAAGGTTAGCGCCAGCTGGTGGCAATAAAATGAAACATAAATTCATAACAACGCTATACAAAAAATACTCATATAACAAATTAATAGAAAGCAAGTTTAACGTCCGTAATCATTTATAAATGGAGGGAAAACGAATAAATGGGCGAAGGCATATTTATTTGTCCGGTTGGCGTTTTTTCCTCCATTTATAACAAATTAAGGTGACATCATTTTTATGCTCATATCTTTTAAAAGTATTCAAAACATTAAATTACATTAACAAATTAAAAATATAAAAATAATTTAGATGAGTGAAGATCAATTTCACATTTTTAAAATTTAATGAAAAGTAAATTTAAGACTAAAGACAGCAATTTCGATTTTTTTTTTTATTTTTTTTTTTTAATAACGTAGTTTATTTTGTTTTAATTAAAAAAAAAGTTAAACAACAAGAAGTTCCTCACGAACTTTGTCGCTATCTTACGACAGATGTTGTTTTCCTAACTTTCTAAACAATAAATAATGTATAATTCGACTTAGTGTTAGTTTCGTGAGTCGATTATTATTTACCAGCAACTGTACATTGTTTTATTGTAATACTTTTAGATTGTAATATTTCATGTTTGTTAAAGATATTGTAGGAGAAAGAACATATTTTTTATGTTCGTCTCCATTTTCCATGAAAACCTGATGAAGAAAACAGCAAATATTTGAAAAGAAGATTTTAGTTTGTGATGTTATTTATCAATTATTTGATAGGGATTGATGTAAGTATACTATTTCATTAAATAAACTATACCAACGATTAAAAAGGCTGCAAGTATATTTTTAGCAAATCATATAAATTGAAAGTTTGTTTCTAGACTTCAGTTTTTATATTTACTTAAAGATTTTTGGAATAATAATTCATAAGTTTTTTTTTTCCCCTCTTTACATTGTTTCATGCATTTATAATTCTGATATTCATGTTTCATTAATTTTCCGAATTATATTGTCTTCTAGAAATAAAACTTTGATATCGGTTTATGATGAATGATTATTTCTACTCATTATTAAATTATTATGCATATTAACAAATACCATTGTAATGAAATAATGAATTAACACACTACTGATAACTTGTATTAGAACCACAAGTTCGGATAATGAATTCAAAAATGAATTAGATAGAATGAAAGTCATACTAAAAAAAAATATTATAGAGAAAGGAGATGTCCCACGGCCCATAGGCTTGCCCCCACCCACTTCTAGCCATGGGGGGATTACGAAATTTACAGCAATTAATGTCCTTATCAATAGATATTTATAGCCGAAAAAACGAACCGATTCGACCACATACTCTGAGTTTTTTTAACATGGAGTCCTACGGGAAAAACTGGTTTTTCCCCTCCCCTCCTAAGGAGACAAAAGGGAACCAGAATTTGATTACTCGAATTTATAGCCCTACCTAAGAGCTATCGAATGACACCTATCTTAAGTGAAGGAAAGCGCTGGAAAAAAAGATATGAGTAAAAAACGAGGAAAGTCAAACCGAAATAAAACTGAAAAAACAGACGATTAATAACATCAAGATAAATAGAGTTAGGCTGCATTGTTGGCGTTCGTAATGTTATTATCTGATAGAGTCAGGACGCGGCGTTCGCGTCTGTTTCCATAGTGACATTAATCATTAATTAGCTTGATTTTATTAATCGTTTGCTTTTTTCAGTTTTATTTCAGATCAGTGAATACTTCAACAGTGCGAAGATATCTGTGCAGTGACACTTTTGTGACTATTTAATTGGTTCCACGAAGAACCAAGCCCCCTTTCGTTTGATCTACCCCCCAAAAGGATTATCCTAATATAATAATAATCGTCCTAATATAATAATAATTATAACTATTGTTTTATTATTGTTTCCGGCGTGTTCTAGCTGCTTAGTTATAGATATTTAGTCAGAGTTTTTCATAGAGATGCATACCTAACCGGTTAATCCTTCATATGAAGGCAAACAATGGCCACTTCCGGTTTGACTTTCCTCGTTTTTTACTCATATCTTTTTTTCCCGCACTTTCCTTCACTGAAGATAGGTGTCATTCGATAGCTCTTAGATAGGGCTATAAATTCGAGTAATCAAATTCTGGTTCCCTTTTGCTTCCTTAGGAGGGGAGGGGAAAAACCAGTTTTTCCCGTAGGACCCCATGTTAAAATAACTCATAGAGTACCTGGTCGAATGGGTTCGTTTTTTCGGCTATAAGTAGCTGTTGATAAGGGTATTAATTGCTGTACTTTTGTAATCCCCACACGGCTAGAAATGTGATATTAATATAGCTTTTGAATATACAAATAAATTAAAAAATATATTATGTTACGAATTAAATAAAAGTCAGAATAAATATGATAGGGGAATAATTTATAAAATAGAATGTTTGAATTGTGGACATTTTTATGAAACATACGATTCGGGAGAGGGTTGTTGAACATGTATATTAAGAAGAAGCAAGGGGACAAGTCGGAATTGGCTGAGCACTACTGCGAGTTGGGGCATTGTTTTAGTGTAGGATGGACGGGATTGGATTTTTAGGTCGGGACGGGACGGGACGGGATTTTTTTTTCCCTCCCGAAAATCGGGATGGGATCGGGACGGGATTGTCCTTCCTTCATTAAATGGGAAATAGTTGTTCGGGTTTTGAAACTTGTTATGGATGACAATAATAATAACAAACAAAAACATTTTTATGTCTGTCGCTAGTCGAAATCACGAAGGCCGTCGTCTGTTGTTTATTGGTTTCGCCGGTCGATCACTAACGCCATGACGAAAACACTTTGTTGTTGATAAAATATTGGGAGGTAGAAGGAAAATAAATAGTCCAGAGTATTTCTCAATGATTTATTGTAGTCTTCAGTTGCCAGGATTAATAATCCCAGCAATATTAAGCCTTTTGTTGAATTTAAATAAATCGCGAAATCCCGAAATCCCGAAGTAAAGCAAATCCCGCCCGATAAACGGGATTATAATTTTCCCGAAAATTTCCCGAAATATCGAGTCCCGTCCATCCCTATTTTAGTGATGAGGTTAAATTGTTATATATGGAAAAAGACGCAAAAACAAGAAAAATAATAGAAAGTATAGTTATAAGAAACACTAAAGATATTAATCGTAATGATGGAATGGAAGTTGAGAAAGTACTAGTAAATTTGGCAAGCGAGATTGTAAAATCATGTGTGGATAATAAAAGGTTGGTGAAATTTGAAGAATTCAAACAAATATAGAAAGGGTTAGAAGTAAAAACAGTTGATTGTTAATAATGTTAATAATGAGTATGGTATCGTTGTTTTTAACTATATCCAGGAGTGTGTGCATGATATGTGACATTCTATAACTAATTCATTGTTTAGAAAAACTTGAAGAAGGAAAGAAGATAAGACTTTCCGAAAATTTGTTAAATAAATATATGAGGGGGCTAGAATCAAAGGCAGCTAAATCCATGTTTTGAAATTTAAAAAAAATTTTTTTTTTTTTTTTGATGTGGTAACTTTGTATGAAGAAATCTTCAAAATACTTAGAGTAGGAATTAGAACTCAATGGATAGCACACTGAACGCCTATAATGACAGGTTATTCTTTTATTGAATAATTAAAATGTACTGAATAATTAAAATGAATTTAGCTGCCTTTGATTCTAGCCCCCTCATATTTTATAATATATTTTTGATGAAGATGATGTTTATTTACTAAGATGCAAATAAGTAGACAGGAAATTAGAAAGAAGTATGGACTTAAACACACTATGTTGAATGATTCTTATATGTAGAGGGCTTTAGAAAAAAAGGTTATTTAATCTTTTACGAGGCCATTTCCCTGTCTCCCCCTGATAAGTATGAGATAATCCAATAAGAAACGATTCCAAGCGGTTATGGAAAAAAATGATATTTTATTCCTTTTTGAGAAAAAGAAGCATAAAACCGCACAATTAAAGGTTCACTGAGCTATTTTTGGATTTTCCGTGCCAGAAACCCAAGACGGAACCGTTTCGAGATTCCCATCTCACATCGGTTGGGTTCGTCCAGCACTCAATAACTCAGTAGAACCAAAAGAAACATAAACAAAGAACAAGTCGACAAAACAATGACCCTTAAGCTAAAAAAACATCAAAATATAAATTAAGAATAAGAAGGGCAAAAAGTAATCCCCGCTAGCACTAGGCTTAGCATGTAAAGGATTAACTTATAAAGAAAACATATACATAA
>JAFIDM010009631.1:325310899-325327036 GCA_023159025.1 Thereuonema tuberculata | reverse complement strand
CAGTTCAAAACCCTCCAAATTCGTAGTTTTCCCGCGTGTTATATGTAGCTTGCGGCATTTGTCGATTCCAAATTCCATCCCAATGTCTTTGGTGAACTGTGTTGTGACTTGTAGTAAATTAGTAAGTTGTGCACTGTTTGTGGCGTAGAGTTTAATATCATCCATGTAGAGTAAGTGTGTGATTTTGTATGGTGTCAGAGTGCCTGAGGTAAGCTTATAACCGTGTTTTGTGTTGTCTAGCATGTGGCTTAATGGATTCAAGGCGAGGCAGAACCAAAGAGGACTCAAAGAATCTCCCTGGGAAATACCTCTCCTTATGGGAATGGGGACTGTAGTGATGGAGGTGTTGGAGGTGCATAGGTGTAGTGTTGTGTTCCAACTCTTCATCGTGGCATCCAAGAATGCCGTGATCTTGGGGTGTACTTTGTAGAGTTGAAGAGTGTGCAAAAGCCAGGAATGGGGGACTGAGTCAAATGCCTTCTTGTAGTCGATGTACGCGATGTGTAGGTTCCTATTCTTCGCGCGCGCCTGGCGCAGGATTACAGAGTCAATAAGGAGTTGCTCCTTACAACCCTGGGAATTCCTGCGACAGCCCTTCTGCTGTTCGGAAAGAATGTTATGTGTCTCGATGTGTGTGTAAATTTTGTCTGTAAGGCAGGAGGTGAGGAGTTTGTAAAGTGTGGGGAGGCAAGTGATTGGACGGTAATTTGCAGGGTGTGCTGTTTCAGTGTTCTTGCTCTGTAGGTAAGTGATACCCTGTGTGAGGAAAAGAGGCATATGTTCTGGGTGTTGGATTATGTCAGTGAGTGCAACAGCTAGCTTCCCATGCAGGGACGTGAACCTCTTGATCCAGAAGTTTTGAACGCCGTCTACACCAGGAGCCTTCCAGTTGTGTGCATGTTTTAGTGCTGTCTGTATATCTGCGAGAGTAATATCATGGAAGGGCATGAAGGGTAAGTGTTCAGCGAGTTGTTCTTCATCTGTGATCCATGGTGCTTTGTCATTGTGGGGGATGGGGTTGGACCACAGAGACGACCAGTATTCATGTAATGCCTCGCTGGTGGGTGTGTTTGTGTTGGGTGCAGTGGAGGGAGATGAAAGGGATCTGTAGAATTTTTTCTCATTGTATTGGAAAGTATTGTTCTGTTGTTTGCGTAGAGTGCACTGTTTGTATCTTTGTAATCTTTTTGCAAGTGCACTGAGTTTTTGTTTTAGTGTGTCGAGATGTTCCTGAACCTGGTTATGATGGCTTGAGTGTAAAGGGCGAGTGTTTATGTGCTTGAATATCTTCCTGACCTGGGACATAAGTTTCTTTGTTTTGTTTCCTGCACAGTATTGTGTGAGCCTGGCTATGTCTCCTCTAAGGTCGCTGATGCGGCCTTCAAGGCGACGTCTCCAAGGGGGGATGTATTCTTGTGACCGTGCAGTGGTAGGTATGTGGTGTTGTTTGATTCCAAGTGCCCGAATGGTTCCCTGTGCCGCGCAGTAGAGTGTTGTATGTATGTCTTCTAATGTTTGGATATTGTCAAGGTGTTGTTATTATTATTATTATTATTATTATTATTATTATTATTATTATTATTATTATTATTATTTTCAATGTCTGTCACTTTTTTTTGAAAGTACTTATTTTTTGAATGTTTCCTAGTGTATCCTAGCTACGTTACTATGAAGCAAATAACAAGCTATATAGCACATTTCGTAATGTGCTGTAAAACTTTTTTTTTTCATTTTATAACTGATTTAAAACATAGTTAACCGCTTATTTATGGAAGGTCCTGTGGCTTAGTGCTTACGAGTCGCCGACTGCTGCTTTTCCGAGTTCAAATCCCGTATTTTTTATTTATTTATTATAAATTAATATCCGAATCATTTTTGGCTATTTTCTCATTAAAGGTTGTTTCTAATATGTTAGATAATAATATATTAGAAACAACATTTAATGAGAAAATACTAAAAAAAAAATAAAAAAAAATAGGATATTAAGTTATTTTAATAAACCTCTATTACATTTAACTATTTATATTTAATATAAAGTTTATATTATATATTGTTGTGTTGTGTTGCCGGTACGCACCGAAGTGCGAGCTTCGTAGCCGAAGCATCCGTGTTCCAGGGAGCGCTAGTGTTCCCAAGATGGCGAACCCCTAGCAGACTCCCTAGAATTTCAAGGGAAAGATACTAGGGTGGTTTCCCGTGACCTTCCCCAGGACGCCATTAAGGATTGACGTCAGACCGAAGAGAAAGTGTAGAAGAGGCTGGACAATACAGGAAAGGAAATTGAAACAACCATGCCACTGCCGGGATTCGAACCCAGGTACTGGCGCACTGGCCGCCACGGCAGACCGCCGCCGAGACGCACGGCCACGCCAGCACGGCATATTATATATAAACTACTATTATTATTAGAAATAAAAAGTAAAAAGCAGCCCTTTGTATATCCTATACTTTTGGGAATACCTCGGAAACCAATATAGATATCAAAATATGCGCATGACGAGGGTCCTTCGCGACAACGAGATAAATCTAATGGCTTATCACTTGTGGATGCTATAGTTTCGGCTCTAGGTCCGGCCGAGTAAAGGGTAACAACAGGAACAGGAACAAGATGTGAACAGTGGCAAAATTTTTAAGATCCAGATTTTCGTTTTGGCTTGTTCGATTTTAATTAATTTTGATGCAGTTGTAGATTATGATGTGTTCAATTAGTTTGCAAAATTTCACTCAAAAATATGCAAAAGGGCCCGAGATGTCAGCTGCCAAAATTTCACAATTTAACATGGTAAAAAGGCACTTGAATCATAATATTAGAGGCTACCGCCCCTAATAATTATAAGTTAAAAGTAATTAAGAAGCTGTTAACTATAATCAAGAAATTAATATTTATCTTTAGGAAATTGTAATGTAATGATATGTGTAAGTTAGCCATTGTCTACTGATATTGGTAGAAATTGGTTCATAGGTAAGGAGCCTTCAGTCAAATTTAACCCATTTTATGTTATAGTGCTTACAATACATTATACCAATTATCCTGAAGTTCGACTGAATAATAAGACAAACGTCATTCAGAAAATAGTCAAAAGGTTTCCACGGATCTCAAAATCATACTTTGATCGATACCTCAATTTCTTTTAATTTTTTTTTATATCGTTGTTATGGTTTACTTTCAGTAAAAAGAACAAAGTTAAAATATTAGCATCAGAAAAATAAGGAAGTGAGATTCGGAGTCAAAGAGTTATTGGAAAAAAATAAAAATGCTGACATCTTTTTGAAAAGCCATATATAATTTAATAATACACCTTGATTTACGAATGGAAAAAAATCACAAAAAAACAATTATCGTCTATGAGACCATAACAGAATAAAATTAGAATATCTAAAATTAACAATAATTATGGAAAGTTTCATTCATTAAATGCCTGTTTAACATAACTGGCATAAACAAAATAAACAAGCTTAAATCATTTTATAAAATTTAGGAATCTATATTACTAAAATCTTTTATTTCTCTGTCTGTCTTTCTGTCTGTCCGGCGCAATTTTCTGTGAGAATGGAAAATAGAAATAATTTTTACAATGAAACATCCGCGACAGGAATCGAACCTGCAACCTTTCGATCCGCAGTCAGATGTCTTATCCATTAGGCCATAGGGACTACAACTCTCTTCATATTGTTTTTTGACTTATATCTCCTTTCCTTTCCCCCATCAATAAGGAATGTATTCAACCTTTTTTTTGAATCTCAAGATTGTTTATTTATTTCCCATCCGTCAGTTTATTTGTAACTCGAAACTGACAATTAGAACTATAATTGCCGAAACGTTGCAATATTTTAAATATTCTTACTTAACCAAATTCTATGTGATATTGAAAAATATGTGCGTGTACACGGCAGATGTTGGAGTAAAGAAAACAGAGTCAAGAAAGAGAGAAGCACTCTTTTTTTGAGGTGGAATACCGAAAAAATCACTATTTGCAGCTCAAAAACCATCAATATTTGTAACTGAAACGTCACTGAAAAGTGACAATTACTATAAAAATGAGAGTCAAAAATGAAAGAAGCAGTACTTCTATTAGCTAGAATACTGAAAAAATACTATTGTAACTCAGAAACCATTGAAAAGTATCAATCTATATTACTAAAATCTTTTATTTCTCTGTCTGTCTGTCTGTATGTCTGTAGCAATTTTCTGTGAGAATGGAAAATAGAAATAATGTTTACAATGAAACATCCGTGACAGGAATCGAACCTGCAACTTTCTGATCCGAAGTCAGACGTCTTATCCATTAGGCCATGGGGACTACAACTCTCTTCATATTGCTTTTTGACTTATCTCTCCTTCCCCTTCCCCCATCAATAAGGAATATTCAACCTTTTTTTGAATCTCAAGATTGTTTATTTATTTCCCATCCGTCAGTTTATTTGTAATTCGAAACTGACAATTAGAACTATAATTGCCGAAATGTTGCAATATTTTAGGTATTCTTCCTTAACCAAATTTTCTATGTGATATTGAAAAATAAGAGTGTGTACACGCCAGATGTTGGAGTAAAGAAAACAGAGTTAAGAAAGAAAGAAGCATCCTTTTTATGAGATAGATTACTGAAAAACACTATTTGTAACTCAAATACCTGGAATCACGTCAAAGTTAAGAACTTACCAAAGAACGAGATTGTTGATAACATCAATCGAGTGATAAGTCAAAGAATACAAGGTGAGACTAGAGAGTATTTAAGTGAGAATAAAATTGATACTTCTGATAATCCACAACACGAACATCTCTATCTGCCTGAATATCTGAACTCATTGAATCTCAGCGGTATTCCTCAACATCGTTTGTCATTGAAGATTGGATCTCCAATAATGTTGTTTCAAAAAATCAATCCCAAGTGTGGACACTGCAACGGAACTCAACTTAAATGCCGTTCATTCGATAATGATCTCATAGAAGCCGAAATTATAACAGGAACTCACAAAGGAGATGTTGTTTTCATCCATAGGATGTCTATGAAACCAAACGATAATCTACTTCTATTCACTTTCACAAGAAAGCAATTTCCGATCAGGCCTTCTTACACGATGTTATCAATAAAGCTCAAGGACAGACTCTAAATAGAATTGCCATCTATTTGGAGAATGTTGTCTTCACTCACGCATAACTTTAGGCCTTTGAGTCACAAGCCATCAGAATTTGGTTATCTTCACTCGAAAGGATAGTCACAATCAATTCGTCGCCTTGAATTTCGTATACAAGCTACGATCTTCATTCATCATCTATATTAACAAACATCCATCTCAACAAATCTCTTCTTCAACTATCTATATCAATCAAGTTGCACACGGGTAATCGTTGTAATTAAGAAAAGAGATTCAAGAAAGAAAGAAGCACTATTTCTATAAGATAGAATACTGAAAAATCACTATTTGTAACTTAAAAACCAATGGTCTTTGTAACTCAAAAACCACTGAAAAGTATTTCTATATTACTAAAAGCTTTTATTTCTCTTTCTGTCTGGTGCAATTGTTGTAATTTGTGAAAATAGAAATAATTTCTACAAATTCACTACGGCAATTGAACATGCAACCATCTGCTCCGAAGTTAGACGTCTTAGCCATTAGACCACGAGGACTACATTCTAATCTCCATAAAAAATAAAAATATATCATAGATATATGATTCACACGCTGGTTCTAAAAGCAGTCGTGGATTGACAGAATATAAACATCAGAAATTAAATTAAAAAAAAACTTTTAAAAAATTTTAGTTTTAGTTTACATGATATAATTTGTGTGTGTGTTTTTTTTTTTAATAAATAAAAAGTTGTTTTCCGTTACATAAGCGGAGGCTTCCGGAGCGAAGCGACGGGTAGCCGACTATTATTAAAAAAAATTCTAATAAAATGGTTAATTATCGGTATTGATGAAAATTAGCAAAAACAAACAAAAAAAGTAATTTTAGAAATGAGTTATCAATCATTTACAGATGATGTAAGTGATTAAACCACAGATAGTGGTAATTTTAAGATATGCATATCATTTAATTTATGTGCTTTCTATACCTCAGTTCATAATATAATGATTACTTAATAAGTGTGCTAAATATCATTTATATTCATATAACCTTTTTTATATCCGTACAGACTGACAAAAATATAGCCAACAAAAATATCTGTAGTACCTGTTGATAGAAATTTTGAGCTCCTAATGGAACTCAACATAACAGAGATTAAAATAAATAAATAAATAAATAAATAAATAAATTAATAAATAAATTAATAAATAAATAAATAAATAAAAGAAAACCCATCATGCCAGTGTTTCTGTCTCGGATATTATTATAGAATTTTATCCTTGAATGCTATAATTCTATCATTTAGGACTGATATTCTATCAAGTTTTCGATTGTAATTCACAAGGATAGCTTTTGGCAATGGCATTGGTTCCTAGCCACAGATATACTTAAATTGCAAATGAACAAATAATCGAAAGCTCTACAGAAAAGCTCTACTAATAACAGCTGACCGATGAGTAAAGTAATCCAAGAGACCTTTATGTTTTCAATACTGTAATACAATGCTTATCAAACTGAGTTCCACGAGTAGGCCTAAAAATCCTTTAGAGTAGGTACCAAAAACTGTAGTTGTGAAAGGGAAGGAGATGGACCTGAACTCCAAGAAGTTTCTAAATACGTTCCGTAGCTTTCATAAGGTTCAGGTTTAAAATAGCTTGAGAACCACTGCTTTAATGCATGCTATCATAATTTTATGATAATAATTGCACTTAAACTTAGTAATAAGTTACTTATTGAAAGATATTGCAAATATTTCTGTTAATAGTGAAGTCTTTTCTATGAAAATATTGCAAAGTGTTTATTATTCAATGAATTACATTTGATTTTGAAAAAGTATGTCTTGTATTTTAACAGACTTCTGTCTTTCAGGATAATAGTAATTTCTTTTTATAATTAATATAGTAATTGAATTAGTAAAAGACTGGTTTTGAGTAGTATATTTTTAATGTCAGCTTTGTCACAATGCTTGGAGGTTAATTGTGATTATCATATGAGCAATCAGAACACATCTTCTCGGATCTAAATGCCACGAAAAAGTTTATTTAAAACTGTCTAACAATCAGTAATGTAGTGAGCCGAAGTATTATGGTAAGAGAAGTAAGCAAGGCGGAGGATAAGAGAGGGTTAGGCCTCTACGGAACGTCAATGGATAGTTGGACAACGTTTTTTTTTTTAGCTGGATGGACTCTATGGCCAGACGTAGACATGGGATTATTCATTTCAATGAGGGAGAACGCAGCACATAGGTTTTAGAGGGATGCCAAAA
Organism: Thereuonema tuberculata; assembly: GCA_023159025.1. Lineage (NCBI taxonomy): Eukaryota > Metazoa > Arthropoda > Chilopoda > Scutigeromorpha > Scutigeridae > Thereuonema > Thereuonema tuberculata. Next base: position 325,319,699 of record JAFIDM010009631.1, on the reverse strand, counting down.
GACTTAGCGTCGGTATTGACAAGGTAAATCATTTTCTGAAAACTTATTGAGAAATCTAGAATCAAGAATAATATAAGCCTAATTCAGTGTTAAATAAGTATAAGTGAGTACGGCGTTTAAAAATAAAATCACGTACCAACTAAGCAGTTGTTTCTAAAATACACTAAACTAGTTTACTAAAATCCTTCATGCTCTCTTATGTTAGAAGGTTCTTCAAAAAGAGCACAGGTAGACCTCCCGCATCAAATTCAAGGCCCAGGTACCAAATGCAATAACGCCCCCTCCCCTCCCATATTATGATCAAAATCAAAAATTCTTAGCCAAAAATATCGCGAAAATACCGCACGATTTCAAACTTCTAAATTTTAAACATGGCACACACAGTTGTTACCATTATTTTTAGAGCAAATTAACTTAACACTATCATGAATAAAATAATTATTGTGAACATTCCAAAACAAAACAAAAATGGAATAAATGAATTTTGACAAAGATAATTATAAACCTCTACTCATTTTGTCACGGAATGTACAGCAGTGATATAAGATCTGAAACTTAAAATCAATATTTCCTCCTAACGCCATCCTCATAGTAGAATGAAATATACTGTAGGCATGCTGGGCCCATTACAGTAGTGCCTGAACATCCAAAGAAAATGTACATAGTACTAGTAAAATTAAATCTATCGAAATAAATAGAAAATACACACATATATATATAACTAGCACTACCACTCAAAGAAAGAAATTGAAGTGCTTTTGGATACACAATATTTTGTATTTTTCCATCTGTTGCATACACAACTAAATTTGGAAAAATCCATGCTTCACACAAGGATTTCAGAAGTTTTCCGACTGTGAAGCATGGATTTTTCCAAATTTAGTCCACACACTTGTAGCGATTGTCCCTGTGCTTTGTTGATGGTCATTGCAAATGCGAGTCGCACCGGAAACTTGAAACGTTGAAACCGGAAATACACTCATTTGTTGCAACGACTCGCGCACCAGATATTGTAAAATGGTTCTACTAATTCAGAAACTGTCGCGGACGTGCGCACAACAACTCACCAAAGTTTCATCGCAATCTGATAAATGGTATAGGAACGCATACGGGACAAACAAACAAACATTCATTTTTATTATTAAGATGGAGCTGTTTCCATAATGGAAGCCTTATCATAAGGATTGTGTTGGCAAGATAAGAAAAAAAATATCCGTTTTAATATGTAAAATCACCACGGAATAAATAAAAAACAAAACGAAAAAAAAAATACAGATTAAGAAGAAGAGAGGGACTAACCCTAAATTTATCAGAAAATTAAAGAGGTTGTCCCAAAATCGACGATTTTGGCCCCACTCCGATTTCGCTGAAAATTGGTATGCAGACTCCGTAGGGGGTGTATGGTCTACAGTAGCAATTTGAAGTGCGCCCGACTTCCGGTTAGACCGGAAATGGGTGAAGTTTGCTGTTCATTTCTATGTTGAAATATCAAAATTAAACCTATGTCAATCGATAGAGCTCGTTTTGATCAGTAAAATGATATGTCATATGTCTAGCTGGCACTTCCGGTTTGACCATTATAATTGGTAAAACTAAGTTTGCTGAAAGAAAAATGCAGAAACCAAAGAGTATTGGTGTATCATGATTTTATTAGTGATTTTATTATGATTTTCGAATACATCTTGATTGAAGTATTGTATATACAATGCATTTTAAGCATCTTCTGCAGGAGAGAAGCCTTCTTGTTCTTGGGCGGCAGCAGCTACATTAACGTCCAGTGAATCATCGTCGTTTCCTATTGGAATTGCAGGAAGATGTCGTGTCATCAAAGAATGCGCCTGGCTCTTCACCTTCTACGGTTTCTTCTAACAACTCGTCAACCAATTCAGCTATATTTTGTCCTGACATAGCAGTGGTTTCTTGCTCGATAACACGATTTGATGAAAGACGATCGAACCATTCACGATGAAAAAGATCGTTTCCTGGATTGATATGACGGTTGCAGCATCATGCTTTAGCTGGAATATAGATTTACAAAGTCTTGAGAGCTTTCTTTCCGGGCTTTTATTGGAACTAACATATGCGATGACTCTCGTTTGCACTTGAAAATGCATGTTCGGTGGCTTAAAGTCACACGTTTCCATGGAACATTGACAGTAATATTGCTGGTGTCCGCCATTTTGAAAGATTTTTTAATCTAAATCACTGGTTTAAATAATAGAAAAAAACAATGAATATCATTCTTGAATGCCAGTGTTTATATTAAAATGAAGGGATTTGTGCCAGCCACCTCCATCATTTTAGCACAAGTTAAAAGTGGTACTGACCTGCTTCAGATTGAAATCGTAACTAAGTGTGCTCGTGCAAAGCCACAGGGTTTATATATCTCTTGAGATATTTCTAGAAATCTGTGGAAAAGTGTGATAAACTGTCGAGAGTTTCAGAACGTTCATGACAGTTCCCGGCCTCATTCTACGTCAAAGTAGAAAATTCGAGAATGCTCTTGAAAATTCTAGAATTTTCACTAACATTTTCTGGAAACTTCTAGAATTATCTAGAATAATCAAGACAGAGAGCCTAAATGCCTCTGAATCTGACGAGATTTTTCTATAACATTCTTGAATAGACTAGAATCTTCGAGAAAAGTCATGAAACTTATGAGAATATACTTAAATATCCCTTTTACCGGAAGTGCCAGCTAGACATATGACATATCATTTTACTCACCACAACGAGCTCTATCGATTGGCATAGGTTTCATTTTGATATGTCAACATACAAATGAACAGCAAACTTCACCCATTTCCGGTCTAACCGGAAGTCGGGCACACTTCAAATTGCTACTGTAGACCATACACCCCCTACGGAGTCTGCATACCAATTTTCAGCGAAATCCGAGTGGGGCCAAAATCGTCGATTTTGGGACAACCTCTTACCTAGCATAGACTTCCACTCGAGAACACACCTCCATATTACTGGCCAGTTATCATGAAAAATTGGATTAAAGTAATTATTTTAGATTTCCTAATTCTAATGAATAAATTACAGAAATTTCAAGGCGATCAAAAATACTAGAAAGTTTTGGTGCATCAAAATTACTGTTCGGGGCCCCATACGCGTTTCTCTTGAACAACTCCTTGAACAGGGAAACGCATCACTGATTCTTTTCTTTGATTTTTCGCTGTTTCACACAACCGTTTACTTCGCATGCCACCACGTATGCAGGCATGTATATTGGCAAGTTCGCAAGCAATGATACGACTAACTTACAGACATGGCGAATGCTGCTCTGAAATCGGGAACGTCCGACACCGTTACTACGCCTGGTGTCCCGTAGTACCCTATGGCCATCGCTAATCCTTCTTGCATTGCCAAACGTCTTACTGCGTTCCAAGACCATCGTTTAACATGTGGGGGCCCTGAGTACAGGTTTACCTCGCTAATCGCCGCTTCGCTTTACCGGCCGTTTTCAATCTGGTAAATAAGGTGTATGAAGTAAGATTTCTACACTCGTCTAACTTTTGGAACGTCCTGGGGTGCAACGTGAGATCTCGCATTATCGTGGAGAAGTATGAACCCATGACGAATGACGCTGTTGGGTTGACAATTTTCCGTGCAAAATGTCAAATTCATAACAATAAATGCCCGCTTTATTTGTTTGACTTGATGCCTCAAGATGCCTCAAGATTGGTGCATCACACCAGACGCGGACTACCAAACACTCACCATCGTCTTCCTGGGGCGAGTACAGGCTTCGGGATGTGTTTCGGGGCCTGTAGTGGTTGAATTATTGAATAGAATATCGCCGATTGCCATAGAGTATCCATTTCTCATAACACCTGATGCTGCGCTTCAAAATGTCATTCGTTTGGTTACGGGAAAGTACTCCTTTTTCTAAGACATGATAAAGAATGTCACAAGTGTCGTTTGCTGTAAAGACAATTGAGGCGAATAAAACAATGGCGTGAACTTCTTAAAAGTATTTTTTAATTTCTCCTTAAAATTCGAGCCGAATTTTGAGCAACATTATCTGCAGTCGAAAATTTCTTATTTTTTTATATGTTAATAACAATTCAGAAAATCATGTTGTTTTTTTTTAAAAGACAAAAACGATAAGTCTACATTTACATTGAGATTATAATATTTACCAAAAAGAAACAACAACAACTTAAATCCGCATTATTTATTCTAAATCAGAATAATTTTAATCGGATCAAACTGTGGGGAATGATTAAAAGGATTTACCGTATTTACTCGCGTATTTTTCGCCCTCGCGTAATTTACGCTCTCCAAATTTTAAGGGCATATTTTGGACTTTTTTCCTCGCATAATTTTCTCAGTGTCGAATAGTAGACTGGTCAGTTATAATGGTAAAGGACCTCACCACGCTCGTCTTAAAACTGCCTTCCACCCGATCATAAAACGTTTGGTTTCGTGAAGGTCGCCTCTCGCTTACAAGCCCTCTCCCCCCGACTGAGGTTTGCTACAGCTGTGGGTAGTGATAAATCTCGCAAATGGTGTACTTGTTTGCTATTTGTGACGAAAATGTGTGAAAAGCAGAAACTTACCTGTAAATATAGTAGTTACATGGCCAGTTTTAAAGTTCGTGTAATTCTTTTTGAGGAGTAACATGGGAACCGAGCTGCTGGGAGAAAATTTGCTGTTTCGGAAGGATTTTTGTTTCTCGCATAATTTACGCACCCCGATTTCAAAACGATTTTTTCCTCCAAAAATGTGCAAAAATACGCGAGTAAATACGGTAATATTCATTGGGTAAGACAATGAAATATTAACAGTAAGAGGATAAAAACACGTTAAATAACGTATTTCTAAATCGATTCCAATCCTTTTTCTATGGAAAATTTCGTCATCTTCTCACTGATTTCTTGATAAGGACTCGTTGAAAAAGATTTCAAATCTAAAAGTTAGACCGTCCCTAATTCTCGAATCTCCATATCAAGTTTAAAAGATCATCGAGTGACTTGAAAGTTATTAGTGGGAGGGGGAGGGAACACGCGGGGGACACATACACACACACACACTGATGTGATGAGTCTCACTTTCCTGTTGGAAAATAGCTAAAAATAATGATGGAATGAAATAAAATAATACAGAATTGGAAGAACTTATTGCTATGTGAACTCTGGACAGCAAATAAAAATGAATGGAAGCATTATGATGGAAATTATCTTAGAATCAAACACGCATTGAGTAGAAATGATGCAGTGTTGAAAAAGGCAATTCTGCTAAAAACTAAAAGTATGCTTTTATATTTTCTAGCGAACGGAGACAAGACTTTTGACCTGAAAGCAATTCAAAGATTGTTGATTGGATACTTAGTAAGTGTGGAAAAAGGGAGGACAGCAAATGTGTTTTACACGAAGGAAAATTTCAATTGTGTGAAGTATAAGAGTGAGAAAGCACACTAGGGTCGTTAGTATATTTGTTATAAAGATGTTAGGAAGGCATGTAGCAAGAAGTTATCAGAAATGGACAATAAAAATACTTAAGCTGGATTTTGAAAGAAAATCACGAAAAAAGATCTCATAGTAGTTGGATGGATAAAAAATTAACAGATTTGTTAGATTAATCTGGGAAAGCTTTTGACCGAAAGAACTGAGAAAAAAAAATCGAGAAAGCATTATTCTGTAGTGGAATAAGATTGGTCAAATAGGGATTTTGATGATTTAATGGAAGGATTTTTTTTGTATTGGAAATTGATTCTGGAGAAAATGTTCAGTTACACTTTTAAAAAATAATTTCTTTGCACATGATAGATTTAAATTTGAAGCAGAACCTTTTAAAAGCAATATTAATAATAATATAATTTTTTAAACATTTTTTTACTTATATCTTTTATGAGTAGTTTTGATGCTGAATGATTTTTGTTATTTTTGCTATAGGATTACTTTTCCGTATTAAAAAATTTTTAACATATATAAATTTCATTCCTTGATTTTAAAAATTTTTAAAAAAAAAACAGAAATAAAAGCTGAAATCGTACGTTATTTATGAAACATAAGAACAAAATAAACAAATAAGAACAGTAAAATTTTTAAAAATTGGTTCTAAAAACTGTCAGAAGATGGCGCCTATGTCATTAAACTCCAACGAAGAAGAGATCTTCATAATGAAGGGATTTACTGAATTGACTGAATAGACAGTTAACTAAAGTTATAATAAAGACAATACCCAATTTCAAAGCTTTCAGACTATAAAGTAACATATTCACTTAATGATATTAAACCAGTTGTACATTCCAAAATATGTACAATTATTTTAATTGAAAGAAATATAAGAGAAGATGGAAATATAAGAGAAGAGAAGATGGTTAGATGTTAACTAAGTAATAAAATAATAAATTTGTCTAAAGACAAAGCAGCCGGGATTAATAAAAAGTAGAGATAAAATGATAATTACAATATTAATGGAAATTTAAGGGAAATAAATGATTTCTGGGAATAATATATGGATCATTCTACAAGGGAAATTATACTAAAAAAAATTGGCTGCATGATTACCGTAATTTGGAATTTATATTTACAGCATTATATCAATAAAAACAGTTGTTTATAAAAAGGTCTGATAAGAAATTTCAAATATGAGAAAATTGTATATAAGAATATATGTACTAAAACAATACATATTTGTTAAATATTAACCAGAGACCCTGCAGCTCCGAGTTACTTGAGCTTATTTATTTATTTATGTGGTTGTAGTGATAAAACTATGAGAGGAATAACTCTTACAATTATGGGATTCTTATTATTGACTTGGTCTCTAATGATATTCTATCTATCTATTGTATTGTAAGCAGAATGGATTCTTCTTAATATGGTAGAAATATTTAGCTGAATTTATACTCTACCATCATTTATACAGACATACATTTAAATGCCGCAAAACTCGAGAATCTCTTTAGAAGGGGTCCAAATAGTATTGGCTACAAATATGAGAAATATGGTTCAAATATCGAAGAAAACAGTGTATAAAGCATTGGGGAAATACTTAATAACAAATTCCAGTATTAACATTTGCTTTCTTTACATTCATTGCCATTTACCCATAGATCGTTGTCGACGATATCTAGCAATCTCACACTGGAACATCATTAGGAAGTGAAATACTACAAAATTTAAACATCGAAATCATTTAAAAAAAAACAAAACAGAAAATGACATCTGTGCTGTTACATAAAAATCGTGGCTTCTGTATTTATTCTCACTTTCTACATTGACAATGGATCACAGTTTCTTCACTAAATAACCCCAAAATATTCTAAATTCGGTCTTTGATCATTTAAAATGTTCTACAAAATCTAAGGTCATTCCGGCATAGCCTTGTGGTCAAAGCGCAGACGAGGCAGATGTGTCGAATTCCGGCACGAATTCCGGTTCGAATGTTTGAAAAAAAAAAATTTTTTTCTGTGTTTATCTGCTTTATCATCTTTCCCTTCAGGTCTGAAGCTATTCCATAATGGCTATCTGAGGAAGGCAACGGGAATTAACCTCAGTATCTGTTCCCTGATATAATTCTATAGATCCCTTTAGGTATTCGCCATTATGAGAACACTAGAGATCCATAGAACACCGGTGTTCGAGATTACACTTAGGTCGGACCGTAAACAACCGAATCTAAAAGGATTGGACATTTTTTTTCCGATAAGATAATATTGCAATACATGTAAAGTAACAACCAGTGGCGTAACTAGAGGGGGGCGGTGGGTGCGGTCCGCACCGGGCGGCACATATTTTGGGGCGGCATTTTTTATATTTAGTTTTAGTTGTAAAAAAACGACTTGTTCACTTCAGAAGTTTAGTATAATAAGTTTACTATTCATAAATTTACTATTACTTCGTAATTCATAATTTCTACGAATTATGAATTACTATATGATTTCGAATATTTTTCCTTATATTACGCTTATCCAATTGAAGAAATGTTTAAATAATTTAAATTCGTCTATTTTACTGAAAATTATTAAGATTTACGTCAAGAATATGAAAATATTCAAATTTCTCCATTAACCCTTTATTTCCCAGTGTCATTAGCTTTAGAAATGAATAATGTAGTTAACATTTTTGCATGTGGAAAACCATGTAAAATGGTTTTAACAAATGGTGGAAACCTAATCCCAAAATAAGTCAACACGAGTTGAGCCCATTGCACATTCGATCTTGTTCCCAATGGAAGGAATTAGAAATAAAACTTGGACATGGCGCAACTTTTGATAAACTTTAACAACCGAATATTGATAGGAAAATCAAAAAATGGAAGGAAATTCTTACAAGAATAGTTGATATAATTAGATTCTTAGCAAAACAAAATTTGGCGTTTCGAGGTCATCGTGAAAGTGTTCATCAGGAAGACATCAATTCAATGGAAAATAGAGGAAATTGTCTAGAGCTTGTTGATTTGTTGGCTAAGTAGTATGTACTGAACATGTTGTAAAAATTAAGATGGGTAATAAATATAGTATCTCCTATTTGTCGCCGAAGATTCAGAATGAATTCGTAGAGCTATTGGGAGGCGCAGTGACAAAAACAATTATGGATCAAATAAAGCAAGCTAAATACTTTTGTATGATATTTGACAGCACTCCAATTATTTCCCACAAAGATCAAACCAGTCAAATTATTAGATATGTAGTTATTGATGGCAGCGAAGTTAAAGTTGTAGAATCGTTTATTGACTTTGTAGAAACTAATGGAAAACTGCTGAGGAAATCACAAATATGATTTTAACGAAATTCGAAAATTACGGTTTAGATATAAAAAATTGAAGAGGACAGGCTTACGAT
>JAFIDM010009631.1:325299012-325310799 GCA_023159025.1 Thereuonema tuberculata | reverse complement strand
AAAATTACGGTTTAGATATAAAAAATTGAAGAGGACAGGCTTACGATAATGCTGCCGTCATGGCAGGAAAGCACAGCGGTGTTCAAACTCGCATTAAACTAATAAATCCAAATGCAGAATTTGCAGCATGTACAAATCATTCTATAAACCTGGCATGTTTACACGCTGCTTCTACTGCTATCGATTCCTTAACATTTTTTGGAACTATCGAGCAGTTGTTTTCATTTTCTTCTTCCACTCGTCGATGGGATGTTTTATTTTCTGTAACTGGTCAAGGTGTTAAATGCAGCGTAGAAACTCGCTGGAGCGCTAGAGCAAAAGCAGTAACTATAGTAAAAAAGCATTTTTTTACATTTTAAGCTCCTTGGAAAAATTGACATATGAAGATGAAAATAGTAAAACGAGATCAGATGCTGGAATATTACTCAATTCAATACAATCCTTTTTCTTTTCTGTTATGTCAATTTATGGGAACCCATCCTTTTGGAAGTTAATGACGCGCAAAAATTCCTGCCAATAAAAGGGTTATGTTCATCAATGCCATATAAATGTTCATCAATGCCATATAAAACTAAATTCTTTGCAAACCCATTTCATGGAACAAAGAGATGCGCTACTACAAAACGCAGTTATAGCAGCCAAAACAATTTGTGAAGAGTTGGAGATATCGACTGAACGTCGAGTTAGAAGGAGAAAAAATATGAGTGGGGGAAATTCACGAGACTGGGGCTATCCTTAGAACAAGAAGTATGAAGAGAAATGTTTTTATCTATGGATAGAATTATAAAGGAAATAAAAGAACGCTTTGATCAGTTGCATGTCCTTCGTGTATATTACCATGTAACCTACTAAATGAAGAATTTGAATGTCAAATAAATGACTTTATTGACATTGATAAAGAACAGTTCCAAATTGAAAGAAAAAGGATCCAGGTTTTTATGGCTGTACCTGCACTATAAGAAGAGGCAAAACGTTGGAAAACGGGGGGGGGGGGGATGGCCCTATTGATATACTCAAATTGATTCAACAGTATAGACTGGAAAATTCTGGACCCAACATTGTAATTTTGCCAAGAATTTTTTTTAACAATTATTGCAATCAGTATCGCTAGTTGCGAAAGGAGTTTCTCCAAATCGAAGTTGATAAAAAATTATCTTCTTTCCACAATGAGTGATTTAAGACTACAAAATCTTGCAATATTGTCCACAGAACAAGAAATTACAAATACAGTAAAACCCCGTTATTACGCTCGTCAAGGGACCATGAACTACAAGCGTAATAAGCGGGATAGCGCTATAGACGGGAAATGATTTATGAGATGGGGGAACATTTAGACACCATTTTACAGGAAACATACTTGATTGTGCAATAGATATAATGCAAATATGAGCTTATTTCCTATTTAAAAAATCTTTGATTGTGGTTTGCCGTGTGTGTGTGTGTGTGTGTGTGTGTGTGTGCTACTGTTATGAATTATGACATTTTCAATGCGGTTCAAGTAATTATCAACATCAATTGATACAACACTAGGAGCAACACTAATATATTTTCGGAGCAGATTTAATGCACTGCCGCTATTTCACGCATGTTTTCTTGAATGATTGGGCCACTTAATGGCACTGATGCATCAAGGGACTGATCAATCCATTCAATTAGAATTTCTTCGGCACCTTCAAATTTTCCACGCTTTACTTTTTTACGTTTGCAACCACTCTTCGCTGCATTGGTAATTCCATTCTTATTTTTTATTATTGTTCTCAGACTGGATGAGGGGATTCCTAGAGATTCTGCGAAATCCTTCTGACTTAGTGTAGAATTCTCGTCGTACTTACGGAGAATTTGTAATTTATACTAATAGAAAGGGATTTCCGCTTCGACATTTTGCACTACTGTATCACAGACCCGCACTTCACAGAGTTCAAAGATTCCTTTCAACCATGGAAAAAAAAAAGAATCTTCATAGTGTTACATTTCTCTTCGATACAAAATTTCCGATTTAAAAAAAGCGCTACAAGCGGGATTTCAGCGTTATAAGGGGGTAAAAGTATACAGAGTTATATTGAAAATTCCAGGGACCGAATAAAAGGAGCGTAAAGAACGGGATAGTGCTATAAGCGGGAGCGTAATAACGGGGTTTTACTGTATTATAAATTTTGAGAGCATTATACACGATTTTTTTACTATGAAAGTTAGAAGAGTAAATATATAAATATGATTACATGCACATTTGTGTACAATTTGTTTGTTTATCCAAAAGAAATGAAATTATTTATTTATAAATATAAAATAAAAAAATTTTAATGGTAATTTTTTTTTGTAAATTAGGTAATCTATATGTTTTGTAATTTAAATATGGCATCCAACGGTAAAAAGTTACCACCTGTAGTTTGTCTCAATTACAATTATTTATTTATATTATTAATTTGTAAAAACCACCATTTCATGACTTAGAAAGGGCGGCAAATTGGAGACCGCCCCGGGCGGCAAAAGTTCTAGTTACGCCACTGGTAACAACTATAATCATATTTGCTGTTAGAGTACCGAGATTATGGGTATTATTAAATGTGTGTTATAAATATTAGATATCCATTTGAAAATAAAAAGCTAAAAAAACAAGTCTCTTTTACAAGCGAACGGCGTTTGTTACACAATCAAAGACATCAGATTCCTTAAGGAGGTCCTGCCTCTCCACAGCAAGAAAGATAAGAAGGTTGGAATTCAAAGAAGTTAGAAGAATATCTCCAGATAATCGCCTGCTTTTGGTGTTTGTATGCCAGCAAAAACATTTACAAAAGCCAGGTGATCTGGGGATATGTCCTCAATGTGTCCTAGGTTTTTTCAACAATGACACTGAGGAAATTCGGAAGATTAGCATTAAAAGGTAATTAAGTTTCTTTTTCTTCTTCATACTTTCCTTTGCTCATATGGGATTTATAACCACATAAATCAACGGCTACGATGAGCAGTACATTGCAAAAAAAGATAGAAAAGTTTCACGAGAATTTCATACAATCGATTTAAAATCATTTGGAGATGGGAAGGAGATAACAAAAACAGAACAGAGAGAATGGCAATGACTCACTTTTGATTGCTTAAGTTAAGCTTGAATAGATTTGGCCGATTTAATTTTTATAGATAATATATAGTGAATACCTTTACGAAACAATTTTTTTTGTTGAATCTATGAAGACTAATATTAAATACTTAGAAGGGAAAACTCTTGAGACATTTAATTTTAACAAGCGAAAGAATATGAATGTAAATTTATCTCCATTTGGATATTAATTCATGAACTGTTGGTTGAGAAATATGTAAGATTATTTTATCAAATGCTTTCTACAAATAAATCGCTTTTAACCCAAAACTACAGAAAGGTGAACAAAGCTTTAGGCTTCATTAATACTGCTGGAAATAAAACCTCATTTAATCTTCCTTATCCCATTGTAGCCAAAGACTTCTTAAAACGCAAACAGACATGGTGTACTTACAGCACACCTTCTGAAGAAAGTAACCTATTCTACCTGTTCTTCTTTAACTCATGTTCAATCTTAATATGGAACTTGAACTAAGGATTTTTCTCGTTAAGTAATTTTCCAAACACCTTCATTCCTTAAATTCCATGTCTTCAAGTCATTCAGGAGTGAAAATCTTCTTTTATTCAGAAATTACAGTTCAGGTAAAGATCTCTCTCTTCCTCCTCACAAACTTTAAGAATACAACATTTAAAAAATAACAATCTATGTTTTAAATAATACATGGAAAATACATGGAAAATAAATAAAGAAAGAAAAGTACTTATACATTAGATCGGGATTATAATAATAATAGTTTCATTTTTTAAAGCATGATTATTATTTTTAATGATCGGCATTGTTGTAAAGCATGATTATTATTATTAATTGTTCTATTGTTTTTTTTGAACAAATTTATGCTGTGTAATCAAAGCATAAATATGTTTTATTATTTAAAACATAGATTGTTATTTTTTTAAATATTGTATTCTCAACCTAAAGAGGAAGTCAGACGTTTTTTCCTCAACTGTAATTCCTTTCTTGTGAAAACCATAAATACAGTGCTTCGTCAATCTTACCAAACATTGACACATTTGAATTTCGAACAGTATCAGCAGATGTTTTTACATAAAATCTGTTCAAATTTAGCACTGTTCTTTTTTCCAATCTCTGTATAGTAGCCTTTCCGATACCAAACTCTGTAGCTAATTTAGTAGCACTTTCATCTTTATCTAAACGTTTAATCACTTCTAACTTGTCTTTTAATGAACATGAATTGTGTTAACGCTTACTCGACATTTTAACAGTAACTTAACTTTAATAAAGATGTTTTAATAAAAACAAGATTACATTAGCACTAACTCAACTGTTTCTCATACTCATCCTGTAAGCACCACTGTAATAAATAGAAAACAGTACAGTAGGACTACGTAAGCAGGCGGTTGTTTATAACGAAGTAGTGGGTGTTTGCAACAGCGCGGATATAAGGATACTTAATTAAATAGGATAATTAATACTCTATTTACCACATAACTTACCTTACCCGTCCGCTTAATTGGACAATTCATAATCCGAACAGGGATCGGTCTAATTAGTTCGGATTAGCGGGATTCTCCTACAGTAAAGAAGATTTGTTAATAATCGAAGTTATTTTAAATCGTGAAATTAACGGTTTCATTGACTAATTACAAATCTTTTACCAAATTTTATTCTCTTGTAAAGTGGATAATTACAGTGGAATTTTGTTTTAGCAAAATTTATGTTAATTCTTCTCTCACAACAATTTATCAGTAGCTTCAAACCGGATAGACAAATAACTTATGTAGATTTTTAAATGAAAGTTTTCCTAAGAACAAGTGGTTCCACTTAGTACTTGAATTATCAATGAAAGTTTGCAAAATAGTGAAGTAATTATGTAGTTGGTGAGCAGTAGTATATTGCTCACATTTACATCATATTTAAAAATTACCAATTCCATATAAAATATTTTGAGATAGATAAGGATCTAAAAATATTTTTTACGCGTTTTTCTTTTGACTTATCATAATAATGAATAAATTAGAATGATTGAATAAAAGGATCTTTAACCACCCAACAGTATTCAAGAACTTTGAACGAAATACAGAAATGACTTATTTCTGGATGAGTGAAACAAAAACATTCTGTAAATCTAAGATAATTAGGAGGAATAAGCATATTGGATTACAATCGATAACTTTGATTGATTGAATATAAAAATCTTAAATGGAATAATGTTTATAGAAGCTTTTAAGGTTATTATTTATATAAAAACATGGGAAATTTGGTATCATATTTGGGATAAATGGGATATATTTTAAATCTACGTTTAGCATCGTCGTAAAAAGAAAATACAGTAAAACCTCGTAAAGTCGTCACCCGGATAAGTCGTCACTCCGCTTAAGTCGTCGTTTTCCTTTGGTCCCGACAAGGTCTCATAGACAATAATGTAAAATAACCCTCTTTTACTCGTCACCAAATTTAATTCTACTCCGGATAACTCGTCACCCTCAAAAATGGCGAAAAGCATCTTTTTTCTCAATTTTGCCTGCTATCTTTTCAGCCCCGCCCCTTCACTCTTAAGAAAGCCTAGCCTTTACGGGAAATTTTCACATGGGAAATTCACTTGGGAAATTACACACTTCTCGCAGAGTAGACGTTTTTCTTGACCGCTACTGAATGTGATTTTATTTCATAGCGAGTAAGCCCCGAAAATTTAAAAGCGATCGAAATTGTTTGTCTTCCTCCAAATGTAACTGCACTTCTTCAGCCTTTAGATCAAGGGATAATTCTTGACTTTAAACGAAAGTACAAAAAATGCTTGTAAAGGACATGATAAAAGCCTTGGATAGGAACGAAAAGCTAGAAGTTTCGGTTTTAGATACGATTAACTATGTGCACAGAAGTTGGAGTTCCATTTCATTATAAAGTGTTTCGAATTTTTACCAGTAATCAGCACCTTCATCAATCAACACTGTTGGATTATTTTAATGCCAGTAAAAGAAAATAAAATGTGGTAAGTATAAAATGTGTTTTTTTTTATTTTTTATTTTCCACTCATTCATTTGCATGTATTGATTTCTGAAAATCTTGTTTTTCTCACTGAATCCTACAGCAATTCATAAAAATATTGTATTTCAGTGTATTGTTTTTTTTTCCAAAAATGCCCACTCCGCTTAAGTCGTCACTCCGCTTAAGTCGTCAAAAATGTTCGGTCCCTTGAGTAACGACTTAACGAGGTTTTACTGTATTAAGCTTGATTTATTAAAAAGAGTATAGATGAAGAGAAAAAAAAATAAAACAAGGAAAAAGTGGTTTCAAATTCTACATGAAACCACAGCCACATGTTTCATTTTCGAGCACTTCCTGTGAGACAGGAAATGACCGCAGACCGGAACTCATATTTTTCTCCATCTCTACAAGTCATAGGCATTCCAAATAAGCTATCACTCATGTCTTTTAGTTTGGGCTGTAGAAGTGGTGACTGGTTCCATTTTCGGCCACTTCCGCTTCTTGTGAGACAAGAAGGGATCGCAGACCGGCACTTGTATTTTCCCTCATCTGTACAAGTGATAAGCTTTCCCATAAGGTATCAGTCATATCTGTCCGATTTACACAGTTTGGGCTGTAGAGGCGGAAACGGATAGAAGCTTAAGCTGAAATTATTAAAGAAAGAAATTGCAACGCAAAATATGTTATTTCTCTTTCCGTATTATGTCATTGTAATTTTCAGCAAAAAATAATGCTATAGTAAATATTTCTTTCTAAGGAGCAATTGCTTTTAATATATGATGACTTTCTTTCAACAGTAGCACTGTTAAAAGCTAGTCACAGTGCTTCAGAAGCTGTTGTAAAAGTTCAGAATTAATGAAAAAGTAATCGTTCAGAAACAATGGATTATTTTTACTTCTAATGCACTGTAACTACTTGTATTACTGAAAGTAGCGCAATCTGTGGTTAATTTTAAACAACAGCTCTTGAAACATGAAGGATGGCCTTAAGGCCTTTTCAATTTAATTAAACTCTGTTAAGTGAAATGTTAATTGAATATTGATTAATTAACAAATTTCACGTGAACGGACAGGTGAATCACAACGACTGTGTATAGAACTGAATCAAGTAATTATCATTATTCTTTTTATAATTGCTTAAAAGCAAATTGCCCATTACAAATAACATTAAATGGCAGCCATTATGATGTGACAGTTTGAAAATATAAAGGAATTCAAAATTATTCTCTGAAAGCAAACTTGTTGCTCACCAAAGCGGATTCCTCAGCTTCAATAAGTAATTAAAACTCATCAAAACACTGCTTTATTAATATGTTCGTAATTAAACAAACTAATTTCTTTAACTATGAAACAAATTCAATTACCAGTCTCGTGAAGCTCATTTGTCTTTAGGGCTGTTCTCTGTTTTTAATAAGTTTTAGGATAACATACATGAGAAAATTTCATATCTTTTGAAACAAAATTAAATTTTATCAAGACATTCTTATTTAAGCCCTTTAAAGATGTATGTTAAAAGTTGACAGACAGTTTTAAGAATTTTTAGGAGTATTAAGCATTTTTGGGAACTAACTAATTACCTTAATAATTCATGTAATAAACTAATAAATTATTAAGGTACCTCAGCCATATAACACCATGTATACCTTTAACGTCACCTATTTAATTCTTCATAAAATTCTAATTCTTCATATAAGAGATGGCGGTACTGCACTAAAGTAGTTTGCATTGACATGCCATCTACTGTTGAAGTGAGTTACTAGCAGACCGCCAACATTTTCGAGTGAAATTATATTTCCACCTTTTCGTGTCGAGGACTGGTTCTGAAAGGCTGCTACTATAAGGGGCGTTCAAAAAGAAACGAGCCGGAGTGTGTAATGGGCAAACCGGTGACAGAAGGATAATATCGTTGCACGTGTAACCAAGATTGGTTCCGACACGAGTGAGTGCGAAGCTCACAGCCCGCCGCTAGAGGGTCACGGGTGCAAGTCACGTGACTAAAAGCTAGCAGAAGCATGCGTCAATCGTCCAACGAGGTCATTCACGTTGTAAGCAGTGAAACAGTGCAATGGAGGCGTCTAAAGAAGAGCAAAGAGGTGTTGTTCGTTTTCTGACAGCAGAAGGAGTAGGGGCAACGGACATTCATCGAAGAATGTCACAAGTGTACGGTGAACACTGCATGTCCCTTCACTGCATAGGCTTCACTGCATAGGCTTCCCATAGGCTTCACATAGGCTTCACTGCTTAGGCTTCACTGCATGGGCTTCACATAGGCTTCACTGCTTAGGCTTCACTGCATGTCGGACGACGACGTTGTGAACTGGTTTTTTTGAAATTCACAACGCAGCCCCGGGAATTTTACGAGACAGCCATTCATCGCCTTGTATCGCAGTGGGGCAAGTGCCTCAACGGCCAGGGCCAATACTTCTGACATACCTGTACTGGTTTCTGTTCCTCGGCTTCCGGCTCGTTTCTTTTTGAACGCCCCTCATATATCAACGTAAAATAAAGATTTTAAATAAATTTAAACAAATATCTAAATAAATATAGATTTTTTAATGTTCAGCAAAGATTAACTATATAAAACTATATATTTTCTTGATTCTTGAAGATTCTTCTATGTAGATAAGATAAAGTTACTTTTAAAATTCGGAAATTGTAGACAAACAAGTGTATCACGTGATCCATGTGCTCAGTAGCGCTTTAACGCCACTAATAAACTTTTTATTTTTTGTAAGCTTACTTCTCTAAAGCTTTTTGAGTAAACTGAAAAATATTGTTTTTTTATGGTATTTTGTCTTATTGTCTCATTTCATTTAAAAGGAGGGGATATTCAAATTAATTTTTACATTTCCTCTTTTGGTTTAGCTACAGATTAGAAAGACTAAGTTAATTTCAAGTGATTTTTTATTATTTTTTACAGAAAGTCAAATTTAGTTGCTTTTTACTGTAATTTTGTACAACTAATGTTTACAATGATGGAATAATTCTTAATTTTCAATAAGTTACTAGAAAATAGGTGGCGTTAATTGGACCAGGTGGCGTTAATAACGCCAGTTTGAAAAGTTTTTTTATTTGAGTTCTCATACTTCTCCAGTAAAAATTATCATATGTTTCATTATGGTATGCTTCAAACAGAAGATTAAACTTTCTTGGTCATAATTTTCGTATTTCGATACACCTTATTTCCAGACTTACAATAATTTAAAAACATATATTTAAATAATAAAGTTTGCTTGCAAACTAATAAATGTTAAGGTGGCGTTATTTGGGCAGCGTACTTTAGTTCATATAGCATCTAAGTAATTCATTAGTTTTCCATTATAACTAACAGAAAAATCAAAGTAAGACGATAATTCATTTCATTCTTCTTTTGAAGCAAACTCACAACAAGTTTCTAAAAGAAATAAAAACAATTTAATTTTTAAATTATAATACTTGCTGAATTTACATTACCTTTTAATTTCCATTATCTTCCGATTTTCCATTCTCTGACAATTACTTTAAATTTCCAAATGCTAACTTATGTTGCTTAAATACAATTAGTTTTAATCATTTTGAAGAATGACAGTCGTTTAATGACTAAACATAGTCAGACGTTCTTCTGAATTCATTATTTGAAGGGCCTAACTGCAAAAGTCACATTCTCCACTTTAGCAAATTTTTCAGGAAACATGAAAAACCTCTCATTTCAATAAAACAAGGTTTTGAAACTTACATTTTTTTAAAAAAAATATAATGTAGTCAGACAATGTGGTGTGTAATGCTGTTTCAAATCATACACAACATATAACTTGGAAAAATGACTTTAAAACATGGAGAATGTGACTTTTGGTACTTACAGATGGAGAATGTGAGTTCTGCACTTGAATAGTTTGCAGAATATTACTTTTGACACCATGCGTTCTAGAAATTATCAGAGAAGATAATGTAACTCACGATATTATTTAGTTTGTTTAGGGTGAAAAGTTTAAATACCGGCATACTTTTTGGCACAAAAACTTTGTTTATTGAAGAAACAAATTTTACAAATTATTCTCACAATATAGAAATAAAACAAAACAAAAAAAAAACTATAGATTGTCATCAAAACAGTTCAGTTTATTGAACAAAATCAGATCTGGAAAGTCTGCAATTCATCTACAACGTGGCATTCCTCCTCATATTCTCCTGGCACATGTATTTCAGGTCCATCCAAAACATTGACGAAAAATTTCAAAATCTTCATTAGATCGCCACTCTTCTCCGTAGTGTTTTTCCTTGAGCTCTCTTCCATTTCAGTGGTGTATTCACACGCTTCTTTGGACTTCGCCAATATTTCTATCAAAAGGTTTAACACTTTGATCCATTATTAATAAAAAAAGAGGATATCACAATAAACTTTACACTTCACTCTTACCCAAACATAACCTGTTGCTGACTGTGTCACATGACTACATCACGTGACCAAAATACAGCTCCCCATTGGCTGAGAGGAGAATGTGAGTTTTGTACTAGAATCCTCAGTGGAGAATGTTAGTTTTGCTACAAAACGTGATTTTCAACATTAAATTTATATAAGAGAATAAGAGTTTTGATAGCTGAAACCTTCAGAATAAGGTACAGTTCAATGTGAACAATAATAATATATCAATAACTCATTTCCCGCCAAAAGTGGAGAATGTGACTTTTGCAGTTAGGCCCTTCATTTCGCTCAGGCCTTTTTTTTATGGCAATTTTTGTCTCCTTTGTACTCAAATCTGCAGACTGGGATCAAATCCTACCAAAAAAATTTTCGTACCATGTCCAAAGATATGCATGCCAAGATTTAAGAAGATCCAGTTCAGAAGCTATTATGGAAATACACACACTCACACACACACACAGATAAATATATTTTTATAAGCCTCAATTTCCTTTTAAAGGGAGTTATTAAATTTCATAAATTTCCTCTATTCGTGATTCATGTTAAAGAGATTATTTATCATGTCTATCTCATAAATGAAAGCAAATAAATACCACTGGCGTACCAAGGGGGGGGGGTAGATGATAGAAACCGCCCCCCCCCACCCATTGCATCAGAAATCTAGGAATCTGGACCTGTGAGTTTGGTTGGAAAGTTTTTCGGTTGGACCAAACCCCCCACCCCTCCTAATTGAGAAAGGACACGATGTTTCTTTTTAGTTGAACACCGCCCCTCCCCCTAAAATTCCAAAATTCCTGGGTACGCCTATGATAAATACACTCATAGTGAAATAAGAAATAAAGAATTTTCTTTAATAGGATATTAGTATATGATAAGGCATCACGGTGAAATGACAGGTTTGATATATTCCTGGAAATAAATCAATACTTTGCTCTTCTTTCTAACGAAGTCACAGTCTGGAGTATTTCAGTAATACCATCTGAAATAAATCAGTTCTTACATCGAAGGAGCTTTAAGACAGGAACGCAGAAAAGATACAGCTTACTGCGTTGTCACGGTCGATCTTCGAAGAAGCCTATAGTTGGTGTTTATTTGTTGGTGATTTGAATTCAATCATCTCTTGGTATCACAAATGTTAGTGATGAGATGTTTGCTTCACATAGGTGTAAACGTAGATCAATTTGTAAGAAAAGAAGTTTTCGGAACTCTGAAGATAAGGAGAGAAATATTCTTCAAATGTATAAGGGAACCCTGTCTCAGAGTTTTTTTTTTTTTTATGATAAATAAACAATCTGTGAAAGACATATTGAAGTTAATCGAGAAGTTTATATTTGTTTTATTGATC
>JAFIDM010009631.1:325241789-325261827 GCA_023159025.1 Thereuonema tuberculata | reverse complement strand
CAGAAAACTCACGCAGACAAGATCAGTAAATACACTGATCTAGCACACGAGCTCCAGAAGCAGTGGAGGCAGGATCGAGTACGTGTTGTACCCATCGTTCTGTCTGCCACTGGTCTGGTGCCTCACACATTGCACCACAGTCTCAGCACACTAGGACTTCACAAAAACACTTATGCACAACTGCAGAAGGCTGTGGTACTCAACACTACACGCATAGTTAGGAAATTTATGGACACAAGCACACATCCCTAATCATTCTTGCACACATCTTTACACTTGGCAGTATGTGCTTTGGTCCTTGACCCGCCATATTGTTTTTGCTGGGGAAACCCAAGGTTTGAAACATACAAACATAATAATAATAATAATAATAGAAACATAAAACAGTAGGCCTACTAGATAATAAGGTTTATATGTTGAGTAGGCCTACTAGATAATAAGGTTTATGATTATTATTATTATAACATTAGTGGCTTACTGTGGAAATGGTAAGATCTTGCCAAGGCAAATATTGTTAAGCTTTTTAAAGAGAACAAAAGGTTGTTCTAGAATGTGCTGTTTTTAAGTTACGATGATCATAGATTGGCGGACCTGCATAATTCAACTTAAAATTGCTTTTTAATATTTAGTCTGAAAATTCCATTCCTATATTGTTTTAATCAGTTTTCTTCTGCGCTATATTTTAAAGGGAGTTACAAATATTAGGTTAATTTATAACAGGACGGTATCCTGCGGCTGTAATACTACAACTATTATTCTTAATAATAAATGGCTATTTTTGAGTCTGTAGGTATTCATTTTATATAAGACAAGGAAAAAAGATATTAATTGTTATTATACCATAGAAATTATTTTTCTTAAAATTTATAAAATTTTTATAAAATTTATTTAAATTATAATTGCCTGTAATTAATTTTAGCTTCTACATCAATTAGAGGGAGGATAATCACCTGTTGTAGAACTCAGCAGAATTGATTGAACCACCTACAAAAAAAACACATTCTCTTCAGTGAAGGTGCAGAAATACTGTCATTACGTTTTTCAGTGAATTAGTCGTAATTAATTTTAATCTCTGAAATGAATAAACATGAAGGAAATTGGCAGATTTTGCTGAATTCAAGAAAAATAGTTAATACACTCAAATAAAATAGTGATTTTTTTTTTAAAAGGGAAAATTCATTTTGATTTTTAAAAAGTGAGAGGTTGTCTGAGTGAATTTAAAGTTCCGTAACGTCTTTCAATATTCTTAATTTAAGGCGATTCACTCAGACAAGAAGAATGATCTACTTTTATATTTCTATTACAATATCTACTGAATAGGATTTTCGTCGTTTATTCGCGCTGTCTTCTCGACCCATGTGGGAAAGATTCCAAAAAGAAAGGTTAGGAAAGTCTCATATCCTTGAATGTATACTCCAAGTTTCAAGAAGATTCGTCAAGCAGTTCAACAGTTAGGGAATACAGATACACAGACTGATTGATTTAACGACTAAAAATAAAGATTGTAAAAGTTTACCTTCATTTGTAAATATTTTAAGATCTATCAGTAATTTATATGTAACTATATTCTTCTGAATAAAATAAATGATAAATCAAAATCTTAATCTTCTTAAAACATCTTTAAATAACACAATATTTCGAAAATATAAATTATTTTCTTCTTCAGGTGAAACATAAAAGAGAAGAACTTTCTTGTTCTTTCTCATAAAACATACAAATAAACATGAATCATATAATGATGATAAAATCATATAATGATATTCTTGTTTGTCATACATGTGATATAATATTTAATGCCTTTCAGATTTGACTTTGAATTTAAATGTAAATGGGTTGTTTTTAAATGTAATTAATGCTGATTAAGTTACATATATTGCTTTCCCATTCACTTCCTTACAAACCACGCTAATAATATCCAAATACGAAATGCTGTTATTATTTGCTTGTCACAAGATCCTTTCTAGATAGTTTATCCATTTCTATTCGAGATATCTCTCACGTTCTGGTCTGTCACTCTTATTGGAAAAACAATGACTATTGCAATATATATGAGAAACATTCTATAGACTGAATTCTGTGCCAGTCATTCTAGTTTATTTTATATGGAAATGAGCGATGCTGTCTCACAGATTGACGGAGATACAGTTGGTGGAGTTTTTTATCCTTCAGTTTAACTCCACGGCAAAACGAGATTCAGGCATCAACAGCAGATAGTGCTAGCTAACGAGAGGTCAAGAAATTCAAAACAGAAATCCCGTCTGGTGTTTCGAGAAACTTCTGGACATTCGCTCTAAAGTTCCAACCAAATTTCATATAAACTGTATGTAATTGCCTGCCATGAAGGACTATCCGTAAGCTGTACATAATATATATATATATATATCTTATTTTTATTATATGTATTTACAGATATATATAATAAAAATATAATGTTAAAATGGTTTCACGTCTTAAAAAAAACGGAATGGGAAACGTTGGAATTAAAGTTCTCTAGTTGCAGCCATGAAAGAAACTTTGACTTAAAAGGAAATTACAATAACTCTTCATTCCGTCAGGAAGTCCTTGAGATGTTACCATTCTAAATATGAATAAAGCAAGATAAGTAATAATTGATATTTAAAAAAGTATTAGTTTTACGTTTGGTCCGGAGAAGTTTATAGCAGTTCAGTTTTTCAACAGATGTATCTCATCACTAAATGGTAGGGCTGCCTCAGGCAATTGTGCAAGTTGTGCACCACACAAATGCACCGTAACACGGGTTCGCCAAATTAAGTTTAAAAAAATCATTTCTTCATTCGAAACATCGTAACTTAATCATTTTAAAAGATTTTAAAAGATAACTATCATTCTCAAAGAAACAGTCAAAACAATTCAGGAAAAAACCGTAAATTTAAAATTTTGCCCCTAATTTTTTTTTTTAAATAATTCAATTTTTTATTATGTTATTTCTTATATATTCTCCATCTTATTTAATTGATTTCGGTCTTATTTAATTGAAAAAAAGAAAAAGAAGTTAGTAAATAAAAACTGCATATGTTAAAAATAGCACCGTAACTCATTGAAAACTAATAATTAAAAATAAAAAAAAATAAAGCTCTAACGTTTCGCTCATCAGACAATGATCATTCTCAAAGAAACAGTCAAAACAATTCAGAAAAAGACCGTAAATTTGAAATTTTAATTTTTTTTAAAAATAAATGGCTTATGTGCAGCTTTAAAGACTTTCAATTTTTAATTTTCTTTGACACTAAAATTGAAATAACTCATTAACATCCAATAGATATATCCGTTGTATCCGACACTGCCAGGAAATAAAAAATACCCATAGAAATGAAAAAAGTGTACTCGTTGATATACTCACAGAGTTCTAGCCAATTATTGAGGGGAAAAATGATCAATGAATGTGGGAAAAAACAGATTTCAAATAAACAGACATCCACTTTTATAGATTTTAAGATTACATCCTAAAACCATTTCACTGAAATTAGATTAGCTGTTCGTTTCACGGTAATTTACTTAACGCACTTTCATGGAACTTATCTCGTAGTAAAAAGAAGATTAGAATAGAACTTTTCAGGAAATGCTGATCATCCACACCGAAATACTGTTTCTAATCTCAGAAGTAACAAAGAAAGAAAATCACCTCCAAAATAAAAACTTAAATAAAAAATAGAAAAGACTTGCAAACAATAAAGAAATAAATAAGACTGGAAAATTTATTTATTTATTTATCTAGTAAATAAGCAAACAAAAGTCTAGTTAACTGCAAATTCTCAGTGCTGAATGTAATTTCACGAGCTTATATTGAAATGAATAGATCCTAGACGTTTAATGCCCGAGGAAATTATTCCCTTCAATCTTCAGCAGAGGTCATAACCAGAGATCCTCTTCAACAGCTAGAGGATGTCTGACTGATGAAGCGTTAGGCAATATTGAATCAGAGTAAATCGTAGGAAGATCTGGAGAAGAAATTCCATGAGTAGTAAAGAACTGTTGTACGAGGTCATGCGTCTTTCTATAGAAATGTGTCATTTGGAAAGGTCTTCACATCTGCCTTTGAAATGCCTTCGATGAAGACTGAATAGAATCCAAATACGTCTCTCACCATTCTAGTGCCGTGACCCTATGATGCAATAAAACACATTTGCCAGGATAGAAACAAGACAAGCTTCTAACCATTTGAATTAGCAAGCCCATAGGAATTTGAATTGCATTTTAACTAATAATCATTATTTTAGATTTTATACAGTACGAAAAAAGTTGAATCCGGAAAAACAAAATGAATGAAAACATATTTAATTTTTCGAAATAAAACTTTAAGTAATTGCAGTATTGGTTCATTCAATTAAAGAGTTTTTTGTTTTATTATTTTTATTGTGATGCTATACTGATGAACAAATAATGACATTGCCGTTTTTTAACATCAAATTTGGTATTTCATAGTAAAGGTTCATAGTTAATGCAACTGAAGCACGAACCTAGGAAAGTACATTATTTGATCTGAAACAGATTAGACCACTCCGGAAACAAATGTTTGACTTTGGTAGCATCAAACGTAAGCTAAGTAGATGCAAATGTAAGTTGGTTATTTTTGTTTTTGATTCTTATGTTGATATTACAGTCGGACCTCTATTTAACGAAGTCGCTAAATCCCGAAAAAAAGTTCATTATATGGAAAATTCGTTAAATAGAGATTAAACTTTTAAAATTACTTTAAACTATATAAAACAGATTAAAAGTACAGAAACAATAAATATTATTAAAAAATGTAATAATAATGACATAAAGCATACATTACCACATGCGTACTTAAATTTTACTAATAAAGTCTGTTAATTTTGTCTGATTTTTTTTTGTTTGAAAAAGTGTTTTCGCTCATAGTACGTCTCGCATCTTTGCAATGCACCAAAAACCCCTTCAGGCGTATTTTCTTCAAATTATAATCCGCATCGGATTGTTTCAAATGATTTTACCATTTCATCATACGAAGATTTTTTGATTTCTGCATCGTGATCATTTCCATTTTCATCATCTTCATCTTCATCGCAATTCATAGCTGTATTGTTTTTATTTTTCACACTGTCCAAAATATCCGATTCAGTTATTGTTTCCGAGGTCTCAACTTCAAAATCAAGTGAAAGATAATCATTAATCAGCACATCATCGTTAATTTCTTCTTTTTCCCTCAGCTGTATCCACATTTCTTTCATTTCCTCTAAGGGAATATTAATAATAAAAACATTTCAAGGAGAAAAAAAAATAGATACCACGAAAAAGTTCGTTAAATAGGAAATGCACTTCGCTATTTGGAGGTTATTTTATGAAGAAATTACCAAAATGTTCTTGGTTCCAAAGAAAAGTTCGCAAAATAAGAGAAATTCGTAAAATAGATGTTCGTTAAATAGAAGTCCGACTGTACTTAGTTGCAAATGGTTTTGTCTAAATAATGATTGATGTTCAAAATGATTTGTAGAATAATGCACTAATTTAAAAACAAGGAAAACAGACTTTTCTCAACAAATAACATAGATAAACGTAGATGAACATTTCAGGAGTAGTAGGTCTTTTAAATTCATGATGACATTTAAGCCATACCATCATAAATGCTGGCAAATCTTCTTTATAACTTATATATAAAGCGCAAAGCAAAAAAAAAAAAAAATGTTTGTATCCATAAGTAACTTAAAAAACTACTAAACCAATTGAAGACACCGGTGCAAAAAGGAGGCAGCTCCATTTCAGCAAATTTTTCAGGAGAAGCAAAAAACTGTCGTCTTTTTGCACCGAATCCAATCAGGAGGCATAAATATATATATATCCATTGTATTTCCCTTATGAGTTAACGGAGCTGCCTCGTTTTTGCACCAATCGATGGAGAGCCTTTCTATAAACTTGTAGCGATTAAAAACAAAAAATCGTCAATATATGGAGCTGCCTCCTTTTTGCACCGGTATCTTCAATTTCAATGAGATAAATTTTCACAACTTCATTTTAAATTATGTAAACGATAACAAAATACTCCTTTGACATTCTTTTTATGAATTTATAGAAGAGGGATAAGTTATCCCTATCTTTCTCATCTGAAGAAGTCATCTCGCTTAGAGTTGACGAACTATAATGAATAAATAGATGTCAAAGGAATATTTTGTTGTCGTTTATACAATTTGAATGAGGTTTTCACCATTCAATAAGAGATGTACCAGGGATTGTTTATGGCCACAGCATCACTTTACAAACTACACTCATTAACAAAAAAAAAATCGACGCACCTAGAAGGAGTTGTCCGATGAAGACAAAAATTGGTGGAGAGGAAGATTATGTACAGAATAGAAAATCATTAAACTTTCAGACAAATTGAATGATTTATTTCAGAGTTACAAGGTTACAAAGTAACGAGCTCAATAAGTGTTGACCCACCTCTATCCTGAATGCAAGCTGCCACACGACGTGGCATAGAGTGATAAAGCTGATGGTCTCCTGCGGTATTTCTTGCCAAATTTGCTCCAATTGTCGGGCTAGGTCATCCACATTCCCTGGTGGATGCAATCGTCTTCCCATCATATCCCAGACATGCTCGATTGGAGAGAGATCTGGGGATCTGGCTAGCCAAGGAAGTGTTTCACAAGCTGCAAGACAGATCATAGCAACACGTGCCGTATAATGGTCTGGCATTATCTGCTGAAAAATAAGGCCAGGGTACTGCAAAAGGAAGGGTAGCAAAACAGGTCTCAGAATGTCGTCGACATACCGCTGTGCTGTAAGTTTGCCGCTAATGACGACCAAAGGGGTTCGGCTATCAAGGGAAATGGCACCCCAGACATAACTCCTGGTTGAGGGCCTGTGTGGCGTGCAATAGTGAAAGCAGGATATGCACGCTGCCCTGGGCGTCTCCAGACACGTCTGCGACGATCGTCAGGACACAGTTGGAAGCGGGATTCGTCGCTAAACACTATACGTCCCCAGTCAGCATCATTCCAACCGGATCGAGCCAAGCACCACTGTAATCTGGCCCGACGGTGTGCAGACGTGAGTGGCAGGTGGCGTAGCGGTCGGTACGAGCGTAGATCTCGCTCTCTCAGCCATCTGTGAATGGTCATGGTGGACACTCGTGTGCGGGTCGCACGTCTGATGGTTGATAACGATGATTCAGGCGCTGTGACAGCTGATCTGACAATCACTCTATCCTCCCGCTCTGCTGTGGCCCTAGGGCGACCGCTACCTTCATGACGCTGAAATCTGCCATTGTCCACCCATTCCTGCCAGCATCTTCTAATCGCCGCATCACTTCGACTCATATGACAAGCGATTCTCCGATTTGTCTAACCTGCCTCTTTCAATCCAATGATACGATCTCTTTCAAACTCTGACAGATGTACGTAATGAGCTCGAATCCTGCGGCGAGGCATTTTTTTCAGTCGTTGAAAGGTATCTTAACTCGCAATGCAACAGGAATTTTGACCATCAGATTGAGAATCGCTTCTTATATACACCTGCTGTGTGCGCAGTTCCGATGCGCTGTAGCTCTCGCTATTCATCATTTGCATAGGCGGTCCCAATGTCTTTGCATATGAAATTTCATTAGAATCGGACAACTCCTTCTTGGTTCGTCGTTTTTTTTGGTAATGAGTGTAGATACACGAGCAGTGAAGAAAAATCTTCAAAACTTTCACGGGGATTGCCATGATTACAAATTTGAGAATAGCGCTTTTGAATCGAAAACAAATAAAATTTCACTGCATCTTATAATTATTGACCTTACAAGTAACCAAAAAATTATCTTATAACTTAATTTTGAACCATTCAATTAATTTTGATGCAGTTTTCTGAGTTTTGTAGAGGGTTAAATTTTGCTTCTTTAAATGTATAAATTAACTCTATACCCTTAGAGTATAGAAGACAGGGCTAGTACGATATTTTTTTTTTTATAAAATGGAATTCATTGTTTTAATACACTTTTATTTTTAACATGACTTATCTTTACGGATTTATCGATTTTCATGAAACATTCATAGATACTGAAAAATGTGTTTCATCAATATAGGCTCAATAGGTTTTCTCTAATTACGATTATTGATAGCGGAGGAGGACGTAGGCGGTGCCTTCGTTATCTTGGGAAAGAGTTCTCCATTGCTAGTCGAGAGCTCGAGTGGCGGTAGTCGAATCGCTCTAACGGGCTTCTACGACGGAACCTTTTTCTGAAGTTGTTTGTTTTGACCGATATTTCTTGCAATATTTTACTTCTCAAAAGTTATTATTTTTGGCCTTACATCATTCTAAGTAAATAATTATTAATAAAAATTAACAATTATTAGCTAATTGTTAGTTAATAGTTAGGTACATGAAATTTGTAAACTCATTCTTTTTGGAAATTGTTTAAAAAGGTAAAAGTTCCAAACACAGCACTTCTTATAAATAGAACACAGTTTACATATAATTGTGACTTACACAGTTTTTTGCTTTCCAACATTCACCAGGACAGAACCGGATATCTAAAGTATATCTGATGAATTTTATTTTATTTTTTTCTTATTTTTAAAAACTATTTTTTTTTCTTTTTTTTCTTCTTAGGAATCTCTACTGAACCTCGTTTCTGGATTGTAGATTACCAAAATCATAGACATGATAATTTTTTTTATTTCATCATTTTCATTAGAATGTCAATTGTTACTTTAATAATTTCTTCAAAAAAATAACTTCACCTGTACTAAAAAAACAATTTCAAATATGGAAAAAAAACAACCCAAAAGTAAACACGTTTAATTAAACGTTTAATTAATATCATAAATGCTTAACAAAAAGTCTAAGTATGATTTCAGTCAACTAATAAAAATTTTAATTAGTGAAAATTATTCTATACTTGAAAATAACTCAGCAAAATAACTTTTCAATTTTATTTATGTATGAATTAATGTAGGTAGAATTAAACGACTGAGTACAAAGGCAATCAATGAAATAACTTGAAGACATTCATCATTACAGCACAAATACAGCTTCATCAGGAGTGAACGTAAACAAACCTATGGGAATCCTCAGAAACGTGGCAGATCTATCGCATGTATACTTAACATCAGACGGACTTTAAATATACGGTACATGAAAAACAGTATATTTGCAAGAATTGTAAGTGACTAAATCAGAAAATTCTTCCTGATGATGTTCGAATAACTGACAATGCTTACACCTGTAAAGAATTTTTAATTTTTTTTTAATACCTAATTGATTGTAACCTGCGTAGCGTTGTGGTGTATTCGGTGGTCGTCCACAAGGCTAATATGTCGGAACGTGGGTTCGAATCCTGGCGCCGGCATGGATGTTTATTTTCTTTGTTTGCCTCTTCTTCACTTTATCTTCCAGTATGAATCCATTCCACAATGGTTTCTTGAGGAAGGCCTGGAAAACCCTCTCAGTATTTGGAACATATACATCTGATATAAATAGATATAAAATGTAGATCCCAATCCAACTGGTCAGTGTGGTATTTACAAAAATCTCTTGTGAGCTTCCCCAAAAAATCATTAGTTTTCGTACGCAACAGAATAATATTAAGCAAATATTTACTTAATTTCAAATTATTGATACATATCAGTTAAAGGAAAGTCTATAAGTAACGTCAGTGTCAGCTTTATCTTACTTAAAGTAGGATTTTCATAGATTTGATATGTGTTGGAAAAGCTTAAGGTTATAAACTATTATTATTTGATTTTATTAAAGCATCATTACTTCAATAAATCTGTAATTATCCTTTGGAGTTTTAAATGCGAATACTTGCTATTAATGCTAGGTAACAAGGCCTAGCAACATGAATGACAATTCATATTTTTTTTACTAATTCTGACTTACACTGATTCAAAATATGGACTTTTATGTAAAAATTCATAAAAAAAAATCAACAATCCCAACTTCATCGTTTAGACTGGCTAATGTTAAATATTTGACTACTATAAGTTGGCTGTATCTGAAGAACACAAGTAGTAAAGAAATCAGATATGAAAATCTTAGACGTTACATGTCTATAAACCTTTGATGTTTATTTTACATTTACATTTTTAACGTTTATTTTAAATTTAAATTTTTAATCATTATTTTACTTTTAATGCTTTTTTACATGTACATTTTTGATGTTTATTTTTACTTTAAATACGAATTTGTGGTCCAAGATTAGAAATGTAACAAATTTGAAAATTCATAGGATCCTTAATTTTTCTTAACTGTGATAAAAACAGTAAAATTATAATATCAGTATTAAATACAAACCACTCTAAAATAAACTTAAAAGTTTGTCATTTACAAGATCAAGACAAAACGTGGGACTTATATAAATTGAAATGATGATGAAAAGAAAGAGTGTCGTTCTTAGGGTCAGTCACGAA
Organism: Thereuonema tuberculata; assembly: GCA_023159025.1. Lineage (NCBI taxonomy): Eukaryota > Metazoa > Arthropoda > Chilopoda > Scutigeromorpha > Scutigeridae > Thereuonema > Thereuonema tuberculata. Next base: position 325,251,457 of record JAFIDM010009631.1, on the reverse strand, counting down.
TTCTTTATGATTTCAAAGACTGTTATTTTATCTTTCGAAAATTTGAAAGTATTTTCAAAACGATGTAAAATAAAATATAGAATCCAGATATAAGTCATGTAATAAGTCATGTAAAACCAGCGTTAGATGAGAATGTCCTTGTTCTACCTTCTAATTGGAAGGAATGTGTGTTTCTAGTGAAGTCCGAGAACGGTATTACTATGAATAATATTCGTGGTGAATCTTCCTCAGGTGATTTATGAAATGTTTCTGATCTAAGCGACACTGCGCAATGAGTCACTAATTCATTCTTTACAGCAAAGTGAGATAAATTAAGGATTTTAAGCAAATGATCTAGTTTTTGACCTGAGCTTGTCAGAGTAACAAGAAGAAGTTTTAAGATCAGCTTGCTAGTGTGGAATTTGCTGGTATACTGAGAGAGAAAAATCATAAACCAACATATTTTTTTTATGTTATGCACGATTTCTATTTATCTTTATTTTAATATTTTTTTTATTAAGTTGATACGATAAGGAACCTGCAAATAACCTCAACACAAACCTGAATTTCAAAGAGTTAAGTTCATTTATATCCTACTAAAGTAAGTTTAAATTGCTGTTCAGCTGCATGTTGAAAGTAAATAAATAAAAAAACAAAAAAACAAAAAACAAAAGCAAACTGAAATCGTGATCCATTCGTTTGGTATTAAGGCAAAGTAAGACACATATTACACAAATACCTTTTTGCAGGTTACTGATTGAAAAGTTTAATGATTTGATATAGGCCTATTTCAAATTAAAGAGCATTAAAAGAAAAGCTGAAATCCGAAATTTTGGAATCCTAATCCGAATTTAAGAAATTGTGAATTTTCAGAAATGATAACTTTATGAATTGATCCACAAAGATGCTTCCCTGCATTATCGCAATCAAGATATTGGCTTAGATTATCAGCTTAGATAACGTTAAGACAATAATTTATTCATCTGCTTTTCATCAATTACAGAGTATTTTTTTTATTATTTATTTTCTTAATTTTTCTGAAGAACCCACTGCTTTTCTTACACTATTTTTTTAAATCTTTTTTGCGATTAAATATTATCCAAACATTCGAACATTTTATTGCAAACATTGTATCATTTCATTACATTTTCATCTAATCATTCCAAGATTTTTACCTGCGAATATTCTTTTTCCTTTCTTCCTTTTTTTTTTATCTTTTTGTCCTACTCATTCAGTGTTTTTAAAAATCTACATTCTACTTAGGTTCCATAGTTCACTTATTTTTTTTTCCACTTAATTTCTTTTATTAATACTTTATATTTAGTAATTCACTGCAATTCGCATTTTTCCTTTCTCAAATCTTCCCTGTTAATTTATATTTCATAACGTTCTATTTTCCAGGTTTATCTCACCCTTTGTTTCCCTTTAATTATTGTAGTTGAATTACTGGGTAAACAAACGAGTCAGTACATCCATCCACTGTGGGGTAATTTTCTTACGGGTCTAACGTGTGGCTCTTTCTATGTTTTACAACCCCTCATAGAATTTATATGGAAAATAAATTTATATCAACAAGTTTATTTGGGCCATGTAGCAGAGCTTATTATTTTCCCTCACTAGCCACTGATATACTATATATATCCCTTTAGTTCCTATAACTAAAATCGCCCTAAATAAATTGATCAAAACTGTATTTTCACAAAACTTGTATAATTCACACATTTATTTATCAGGTACACACATATATCTAAGTTCTTGTATAAGTTCACACAGTATTCTTGATATCTTGCTATCCTAAACTTTATTATATGTTGACGGTTCAGCTATAGTTTTTGGCTTTCCACCTAGTGAAATATTAAAAGTCCGCAAATTTATCTAGAATTTTCTTTCTAGTTATTCTAGCTTTTCACCTAGCCTTCTAAAACAAATTGTAGCTTTGTATCTAGAAATATTATATCTACGTATCTAAAGCTTTCACCTTGCCTATGTCCTCTTTCACTGTATATAAATAAATAGAAATGATATTTCTACTTTATCTTCTATAAAGTTAACACTAATCATTTCTGACTAACCAAAAAAATCAGTTAAACTGTTTATAAGTTCTTGTGATTCATTTCGGTGAATTTGATGATCTATGATAATTATAAATGTTCTATCTCTGGATCTGTGGTATATTCTTGTACCGCGAATCAAAATAAATGAGTCTCTACTTACATCAATCCTTGATAAATAACTATTATGAATATTATCTTCTGAGATCACTAATGAATCTTCTTCCGCGATTGCAAGTCAATTATCCGTTCGAAAAAATGTTCCATCCAGACGAGTTAAGTGTTATACCTTTCCAATATAATTGTTTACCGTGAGATATTCACTCATTGATGTGGGCGTGGGAGTAAACCTGTATACTATAAATATAAAATATAATTAATTATTAATTCAACCATCACATTGAAGTAATAAAATCTCTTCACTACAAGAAGTCAATATTTAGGCCTATTTCTATTCTCATTCTATCAACTTTCATGTGAATGTCAAAATAGAAGAAACACTTATCTTCCAATTTCCTGTATATTTCATATTTTCTTCTATATCCAAGATTCTATATGTCATCGATCCTTCATATTATATGAGTTCTTATTTGATCGAAATCCATTTAATATAGTTCCCTCCACTATCACGCCTTCCGATCGTCAATCCGCCATTTTTCTCAATCACTTGTTCTTCTTTTCAAAAAAAATCAAATCTCATTCCGCTCTCGCGTACGACGTATCACTATTGCACGAGCTTATTACACACTTCTATTGTTGTAATTACTTCGCTCTTGTCAGTAATTAAACTGAATTCTCTTCATATATTAGATAATAAAAAAATCGTCGTTGTAAAATGCAAGTTGACCAAATTTTTATATTATTTATTTTAATTCACAATAACGATTGTGAATTTCCACAATTATTACCAGGAGGAATTTCCCATTAAGAAAACATCCTCAATTGTTTAAGAGTTCCAATGCAAAAGTTTTCCTCGCAACTGCGACATGACCAATACAAAAAAAAAATATTAAATAAAAAACCAAAAAAAAAAGGAAAAGGCATCCACACACACAAAATCCTAAATCTTACTCTACTTAAACTCCTCCCAGCGAAAGGTCGACCGTGGACACCAGATGGCGCAATAGTAGAATTTGAATCGATTGTATATGTCAGTGCTTATGGCGGGAAAGTGAACATTTCGGGAAAGTTCGAAGATTACGGATAAAACGATATTCCTTTTATTGAACTATTCTGATTTCTCATGAAATATAATTTCAAAAATGTATTTATTTTCATTCATTTGATTCAATATAGAATGTAATTCTTAAAATAAATAATGGTAACTAAAAATTAAAATATAATTATAGTACATTACCAATTGTTTGTTTCCTTTTGAATAGGAATTTAATTGAGACATATATTATTCATTAGTATTGGTATTTTAATAAATTACATTAGAAATTCTAAAATTGTATTTTATTTTTGAGAAGGTATTATCATTTAGATTCAGTTATTAAAGGATTCTAATGTGAAATTCATAATACATTGATATTTGACAATTATTTTTAAATAAAATATTTACTTATTTTTTGTTAGGTGAAAATGAACTAATTTTATTTAGAAAATAATATGTGGCAGTATTGGAAGCTCTTTTTTTTTTTTTGATGTGGCCTTTTTTTTGGTGAGTAGAATTTTTATGTAGCTTAGATATCATAAGATATAATTTTTATGATTCACGCAGCAGTTGTTAAGACTAATATGAAATTAGGTTCATTTCATGAAGTTCATTTTAATCTATGGATTGAAATGAAGATTCAAAAGTGGAAATAGATTCATCGGATTCAGAAGAACTGCTGTATGAATCATAAGAATTAGTTACCGAGATAATTAATGGTTTCTACTGCAGTTTCTACCAGATGGTCTTTAGTCCAATACTCGGCTGCAGGCTTCGCTTCTCGGCGAATAGCTTTCACAGATGTTAATCCAATTCCTGTCGCAGCTGATGTTCGCTCATTTCTAATAAGGTATTAACCTGTTTCGCTGATTTCTCCTTTTCGAAATAAGAATTAACGTTAGCAATAACGTGCTTTGTTTGGCTTAAAACAGCGATCGGTTGATCGAGAGACGCCATTTTCCATTGTCTCTCTCGACACACTTAAGTCCTGGAATGATTAAGAGATCATGGGTATTCTCCAAGGTCAAAGTCGTTCTTTCGCTGGGCCAAGTGTAGCTGCGTTTATTTTATAGTTTTTCACTATGTTGCTTATAATCCAAAACACCTGCGCCCTATTGTCCTTTTATAGTATTGCAAGATCTTCAATAAATTGTTCAATTAATTTTCATTAACTTAAAAATATATTTTTTAATTCAATTAAACAGTCTATATATACGTTAAACCATTCAACTGTTTTTATTTCTAATATCACGATTTTTGAAAATTCGTAATTTCTTTATCGGTTACATTAAGGTTCCCAAATTACATATTCGGAAATTGTCGGTTAATGTTTTTTACTTTGAAATGTTTCATGTCATTGAAATTTGTGGGTATTAATGTCATCCAAATTGAAAACTTCTCATATTTTCCATCTCAGCTTCTCTTTGAGAATACACTGATTTGTCCCTACTAAATTGAATACATTCATGGATGTCCATATACTAATAGCGAGAGACAATTTAAAAGAAATAAAAAAAAAAAAAAAAAAAAAAAAAACACTTGCTTTCCAACAAAAAAATCACTGTAAACAACTTAAAATAAAAGTTAACCAAAAAAAAGTAATGCATTCTTGGTATAGTTGAAAAAATGTAAAAAAAAAACAACAAAACAAATTAAAATACGCTTAAGTTAAAATTATTACTGCATTGATAGGTTGACTTCATTTTCAATCTCTTTTTAAACTATTAATTAATCGCCTCTTTTTTGTGTTTTTGTTCGATTTTGAAATTTAATCAATAAATAATAAATATGTGGCCTGTTTTTCTTTTGGGCTTAATTATAAGTTTAAGAATCACAATGAGCAAACAGATTTCGTTCTGTCATTTGTGAACAATTTATTTGACTCAGCAAAGATGACTCTGTAATCCATATTATCCCAAGGTTTTGATAATATTTTCAGTTGATTTTGTCAAAATTAACGATATACTTGTGTGGTGTAATTAAAATCTCAAGAACACGATTTCTTTCCTTGGAGATCTTCGACAGTTTAAATACAATAATTTTCTGTTTAATTTCTTCTAATGGACAAAATAAATAAGGGAAGCAGATCAACACAAACCTCTTTTGTTTATAATTCTTTGTCTGTTTTTTACCTGCTACAAAATAACATCGTCGTTTTTCCAGGAACGAGATAATAGAAAATAAAAGAAGAAAGAACAGCTTAGAAGAAGGTAAAGAAAACAGAAAAGAAAATCTCCAAATGTTTTGTAGGAGCAATATTTGTCCTCCAAATCTGTTTCTTCTGTCATTCTTACGTGGTAGTGAATAGTTTTTTTTCCAATATCAAACGGTTGTAAATGGACTTTTTATGTTCTTTTCTTACGACTTGGTCGTCAAAGCCAAAACCATCAAGAAAAATAAATGAAGTCTCGATAAGATTATGAGCTTCGAAACGTCTACTCTAAGTTTTTTAAATGTTTTATAATTTAAAATCTTTTTAACATTTATATTGTGCAATGATGGTTGTTAATAATTTATACATTTGCAATTTAAAACATGAATAATAAACTAACTTTAATGTATAACATTAGCAACTTTATACCATTTGATTTGCCCTTTGGAATCTTGTATTTTGGTTTGTAATTGTCAAATCTATGTCAGAGAATCTATCCTGGGTTAGATTGATCAAAATCATGAAGAATTCTTGAAAAGAAATGCTTAGGTTCTTCTAAATTTCTGCTCAATTTCTCTCTGATATTGAGTCTGTGATATCCTGCGTCAAATCTTCAGTTTGCTGAAAGATCGATTCTTACGCTTCTTGAAAGGGATGAGGATTTCAACTCATATCCATTTCAAGATCAAATCGAAATGAAGATCAGAAGTGAAGTTCGATCACTGACTTCTATTCTAGCTAAAATAAATTTTATACATCTACAAGAAAGAAAGAAAGAAACAAACAAAACTGAATGAAATCAATTGTTAATTTATAATAAAAATGAAACACTTTTCTTTGAGCTGAAAATCTTCACTTAATCTTGTGTGCTTATACAGTTAATCTTTGATGATTCACTTAATCTCAAAGCACACAAGATTAAGTGAAGATTTGTACTGGGTGGACAAAAAATAAGATTCTCCATAAAACACTACATACAGTGCAGACGGTTGTTTAGAGAGCTCTAATTTTCAGGAACAATGATCTCAGAACGTCGGCAAACTCCTTCCAATGAAAAAAAAAAAAAAAAATAGTTCCAAATTCTGCTCACAGATGGCACTAAGAGCTTGGTTACTGTATTTAAACGTCTGTAGAATGCATTCTATCTAACCTGGAGAAAATTTTAAATGAGCTATTCTAGTTTTAGGGATATATTCAGCACGAAGTTACAAAAAAATCATCCCAATTAAAAAAAAATTGGAACTATTTTTTTTTTTTCATTGGGATGAGTTTTTGTAACTTTGAGCTGACTACACCATTAAAACTAGAATAGTTCATGAAAATTTGGAACTAACTTCTGCCCATAGATGGCGCTGTTCGGGTTAAAGGAATTTAAATCGCACTGTAAATCAGGTGTTTTCTACACAGGAATGTCAAGTTACTGTATAGGTTTTGTTGTGGCCCGCTCGTGAGTATCACAATTCGAAACCTGAGGACTACATGCTCTACCGTTGGAACCAGAGGCGGAATTTGGGGGGGGGGGGGGAACAAGAGGGTTGAGGAAAAAAAAAGCTAAATATAAGTCGACAAGCATTATTCCCTTTTGACCCCCCCCCCCAATCAAAATGCTGAAATTCCGCTGATGGTTGCAACCAACATTTTCCTTGGGATGTTGACAGATTCCCGTCAGATGTTTGCCTACAGATCTTCAAGGTTGTTCACGCCTTTCCGGTCTTTAAGGCATCTCCATAAAATGAAATCACAAGGATTGAGGTCGGGGATCATGGGAGCCAGGGTGTGCTTACGAATAACTGTCTTCTGGAAAAAGCCGTGATAAGGAATCCCTTATGATAAGAGCTGGGTGGGTGTAGTGCTATCTTGCATGAATGTAGTGGAGCCAAATGCATTGTGGTAGAGAAGTTAGGGCACGATGTAGTCTGACAACATCGCTGTATACCTGATAGCTGTAACGGTTACTGTCCACACACCTAGGGTCCCTTCTTCCTCAAAAAAGTATCGCCCAATGAGGAAATCGGCTGTAAATCCACATACATCTGTGGAAAAAAAAAACCTTGCTCCTTTTCAGGATTAAACTTTTATAAAATTTTTAATACAAATTGTATCGATTTTGCTTGTTTTTGTAACTTTAAATTGTCCATACCCTAAAACTAGACTAGTTCATTAAAAATTTTCGCCAGGTTAGATGGAATCTACCGGTATTGTACAGACATTTCAATACACTACTCAAGCGTTTGGCGCCATCTGTGAACAGAATTTGGAAATTTTTTTTTTTCCAATATGTTTGCCGACCTTCTGAGATCATTGTCCCTGAAAATTAGATCTGTCTGAGCAACCGTCTTCACTACACAGAGTGTTTCTAAGCGAATTTTATTTCTTGCCCACCCTGTGCATTAGAAACTCAATGTATATATTCAGTAGATAGTAGAATCAAACTACAGATTCTCCACATGGATTGATTAAATTAAAAAAAAAAAAAAATTAAAGGAGTTCTTTGTAATTCTTATTTACCGTATTTCGAACTTATTAAAAACTGAAAACTGCATTATTGACGATTGCATTTCAATAACATACTAATGTGAAATTATAGCTTGCAAATAGAAGCAGACAATTTGTTTTAGTATTTGGATCCTTTTATTTGACTTGTTCAAAAGACTTTTATTTAATTTAGTTAGAAGAATTTGCTTAATCTAAGTCTAACTACATATTATTACTTTAAAAAGTTTTCTTTAAACTGTTAGTAATTTAAATATGTTACATCCAATAATTTTTTTCTTTAAATTTTATTTAGTTGCCACAGATGAATTCAATATTTTCCTTGCCTTGGTTATTCGAAAACCTGGACCCTGATTTTTATTTTTACTTTTTTGTCAAAAATTATGTTTTTTGATAAGTTTCGACTTCAAAAATCATATCCCGAAAAACTAAATTGCATGCCATTCATAGAGATACACTTCGCAAAAGAGTAGAGGGAGAGTGTAGGAGGATGGAAAATGACTTTGCAGAGTATGTTTACATCTGAGGTCGGGAAAAAATGCGCATGATGTCAACCTACAGAAAGTGTTGACCACTCGAATTCTAGACTCCATTCTGACAACTGATGTCTTCGTTTAAAATGAAGTTGCCTTTAAGGCATCTACATAATGAAAGAGAGAGAGTATCAGTCACTAAACGTCCAGAACAAGCCTAATGTAAGCTTACTTCATAAATCCATGATTGTTTTTGTTACGAATCATAATCATAATTTAAAAAAAAAAAAATTACAAAAACCAAAAAAAAAAAAAATAAAAAAAAATAGACCAGACGGATTAGGAGTAATTACAAACTACTAAAAATATTAAATTATATATTGATAAATTTCTAGTTTTTATTTGGATTACCGTTAAAAACTTTGGGATGGTTTTATTATAAGAATCTTTTGATGTGCACCATTACAGGTTAATCAAACACCAGCTGGTTTTTTTTAGCTAATACTAGTCGGCTACCCGTCGCTTCGCTCCGGAAGCCTCCCTTATGTAACGGAAAACAATTTTTTATTTATTAAAACACACACACACACACACAAATTACATCAAGGAAACTAAAACTAAAATTTTTAAAAGCTTTTTTTTAAATTTAATTTTTGATGTCTATATTCTCTCAATCTACGACTGCTTTTAGAACCACCTTGTAAATCATATATCTATGATATATTTTTATTTTTTACAGCGATTAGAATGTAGGCCTAGTGGTCTAATGGCTAAGACCTCTAAAATTCTGAGCAGTATTCTACCTAATAGAAATAGTGCATCTTTCTTTCTTGACTATCTTTTTTTTTTATTCCTATTGATACTTTTCAGTGGTTTTCGAGTTAGAAATAGTGATGGTTTTTGAGTTACAAATAGTGATTTTTGAATATTCTACCTAATGAAATACTGCTTCTTATTTCTTGTGACTCTCATTTTAATTATAATTGTCACTTTTCAGTGACGTTTGAGTTACTAATGTCGATGGTTTTTGAGCTGCAAATAGTGATTTTTTCGGTATTCAACCTAAAAAAAAGAGTGCTTCTCTCTTTCTTGACTCTGTTTTCTTTACTCCAACATCTGGCGTGTACACCCACATATTTTTCAATATCACATAGGATTTGGTTAAGTAAGAATATTTAAAATATTGCAACGTTTCGGCAATTATCGTTCTAATTGTCAGTTTCGAATTACAAATAAACTGACTGATGTGAAATAAATAAACAATCTTGAGATTCAAAAAAAAGATTGAATACATTCCTTATTGATGGGGGAAAGGAAAGGAGATATAAGTCAAAAAACCATATGAAGAGAGTTGTAGTCCCTTT
>JAFIDM010009631.1:325208640-325241037 GCA_023159025.1 Thereuonema tuberculata | reverse complement strand
ATATTAAGTAAATTATACATCTTACAATAAGGATTTAGTTTTTATAAGGTAAAATTTTTAATCTTGGATAATCTACAGGTGGTCATTGCTTTTGTCAGAAATCGAAAATAAAAAAAATAAAATAAGTAATGGCTTCTCAGTAGTTAATTTGTCATAAGAAACAAAAAAGGAGTTTTAAGAGATTTATACAATATTAAGAAATGTAAAAACAATGACTACTTATCGTTAAAAAAAATCGTAACAAAACAAATATTATTTAATATCTTATTTACATCTGTCTTCCAAATGCCAATTCTTTGTAAATGGTTTTGATAATTTTAATCACTTACTTGCTGATTACTTAATTGTAATCAGCATATTACAAGGAAATCCTTGTAATATGCTGATATTTAATAAAAATAAATGAGTTACCTGCGAGAAAAATATCCTTTCACAAATAAAGACGTGTGATGAAATAAATGTAAAAGATTTGTGCCATTTGTGTCATTTGTGTCAAATAAATTGCAAATACGCATATGTACAGAGGTTATAGTGTGGTCAAAAGACCATATCAGTATCTTGCGTACTTGTGTACCTTTCTTCAGCAGCAATGCAGGCCTGCACTTTCGCATGGAAACAATCGTAGAGGTGTCGAATGTCATCCTGGGGAATGGAGGTTCATGCACATTCCATTTGGTGGCGCAGTTGTGAAAATTTGTCGCCATTGTTACAGACCTGGCCAGACGCCGTTCAATCGAGTCCCACACATGCTCAATGGGATACAGATCTGGGGATCGTGTTGGCCAGTAGAGTTGCCGATCGCCTTGGAGAGCTCGTTGGGTTGCACGAGCGAGATGTGGGCGGGCATTGTCCTGTTGGAAAAGGACATTTCCCTGATGTTGCAGGAAAGGTAACAGAACGGGTTGGATGATGTTCTGGATGTACGCTCAATGTTCCCTGTAGAATAACCAGAGGCGAACCGTCATTGTAGGCTATGGATCCCCCCCACCACGTTGTCCGGTGTTGGTCCTGTGTGCCACGTATACACTGTGGCAGATACCACTCATCTTGTCGACGCCACACGGGCAAACAACCACACGAGCGCCGAGGCAGAACCTGTTCTCATCACTAAACACAACGCTGCGCCATTCTTCCCTCCAAGTGCTTCTTTCGCGACAACACTGGAGGCCTGGAGGCCTGCACGGTAGCAAAGCGTGAAGGAAAGTCTGGCGAGCTTCATCCATGATCGTAACCCAGCTTCCAGCGAACGGTTGCAGATTGTCCTAGCTGATACCCCTGGTGCGACATTAGTTCTAATCTGTGCTGCGGTCACCGTGCGATCCGCGATGGCGATTCTGACGATGCGGAGATTCTCGCGTGCATCTGTGTGCCGCTGCCGTCCGGAACCAGGCAGACGAGCATCTACACCTTTTTCGGATCACCGGCGCCAACCTGATGCACAGCGGACACTTCACGTCCAACGTGTAGAGCGATTCTCCGGAACGACCACCCGGTCTCCATCAGACCCATAATACGATCTCGCTTACTGACCTCATGAACCCTTTACTCAATGTTCTTCCCACTCTATAAGTCTCCTCTTACTTATCCTTATCCTCAGATAATTTATTCTAAAAAAAGAGATTTTTTTTGAGTGCATGCTTCTCTTACCACCTCCACCATTGCGTCGATTCTATTCACATCTTCATTCTTCATGGCTGAACGTCTAATGACGACTCTCCGCCATTACTAATCTTTCTCTATCTCTGAAGGATATGGGCAAGAAGCAAGAGCCAAATGCCAAGTCCCAGAAGCAACCAGACAATATGCATCATCCAGCTCTGATACAGACGAACCCCCCCTGTGACACTGAAATTTATTACGACTTCACTGTCGAGAACACTCAACAACAACATTGTCAAATTAGGTTGGACACCCTATCTGAAACCAATGTCCTGCAATTCGACAAACAAGACACAAAAAAATCTCAACACGAATTCCGAGGCGGATCAATCCAACATTAACGAGGACCACGGTGACGAAGTTGATGAAGAGGGACGCAACACTCCACCAACTCTCATGACCAAGTTTAACAATATCCACAACATGAGACAACAGATAAAGATATTCCTTCTGAATGCGAATCCCTGACCTCATTTTTCAAGATCGTCAACTGTATCCGCCAATCTATATCTCAAGAGACACCAAGGTGTAAAATCTCCTTCAACATAGCGGACCAGCGTGACATCCATAACTGCCTCAACGAAGCGACAGAGTTATTTGCTATTCTCTCTGCCAAAGCCCAAAGAGCAGAAAAAGACGAACTCGCTGCAGAAAAAGAACTGACGACCATGAAACTGGACATGGTTCAGACCCAGAATAATCAACAAAACAGACATCCTCCAATGACATATGCGCAAGCAGCGAACACAAAGCTGACCAACTTCCATCAATAATACCACAGAGAACGACACACGAAGGGCAGTCACAGCAAAGCCACACTCGCCGAATGCAAGAATTCTGCATTATAGGGATGAATAAAGCCCGGAAATAACAGGAGAAATCTATTAATGACATCCTGAACATTACCCTGGACCCAAATCAGATAGGAGGTTGACTGAGAGCCAAAATTATTAAACCAGACGGAGAAGTACTTCTCAAATGCTTCACCAGAAATCAGCACCGGAAGGTAACATTACAACATAATCTACATCTGAACACCAAATCTGTCGAACCAATATTAACAGCCTTTCGCCTCAACGGCATGCCTGCCGACTCCAACGAAGACACGATTCTGGAAACCTTCTCACACAGCAACATGAGTGTTAATCCAGATTTCAAGGCAGAGGAAATCCTCAAAAACGTTAAGGTCATATCTAGCAGACGAAGCATCAATGATAAAAAAAGAATCTCATCATTCGGATTTAACCAAAGTTCCACAACATCCTCATCAGTAAAGGCCATGTCAACTAAGGTTCCTTCGCATCCCATATACGGAAGACTCCCAGCTGACGAGATACTATAACTGTAACGGCTTTGCATACCTGGCTAGAATCTGCACACGTGAACAGGCTAGTCTACATCCAGAGACAAACACCTCACCAAAGAGTGCAAAGCCACGAATCTTAAATGCACCAATTGCGTGCGACACAAACTGGCTGATACTGAGCACAGAACTAATGATCCGGCTTATCCGATACTGCAAAGAGCTACTAAAGAAGCCAAATCTAAAATATACTATGGCCCTTAAGATTGCCCAAATCAACACTGGTAAAGATCGCACCCCTTGGTCCTTACTTCAGAAGGAAAGTGACATTTTGATGTGATCTGCATCCAGAAGCCGCTCACTCTCAGGAACGGCTCTGTCCCTTCCTTCGGTCACAGAACCCGCACCTTCTGTAAGCGCAACCCTGACCGACATATTAGATCATGTATCATCGTCACCCCTCCTGAAGTTAAGGAGCACATCTTTTGGAACAATGGGCGACTGACCGATCCCCATTTTCCGAGGAAAGTGAGCTAAAAATGAAAAAAAGGAAAAATAAAATGAATTTTTCATTCATTAATTTGGTTAAATAAATACAAATTCATTTCAACTTGATTCATTGATTAATTATTAAATTATATTAAAATAATCTCTACTCAGTTTTGATAAACTTACGACATAAAATATTATTAACTGTTTATTTATTAATTTTTTCCGATGATATCCTCTGGCAAGAATTTCGTTCTGTTGCCAGTCTGCCGAACGTTTCTGAACTGTCCTGTGAACGCACTCTCTGTATACTTTGAATTCTGTATATATTATTCCATCAGAATTTTCTTTTCTTTCTTTCTGATCTGATCGTGACGGTTGTGTGTACGCACGGCTTTACGTCAGAATTCCGTTCCGACTTCGGAAATTCCGATGGTTTCCGACCCGACAAGTATACGCATCCCCTTGATTTATTTATTCCATCAACATTTTCTTCCTTCTGATCTGATTGCGCAGATCTTAAGAATGCTAACTGCTGCTGGAATGGATGTGAATATCTTGAAGTGATTTTGGTATGGCTTCAATTAAACTTTAAGCTTTTGAAGTTGCCGCATCGTTGTAATCGGAATTCGAAATTTTTGTTGCAAAAAAATTATCCTTAGTAAAACATTCTTTCGATGGATGCTTTATAATACCTTTACTTCAAGAAATGCTTTAATTTATTTCAGTTTTTTTAAATTTTAGAAGGAGCTGTCAAGTATTATGTAAGCATTCAAGGAGGAGGAGGGGGTTCAAACTTTGTTTATTTTTGCTGACAAGGGGGAAGGGATATCAGAGCAATGTTTACGTAAGACACAAACATTTTTCCCCTCAGTATTTCATATGTATTTCAATATTTCAGTTGTATTTACTGCTAATGATTTGGGAAATCTTAGGTAAGAACAAGCGAGGAGAGGTCGGGCATCTGCTTATTCTTGCTTATAAGGGGGGGGGGGCTAAAATGATTAAAAATATGCTTACGTAATACTTCAACGGCCCCCTAATGTCTTTTCAAAATTTTGTCTCATTTCAAATAGGTTATAATCAATTTAATGATTTCACATGAAAACATTGGATTTAAATGCAAAACTGATTTTTTTTTTCAAATTTTGTAATTTTAATTATTGTTTTTGATAGCAAACATGATTTTTTTCTATTACACTGTGGCAGCCATTTTTTTCTGAGAGAAAAAAGATTTGACAGATTTACCCTAGTCTATCTTAACGTTATCTCTCACCCATCGAGAACATTTGGACAACGCTTGGAAGCCTGTCCTGAAATATGGATCCAAATAAAAGTGATGTGGTCCCAGATGCCTTAGGACACGATTAAATAACTGTAATTCCATTGCGCACCATGTATCTGATTGTGTTACACAACATAGAGGTCGCACAAGCTATCGACTGCTGTCACGTGATCACGCTTTGTAACCTATAAAAAAACTGATCGACTGACTTGGAAATTAAGTCATGTGTTATTCATTTTTCGCGATTTTTGGGTCAGTTCGGTAACTATCTTTCTATAAAAATAAAAATAAAAATATTTCATTTAATAAACTGGGAAATGATAAAATAGTTTCATAATTTCAAAAAAAAATTTTGAAAAAAAATCCAACAATTATAATAATAATAATAATAATAATAATAATAAAATAACTATATTTCTCATAAATTACAATAAAACTATAGTAAACCTTATTAGAAATTAACGTATATCAATAAGTTGTGATTTTATTTTTTTAAAATTATTATTGTCTATAAGAAATTTTAATATTGCAATTATATTGATTAACACGATGAATTAATTTCTTTACAATTTTAAAGTAAAGAATTTTATTTATTTACTACTCGCGAATGGGCACCAATGGACCACGCTCTAGCCCCCCTGACAATAGGATAAGGCTAGGAAATCAGAGACGAGAATTCACTTTCCGTCGAGGATACACCTGAGAAAGTAAGTCCCAGGGGGACATGGACGAAACACAGAAGAAGAAAGAAACAGCCATGCCACGACCGGGAATCGAACCCAGGTGCCGGCCACACACGGCAGACCGCCGTCTAGCCCGTTCGGCCAAGCCGGCAGGGTTTGCTTTTATTTATTTATTTATTTATTTATTTATAACATTGCTCTCAATGTACTTATTACAGTATGTTATTGCATGTTAAAATATGTATATTTTAGTGTAAATGATTGATTTACTATTTTTGCTAAGTGATTGTGACGTGATCTTTATTCATTCTGTGCAATACGTGTTTTAGTTAAGTTTCTCCCTTCGATAGGCCATGGCTGGCCTGTGGGATCGCGGGAGGTCAGGCTCCCGCAGCTCGACCAACGGGACAAAGTTGGGGCCGGGGGGTCAGCCCGACGCCCGCCCGCCTTTAACTCCCGGGAAAGAAACCCGGTACCCATTCTACAGAGGGCTGGGTAGACCCTAGGACCCGTTTGGAGGAGAATGGAGCGTGGAATACGTGTTTTTCAGTTCCTAAATGTTCTTAAATGTTCTCGATGAGTGAGAGATGAAGTTAAGATAGATTCGGGGTAAATCTGCCAAATCTTTTTTCTCTCAGAAGCTAAATGTGGCTGCCATAGTATAATAGAAAAAAAAATCTTCTATTTATTGTAGCCTGCATTTTCTCGATTTTGACAATAAAAATATTTCTTTCATTATACATCTCTTATCATTTTCAGTAGGAATTTGTCTATTATTATCATTATTACATGAAATTAAACTCTGATATTATCATTTAATCTCGTTGCCTTAACTTTTCTGTAGTTTTACTGTATTTGAAAGATTAACTTGATTGTTTTATTCTGAATTCATTGAGATTTCCTATTCCCGATTTTCTTGTTTTTTTTTGTCACTCTGTTACTATATGCAAATGAATGAATGGAATAAGACAAGAAAATTAATACTGTGACTTTTTGTTGATAATGCTATTATTGATTTTTTAAGACATTTTAGTTTGAAGACATGTAAAAAGATATTTCTAAGATATTTATTAATTTCACGCTCTGATGAATAACAAAGGATTGATTGTAAGGGTTAACAAGATATGAAGTAATAAGGAGTTTATTGATGTCAATCACATTTGGAAATTTTATATGTATTTTTTTTTTTTTTTTTCATAACTATAATTCGTCAAACTATTTAGTGGATATAAAATCTGACCCCTTCCTTCTCCACGATCCGAAACGGTGACATCTTGCAAGGTCCATCATTACAATATCTTTTAAGGGAAGGTCCCTAATATGAATTTCTAAGGGCATTTCTTTGCAAATGATCAGTCTTTTTCACAGTCTTTCGTCGAATGGGGATCGCAACTATGGCAGAATGACATTTTCAGACTTATCAAATTATCATAATGTTCTACTAGCTTAAGAATATATTGAAATCTCTCTATGAACATTATGTACTTGCTTTAAAGATACCATTGTAATTTGTTATTTTTATTGTAAACGTTATTTTCTGTACATACATTCTTTGTCTTTACGTTGATTTCGATTGGTCGTGTAACTGTGCCAACACAGAAAGTTTTGTACATTGTGTATTGTTTTGGATTCGAATTAAATGTACCTAAATTATAAAAAAGAATTTCAAAATAATCATATTTCCAGCTTATTGACAATCTATAATAATAAAGAAATAACTGAATAATATATTTATTAATATTAATAAACTATAATAATATGTTTATTATTAATATTAAACTATATTAAAACGGATAATGTGGACAGTGCAGTCAGCAGCAAACATAAAGAACGTTTAAACATGTTTTATGAATACGAAAATGTCACAACAGTATCGTTAGTCATACATTGAGAGCTCATCTTCAAACATGGACTAGTTTAAATGTGAAATCATCTACATCCAAATACACGTTCCAGAAAATAAACAACGAAGCCACATTGGCATGGAAAAATCAGAGCTACCAAAACTTAGCCTTCAATGAACCTCATATTGAATGAAATAAAAGCAAAAGAAAAAAAAAAACCAAGAAGATTCTGAAAGAACTTGAAGCCTATTTTTCTTAAAATCTTGCGTTTTATTTTTATTATTTTTAAAATCATGAAAAAGACAACGAAAAGGTCGCTTTTTTTAATTCTAATATTTACTGAATACCACAGGAGGGATTTTATTTGTTTTTCACTTTCTGAAAAAAAAAAAATCCATAAATATTTTCAAACGTTATTTAAATCTAATTAATTTTAAGATCATATTAATAGAATTAATTACTAACCGGACTGATATTTTTTTGTTAAGACTTTGATGTCTCTTCTAATGACGTCTCTTCTATGGAATGTTCATCACCTTCTTGCGCTAATTTCTTGACAAGGACTCCAATAGAAACGAAAATAATGTAAAGTTTAGATGGTTTCCTGTCCTTAAATGTGCAGTCCAGGTTTCAAGAAGATTTATCCAGCGATTCAAAAGTTAATAATGAACAGAAATAGTGTACACACATACAAATACAGATGTTGTTGAAGCCTATAACTTCCTAGGAACGTTGGCTAAAAAAATGAAAAAAAAAAAATGACTGTTTGACCTGTGGCATTTTTATCAGACAAAAGATAGCGAGAAAGTAGCTAATAATAATAATAATTTCCAAGGGAACTACTTAAATTGGAGCATTATCGGTTTCGGGAAGATATTAAACACATTAGAAAACTGATGCCCTAATAATCCCTATTGTCATTCGTGTTATTGGAATTGTAGTTAATTAGCGTTATTTGATCAAATTTCGTCAAATTTTAATATCTATTTTACAGACGCATCCGACGATATAGAGGGCATCAATTGTTGGACAGCAGCTGTTAGTGTTCCTGCGTACTGACCTTTTTTTTCCTGACTTTTAGAGTTTGTGCTATTCCTTTTCCTATTCTCAAGAGGTCTCTGGAGTGGGTATACCTTAAATGTCAATAGTTTTGTTGTGTGATAAAAATAGAAACATGTATAAACAGAAACTCCCAGTTCTGTTTTTGTTCTATTTTATTGCAGTCGATCCATGTAGACTTGTTTATCTATATTTGGCTTTTTTGGTTATCATTTGATCAATCCTCAGTTGATTCTTTAGTCTTTTGAAATTTCTGAAATTTCTTTTTGTTCTTTAGAATAAAGTTGATCTTTTTTTATTCTGATTAATTTAATCGAGTTTGCCAGAAATTCCGGTGAACAACTTGAACGAATCAAGAGACTGGGGTTATTGACCTACAATTGCAGTCTCTAACCATCTTTTTTGGTTCTTTATCAAAAGAAATTTTCCTGTACTCATCCAATCCTGAATTGAAATTGTCTTATGAATAAATGACTGTTCCAGTCGAATAGGAAGGATAATTAATGAAATATGTTTACCATAAAAAAAATTCAGAATTTTTTCCTGTGTTGTTTAACAATTCTTAACAAGGTATCTACTTTCCTTAAAATGTTTCTTAAATGTGTGCTTTCTTTAAAATCGTGAAAGGAAGATAAACAAAAAAACAAACAAAAAACAAAACAAAACAAACAACAACAAATAACAACAACGAAAATTCTACTTGTAATTTTGGATTAAAATATATGCTGTACCGGGTGGCCATAATTGAAGAGGAGATGTTTAGAGCCCAATTACCAAAAACCTTTTGGGCGAAACTCCACCAAATTTTGTGTGAACATTTAGATTTTATGGGGGTTTTGATTTCTAAAAAAAAAAAAAAATAGTTCAAAATTTCGCCACCAGGGGAAAAAAATGGCACTGGAAGCTAAATGTGCCATTCTCAATGTTGAGAAAATTGAGCGTAATAAATAAATACAGTTTATAATCAATAGTAATTTAATTTGACATCATTTACAGATGTGATTCAATATGTTTTCCTTGCAACTGCTCCAATAACTGCATTCTGTGAACAGCATTTCCTACAGCAGAACACAACAGATCTCCAGTGATTTGCCTCATATACAGCGTTATTCAGTTCTTTAAGATTACTAAGTTATCCACGCCTCCTTGGTACACGAAGCTTTTCAAGTATCCCATAACCAAAAGACACAGCGAGTGAGATTAAGTGAACGGGCTGGTCATCCCGTAGGAAATCCAAATGCAAGTCTTCTGTGAAATGCTGCCATAAGACTTGCTGTGCACCCAATCCAATGTGAAGGGGTGCTCCATTCTGCATAAATATGGTGGATCCGAGCCATCCTTTCTGTTGAAGTTGTGGAATAACAAAATCAAGCAGCATTCGTTGATACCCGTTAACATTGACAGAGCAAGTCAAGGGACCGTTTGGTGCTATTTCTTCAAAAAAATACGGACCGATGATGAACGAAGCTGTAAAGCCACACCACACTGTGACTTTTGATGAGTGCAAAGGAATCTGCTCAGACACATTGGGGTTCTCCAACGCCCGAATGCGGCAATTCTGTGCGTTTACAATTCCATTAAGATGAAAATCTGCCTCATCATTTCATAGAATGCTCCAAGGCCATGCATCCTCGATTTCCATTCAAGCTAGGAACATCAGAGAAAAGATCAGACCAGCGTTTGCATCTTCTCGAAGCAGTTGTGGCGTGTGGCTGATTTTGTACGGAAAAACTTCAGCAGTTTACGCATAATTTTCCACACTGGGGCATATGGCATATCAAATTGCCTGGATATTGTCCGTTCACTGCTGGACGCGTGTGAATCATTTGGTTCCAGTGCAGCAGCTGCAACTGTTTCAAGTTGTTGATTTGTTTGCGTCCTCGTCCTGGCAGCACTTGCAACGATCCGTATTTTCAAATAGCAAAATAATTTTTGCCAAAATTGTGATTGGCTTTGGGCCTTTCCTTAAATTCCTCAACTTCGCGTATTCCTGAAGTGCGACAGAAGCAATGTTTTTTTGTTAGTAAAGTTTCACAAGCAAAGCACGATCACGTAAATTTAGCATTGCGAAGGTTTAACATCAAAGCACCACCGTGCAACTGAAGCACATCAGTCGGACCCAACACACTCTGTTCGTTTTCATTTTTATATCCTTCAATCTATAACGTCAGTTTACTGCATTCTGCATATTTCCATGCTTCCAGTGCCATTTTTCCCTTGGTGGCGAAATTTTGAACTAAATTTTTTTCTTTTGAAATCAAAACTCCATGGTCTAAATAGTGTTCACACCAAATTTGGTGAAGTTGGCCCAATAGGTTTTTGATACTTGGGCTCTAAATACCTTCTCTTTCATTATGGTCAGCTGGTATAGGCTACGTAAAAATGGCTTTAGAAAAAAATGTTCTATTTTCTAAAGAAATTATTTTGCTGAAAAAAAAAACAAACAAACTTAATGAAATCTCATTATTTATGTAGATTACTTCAGTCCGATTCATTTTAATCAAACCCTACGCTAATTAGTTGATTAGGCTAAAAGATTATCACAAATCATTGATAGAAACCCATTATTTTGTTCTTATGCTTTTCTATGGGAAATTTTTAAATGTGATAATTTCTTAACAAGGACCCACATGCAAAAGATTTGAACTATAAAAACTAGATCGTTTATAATCCTTAAATATGCAAACGAAGTTTCACGAAGTTTCAATCAGCGGTTTAAGCTATTAAAGAAAAACTTCCATAAACACTCACAAAGACTTATTGGTTTGAAGAATCTCATTTTTCTAGGATAATAAGGAAAAAAAAATCCCGTTTTATCGTTTGCTGTAAGGCGTGCTTTTCTTTCTTTATTGTTATTTTCTAGAGAAAGAACAGTTTTACGTTCACATGCAATGAGAAAGACGAGCAGTAATAAATACATTACTACGCTTGTAAGGAGATGAATATACATAAAATCAGAGAACCATGGGGTATTGTCTGGACACTTAAGACAAAAGTATTCAACCTTGAATCAATTTGCCTCTAAAAAATGTCTAATATATTTATGCTGATCTGTAGCGGAAATATTAATTGCCTCTGCTTCTCATTCAAACGATAGTAAATTACGGCCGCATAAATAAAAGGAAAAGAAAAAGACAACAAAAGGAATTTTATTATTGCAAAAACAATATCCTGTCAATCCTAATTTCAACCGAATTTAGGACAAGCCAGTTCTTCAAGATATTGAGAAATATATTTTTTTCACAACTAAGATTTTAAAAGATTTTGAAGAACATTGGGTCTTGAAATTAAATATCTTAATTTAAATCTGCATTTTTTTAAATAATTTGTTGACATTAGTGATAGAAAGTTAAATTTGAATGACATCTGAATTGAATAACACTGTAATCGATCTAATATCATTTAGGTTCAATGACCAAACGACACCGCTCTTATTGCTACAGAAATTTAAGTAAAGAAAAAGAAAAGTTTTTTTTTATGTGAACATATTTAATATAATTCTCTACTTTTACGAAGGGATTTCGTAATTCAATTGTAACAGAAGCACCAATACTTCATACTTTATACTAAATACAAACTTAAGTTTTTAGCATCTTCTCGATAAAGCGCTATTAAGTAAACTGTAAATCCTTGAGTAACAAATCCTTCTTTGTTTTTTTTTTTTGAATGATGGTTTGTATTGAAATATTATAATTAGGAAATAATATTCGAAATTTAGTCACATAAATTACATGAACAATTAATTGTAGGATGGAAACAGCGCAGTATACAGAAGCAAACTTTCTATCTGTTTGATGTTCATTTCTCCTGCCAAAGCCCTCCGTTGGGTTAACTCTTAAGTAGGACAGAAGCTTTAATTCTATAGTTTATCACACGTTTTATGGGTTACGGTAGGCCTACTTGGGAGGAAAACGTTTCGTTTTCGCGTTGCCAACTCAAAAGAAGATCGATAGAGCGAGTGAGGTGTGTTGCTTGGTGTCGCTGCTGTGCCTGGTGGCAGCTAGGGGGTTTGCGTAGCGCAACCAGTCCAGGATCAATGTGTGCATCTGTAGCTACATGTCTAGCATCGGAGTCGTCGCTCCTCTACCGTAGTGTTTTGTATCTGTGTCGTTTCTCTGTCGTGTGTGTTTCGTGTTTGGATTTACCAGCCTTGAAACGAATTGGAAACAAGGATGAAAAAGACGGTGAGTGGGAGGAAACACAGATAACTTTTTTTTTTTTTTTTTTTGTATTTTTTTTCCTTCTTTTTTTTTTTGCTTCGATCTCTCATGTGTTTCTTTTTTTATATTATTTTTGAGAAAAAAAAGTGTTTTTCTACCCCGTTTGACTCCGTTCACTCCCTCAACACCAAACCTCTTGACATGTAAATAGACAACCGTAGTTTTCTACCAAAACCCCTACCATCGAACCCTTCCCACAAAACCTACGCCAGTGAAAAAGGCGCAGTTTTCATAAAAAAAAAATTCTGCGATGTTGTATATCAATTCAGTTTTCAAAAAGCCACGCTTCGTTTCTGCTAAAACGCGACGCTATCGTTTCGAAAAAATAAAATAAAAATAAACATTTCCGCGCTTCAAGAAATTGAACTAATCTCGAAAAAAAAAAAAAAAACCACGTAAAAAAAAAGAAAACGCTTAAGATATCTCCACTTAAGTTATTAAAAAAAAAAAAATGTTTGCTAAAAACGTCGTCCGTAGAAACTTGTAGAAAGATGATCGATTGAAATCAGATGTTACCTTCGGAAACCTGTTGAAATCTCGTCTTTCTTAAAGGCTTTTCCCAAACAGATTTCTTTGGCACGACACAAAACAGACGGACTCTGCTTCGGACTGCAATTGCTGCCAGGCGGTTGGACGGAGAAAAACCCGTTTGGTTGCGATGTATGTTTGCGAACATCCTTTTTAGTTGCGGACGAAAGTCGGGAATGCAGTAGAAGCCATGCAGGGAAACGACTCGACCGTTTCTGTTGCTCCATCTCTTTAAGACGGAATTCCTCTTTAACAACTCCTTGATCCTTTGGAAAAGGACTTTCTCCTTATTTTAAATGATGTAAAAAACTAAAACTAGCCTTTTTTCCGTTAAAAGTTAAATAGAACACTTAAACTACCATTGGTTTTTTTCCTGATCTATCTGACAGGTTTCCCTCTAAAATGTATAAATATAAAAAATAAAAAATTCAGTAAAATCTTACAAAAAACCTTTGCTAGATGATAATAAATAAATAAAAAATTTTAAATTTTAATTTAGCAATCATCAGGTACAAATTTCGTTATTTATTTTTAAAAAATAAATAACAACAACAAAAATATATATATATCGTATTTCGATTGTAGAACTAACGTTAGCCCCTTGCAATTTCGTTATTTTGCATTAAAATAATCATTTTCATTATTTCTTTGTATTTTATTACTTTTTAATTAGATATGACAAAATGGCTGCCATTTCAATGCTCATATTTATGTATTTCAAAAGCAAAAAAAAAAAAAAATTGCAAAAACTTATTAGTTTTTATGCAAGTAAGTATAATAATAATATAGTTTTAATGCGGTTTAAAACCCTATAAGTTAGTTTGTTTTATTATTTTCAATTTTACGTTTAAAAAAAAATAAGGACATTTTTCGAAGCAAATCAAATCCTAAGTATAAAATGTGATCGAAGACTTAAAAGGGAATTAAGACTTTCTTTAAGCGAATTTCTTGAAAATTTAGAGGAATTTCAATAAAATCGATAATTAAAAAAAAACAGGAAATGGACCAATAATGATTATGTGCGCTGCGCATGTGCGTTAACTAACTACATCAGATGATGTCATTGTCCGTTACATGTTCTTAATAAATCTTAAAGTTTAGCTGAAATAATTAAGAAAAATGAAAAATCACTTGAAAATAAAGAATGCTTTTATTTTATTTTGAAAATTATCTTTACTTTTATCGATTTCTAATTTTAAATTAAAGTAAACATTCCTTCTTCTATTAAAAAAAATAATCGTTTAACAGTGTTTAAATCTTCGATGATGCTCAATGTCGATAAATATTTTTTAAACCTCTTCTAAATTTTTTATTTTTTTGTTGCAAACATTCTTCCTTTAATGTTTCCTTGAAGCAATCCTATGTAAAAGAACCTTATTTTATAGTTGAATTGATATTTATGTATTTGCCTTTTCCAAAACGAAAAACAAAGTCTTTTTTTTTTTTCTTTTTCTGTTCAACATTACGTCGATACAAACAGCGTTTGGAAAATTATGTCCTTTAATAAATCCAATGAAGAGAATAGAACCTTTCAGAATTTACGCATAAATTGTAATCATTTATTTTATTTTATTTTTCGAGGTTTTTAGTTGAAATATGAATTGAAATACGAGCGGTAATGAGTTGAAATATGATAATTGAACTTATTTCAAAGTTCTGACATTTAAGAGTTTTTCCTTTCTTTTTAATTCAAAAAAAATTTTTCTTTCCCTTTTAATATTAAATCGAGATGTTAAAAATAATATATTCTTTTTATTAGATATTTATTTAATTTATATTTATTGTTATTTTAAAATCGAGGCCAGATTAATCTATAAAAAGCCCTGACCTATTTCTTTCAAATATGTTCCTCAATTTTTTTTAAACAGTTACACTTCATCGAAAATGCTTTTATTATTTATTATTGAAATCAATTTCGTTATAGTCGTAAATTAGTTGTAAAGTTATTCCAAATTGTGTAATCCAAAATAGTCCTATGATATTGAAAATAAAACACATAAAACACTCAATCATTTTTTAATACTTCGTTCTTTATATTCACTCTAAATTAGATGTAATTTTGTTAATATAAATCTTCAAAAAATAAATGTTTTACCGTTACGGCAACTTTCCAAACATTTTTAACATTTTCTTTAGAACAGTCTATTGCAGCTGTATTAAATTTTGGCTTTAATTTCTTTTTTTTTACAATGTGTTTTAATCAGGAAATACAATAACCAATCAATAGCAATCCTTAAGATCACGTGAATGAACGCAGAAATTGGTTGAAGGGAAAAAACGAACTTATTTCATTTCGCTGATTATTTATTTATTAGAAATACTAACATAAAAAACAAAAAAAAAAATAAAAAAAAAACCAAACAAACAAACAGTCAAAACAGAAATTCAAAACGAGGCAGCGGAAAAGGTCAGAAAATCATTGAATTTTAAACTGAAACATTTGGAAATATTTTTGAGAAATCTAAAATCTTATTTAAATTACTTGTATTCACGTAAATCATAAGAAATTATTTTGAATCTTCACGAATTTGTCAAATGAAATAATTACGGCATTTGTAAGATAATGAATGAATGAAAAGTATAGGATAGAAAGGACCTAAAAACAGAGTGAATGGAAAAGAATGCAATGAAAACAATGGGACAAAAATTTCAATAGGTCAACAGAATAAAATAAAATAAAATATAGGTTTCCTAAGATGTAACTAAACGTTTTCAGAGACACTGATAAAAGGGATTAGTTACTTACGGGGAAAGAAAGAAAACTCCAACCTTTAAGCCACTTGTTGCTCTCAAAATAAAATTCCACTTCTAAATTTTCGTAAATTCAGTTGGAATGCAATAAAATATAATAAACTATTTCAATTATTTTCTTTTCATTATCACATGCATTACACTAAGCTTCTTTTAATATCTAGGATTGCTAATTGAAAATTATATTCTGTTAATTTAAAAACTAACATTAGCTCATTTAAATAATTGTTGAAAAATGTACGTTGCCTCCAATATCGTAAGAATTATGCAATAGATTTCCTGTTTTGTTTCCTGATTATGTCTGTTAATATTGCGTTACTTTTAATTGCTTTAAAATAGAAAGAAAATGAATGAAAAATATACAGCATCAACAGACGTTCTTAATTGTTATTTATTAGTTTCTCAGAGACATATGTAATGAATATTTTCTTAGATATAACCTTGATAAATGTTTTTATAAATGTAAATGGCTGAAAGAACTGAAGAAGAAATTGTTTATCAATAAATTCTTTTTTCAAGGTTCATTGCGAAAAATACCAAAGAATATAAAGTTTATTATTATGCAATTAGAATACATGATGGAGACAGTGACCCCTCAATTATGTAATTACTGTTGGAAAACAAAACGTAGTTTTGAAGCAAAACTTAAAATTTTATAAATGATTAGGACAAAAATGGCTTTTGATAAGTAGAAATGATGGGGAAAAATTAAGTAAAAATATTTTCACTATAAAACTTAACGTCCATTTTAATTCTCTGAATTACTGCAATTTCTCTAGTGTAATTTAACATCTTGCTTTTATAGAACTGCAGTGATTTCTAACTAACGCGTAACGCTAGTCAGTATTTGCATGTTGCAAACAGAGGTTTCTAAAAAGCTTAGCCTTATTCAGTAATGTTTAATGCTTACTTTTGTTTTTATTATTAGTTATAACTCAAGAAAAATTTAAAACCTAAGAAAATTGTTACTACAACCACTTTTTGATTTCCAAGATCTCAAATGGATTCTCAAGAGCTTCTTTATACAGCTATTTTCTTGATACAACAATCATGTTCTGCTGTTCTCTTGTCCAATCACGCTGATTCTTTATACGTATAATAATGCTGTCGTTGCCAATGTCGTCAGTCATTGCCTACTATTTTAGTCAACTAACGATTTTATTTCGTATCCCTTTACATCTGTCATAAGAAAAAAAAAATTAAGAGAAAAATAAATATATGCATATCAAGATTCAAGAAGATCCATTCAATAGGAAATAAGTTCAAAAAATAGGCTGACAATGAACCATCACTTGAGATCAATCCCTTCGCGAAGGGTTGATTTTTTTTTTTTTCCAAGTAAAAATTCGAAGCATATTTTCCTCACTATGAACTTAACAGACGTTAAGTTTTCCTAATGGAACTTAGGTCAAAAACTGACCACAGCCTAAGTCTCTCCATTAACCCCAACCCTTACTAAAATGAAATAGGCAGACTGCGGTTTCCCTAATGTTCAATATTAAATATTGAACAACAGTATATTCACATCAAATCTGGGCGAAATTTCTCAGTATTTTTATAATATTGAATAAAAAAAAAGGTGAAAAATTAAAGAATTAATTCTCCATTAATCATTACTAAAATAATGGACTGTTTTTATAACTGTTGTTCAGAAATGTTGTCCTATCAGAATAATCACCATCAGATGCCGCTGTCAATGGATTCCGAATTTTGTCCTCCCCCAAAGGTACACGGGAGTGGGTCCACACAAACATCCTATTACGAAATCGTTCAGATACGCATGTACAAATATTTATAAATGTAGATTCATTGAGTTAATTAAAATTACTTTTTTTTTCATTGGAAAACAGGCTAAAAACAAAAAAATAAAAACATTTCTAAGAATTTCTAATAATTGAAGAAAATTGAAATGACGTCACTTAAAACAAGATTTAAACATATAATAACGATTATAATAATAAATTAAAAACTAATAATAAGATTTTAAAATTTTATTTCTGAAAAATGTAAAACTAATTTTTTTGAGAACATTGTTCTTTATGTTTCATATAAAACCTAGTTGGATATTTACTCTACTGATTTTGCAGCTATCACATGTATAGCAAGAATAATGCTTTAATATTATATGCGTCAAAATACAATTCGATATACTTTAATTTAGCTTTAATTTATTGTGATTTATTATGAGATGTTATTTACTTTCGATAAATTATGAGTTCATTTTCAAGTCTACTGTTTGACTGGTTAAATCAACATCCCAACACAATAACAACCTCAAATTTTCAATGTTACAAATTGTTTATTACGTTAGTTAGGAATTCCTGCGACAGATGTCACTTTATTTCTATTAAATTATCTTAATAATGAATAGTGATGTATTAAATCTATTATTATAATCTATTCAAGGAGTAACTGATAACCCCCCCATTGTTGATCCTCCCCAGTCTGAAGCGATTATTTCTTACAGTCTGTTTATAATATGGTTAACATTGAGTGGATGCAGGTTTCCATTTTGTTAGATCATCGTAACCATGAATTTTAATTGATATTATTCATTGCAGAAATACCTAACAGTAAAAAAGCATACGACATTATCATTAATAGTCATCTAACAACGGTCGAAAGAAATCTGAGACTACAGATAATTATTAGATAAAGATAAGAAGTTATCCTTACTGAAAGTTACAGTTTGAAATATCAGAATATTTACCGGTTTGATAAAAGCAATATTTATTTATTTACTGCGTAGTAGGCCTAACAACTGCAAATGATTCAACAAAGGCAAGAATGGCCTTTCAATTAATTTCATTAAATGTAATTATTTAAAGAACTTTTAATAATTTTTTAATTAAAATCGTAATAATTATGTAATTAATATTGAAATTAATATTTTTTTTAATAATGAAATTGCACTTTGATGCAAAAGGCATTGAAATATCAAAAACCAAATTTTTACAAAAATGTAAAGTAGTAATATTATTTTTGTTTGATTTTTGATATTCCTCGAGTGTCAGATAGTTTTGGTTCAATCGATAAAGGAAAAGGAAAAAAGAAAGAAAGGCGTCACCACACCGTAATTACGACAGGAATAAAGTGTAGAATCAGTCAGCCATCAATACTAAGGAAGAACTAATTAAGAAAGGTTTATTCAGGCATGTTAATTCCTAGGCGCTTTGTTGCTTCCTATTAAGGCTTTGATGAGAAAAGGTGGCAAAGGTCAGTTGGGAAGGATTCACACAAGTGAAAAATAGGCATCTGTGATTAGGTTTAATTAGGAGATAATAGGCTACTTTCAGTTCAATTTCTTTTTTAGAGTTGAAGAAGTCTTTCGATAGTTCTTTTTATATTTGATTGAAAGTTCTGTGGAAGTCTATTAACAATATTTATGAAGACTATTCAGGTGTATTATTTACTAATTATCAATAATTGAGATCAAGTGTTTACAGTGTGATATCTCAGAACGGCCGTTTCATGCATTTTGTATGTATCTTTTTATGCTTAAGGATATTCATTTGAGGCCAGCGGAGACTACTACATTTTCTTATTTTTATTTTTATGTGCATTTATTGTTTTTAGAGGTGCCACGTTCTTCTTCACCATGTATAATTTACTGTTAATGATATTCCAAAATGCAATCTGATATTTCATTAGTTATAATTATAAACCTTGGGACATACGAAGAACGAGGAAACCCAGTCAACCAGATTATTTCTTCCTGAGAATCATTTTGGAGCGAATGACCGATAAGAGAAAATGTCGCTCCACACTCCTTAACCATTTTTCCAGAGACCTCTCTTGTAAAAGCACCCTAGCAGATTATACTTTTTCACAAATATAACAGTATTCTAAGAAAAGGCGGGACTGGAATGCTTCTCCCGTGTATAACTTTGGGCATGCATCTGATGTCGGTACGACTATCTTATAACACTGAATGCTCTGTGATAATTCACAATGGCAGGCAGGGAAATTGGTGCGTTCCGGTTGGCTTTAAAGCAATATGTGTCTGTCACGTTGCTTTAACGTGAAGGGCAACATCTCTGCAGCAAGCTGTTTATTTGATGAGAAATATTGTTTTTCTCCGAGACGTGAAACAATGACTACAATCAAGTAGAAATTTGAAGACACTGATTCTGTTGCAGTAATACATGCTGTGGTCACACACTAAAATCCCTACCATATCATCGCCGAAGCAACGATAAAGTCCAAAAAAAGTCGATACGAAAGTTGTCTGGCGAAATAGGCATTGCACATGCATTAGTGCAATGTCTTATTCACTCCCTGAAATTAAAGCCATATAGTCCACAAAGAATTCACACACTGTCTGAGGAGATCCTAATCGAAGGATTGAGAGCTGTTTGCAAAATTGACCAGGTCATTTGATTGTTAAGGCTGTATGCAAAAATAGAACCAGGTCCAACTGATACACCCTGTCATTATTTTCCGACTTTTAGAATTTATCGTCCCACTCTCTTCCTTAGTTACTCTGTAATATGAATATAGAATAATTTAATGTCCCAGCCCTATTTGATTCACCAACCATCTGAAAATGGGGACCGTATATTTTTCTTGGGCTTAAAAGACAGCGAGCGTTGGTCACGAATCGCCGAGTTTTATCTTCCACGCCCTGTCGGAGAAAAGTCTCATTCTTTAAACTTTAAATTTTTATCTCTTCCCTCCTTGTCCCAAATAGTATTCAGTCCTTTTAATTTCTCAGGTCTATAATACTAGTTTTGTTTGGTAATCTGCAGTTTTATTCGCAACATCAATGAAATAGTTAAATATACATTTTAATTGCAATAAATGCAATCGTAATATTATCTCTACAAAAATATGTAGTTCAAGAAAACTAAACATTTGACATTTCCAGAACTATCTCCAATTCCTATCAATCACCTGTTGCTTAGCAACAGTCCATTCCATTTTTCCATTATAAACAGTTATTTGTATAAAATTCGAAATATGAAATATACTTGAATTATACTTAAATTCTATATACTTGAATTTTATTGATATAGGTCTCATCAAAGAGAGAAAAGAATTGATGGTTTCTTTTCCTTTCTAACTGTCTTATTTTAAAGATTGTCTCCACCCACTCACTTCATTAATAGATCTTCAGATACGGTGTCTCGATAACAAGTAATTTACAAATTCTAAAAAAAAATTCTAAGCGGATAATTTTTCAGTGAGGTCTAATTCTCTACCTGGGCAATGAAATATTTGCTGTGATTCTGCAAAAATACGTAATTCAAAAATTTGTTGAAAACTCAGTTTGAAAAGTAAACAGCAATGTTTCAGAATAATAAAAAGCGAAATACTTAGTAAAAATTTCAGTTTAAATTTTAATCAAGCAATTAAGAACATTTATCTTAATTATATAAGCTCAAAATTTATGATTAAAAGAATGTTATAAATCTTATATGTAAAAGAAAAAAATGGATATCGATTAACATATCCAATTATTGAAAATTATTATTATTATTGGAGGTGATAGAGCTTACACCTCCACCATTGATCCACTCCATTTTGTTTTTCTTAATTAAAGTGCCTTTTTGTTTTTGTTTTTTCAAATTCAGAATTAATGTATAGAATAATAATAGGAAAAATATAAATTCAAATCCGGAGAATAACTTATAAATTTTAGAAATTATGTAAAAAATTTTAACGTGCGCTAAAAATTTGTTTAAAATTGATAGGACGCCGACGCACATTGAATAAAATATTACAATAACATATTAAAAACGACTAGTTTCGGTTCAATGTTAACAATTAGAACCTTTGTCAAGTAAGTATTGATTCAATAAAACATGTCTTATAAAGCAAACAAATGTCCTTTTTGGGGGAAAATTATCGGATTGGTTAAAAAAGAACTAATTTAACTGGTTGAAAAGGAGGTTTAGTGCATTGTGAATGATGAGGGGGGAAGGGGAATATTGCCTCTATTTTTTTTTTTTTTTTTTTTTTATTTTACCTTTTTTGTTTATGTATTTTGGAGAAGCCATATTGATCTATATTTTGCACGGACAAACACTGATTATAACAGTGTGGATCAGTAACAATAAAAAAGGACTCTTTACATTTGCGTAGTAATGTATTACTTTCATTACATATGGTATTACTTTGATAAGGCTTCCATCATATGTAATGAAAGTAATACATTACTACGCAAATGTAAAGAGTCCTTTTTTATTGTTACTGATCCACACTGTTATAATCAGTGTTTGTCCGTGCAAAATATAGATCAATATGGCTTCTCCAAAATACATAAACAAAAAAGGTAAAATAAAAAAAAAAAAAAAAAAAAAATAGAGGCAATATTCCCCTTCCCCCCTCATCATTCACAATGCACTAAACCTCCTTTTCAACCAGTTAAATTAGTTCTTTTTTAACCAATCCGATAATTTTCCCCCCAAAAGGACATTTGTTTGCTTTATAAGACATGTTTTATTGAATCAATACTTACTTGACAAAGGTTCTAATTGTTAACATTGAACCGAAACTAGTCGTTTTTAATATGTTATTGTAATATTTTATTGAATGTGCGTCGGCGTCCTATCAATTTTAGAAATTATGTTACATAAATTTAAGTAACAGTTAAAGCAATAGAAGAAATGCTTCTTTTATCGGATTGTAAATTTACATAAAACGATGTTCAGATTCAATATTTCACAGGAAAAAGTGTTTTTTATTTTTAACTCAACACTACTACATTTCTGCAATAATTTCTGATTCTATGCCTTGTTCCACACCACTAACTGTACATTCGGTGGAAGAATTTTGCTTTCCTGACACCATTTTTTAAAACAATAATTTCCAATAAATTTACGCCGCACAGCTCGTTACAGAAAAATGGTAAAATAAAAAATTAAAAAATTAAAATCATTCTGTGAAGAATAGGAAAAAAAAAATCATTGAGGAACTGAATAGCCTTTTATCGATTAGAATATCTAGGAAAATTAACGCACATTATAGTTTCAGTTTCGGTTTCACTTAAAATATCAAGTTGAAAAGATGTAATAAAAATTCTGAACAAACAAAATAAGGCTGTTAAATTATGGGAAACCGTAGTTGGTCATAGGGCACTGGAAGATGGACTTAATTCTTAACTATCGGAATGCAGTTAGACACTGTCCGATGTCTTATCCCCTTTTAAGTATGGAAAGAAACTTGATCATCATTTTAAAGAGCCTTGGGATTCATTTGAAATGCCCAGAAAAAAAAAAACTCCCGGACCCTTACCCTTAAGTAAACCCTGCTCCTTCAGTCTCGCAGATCAGTACTGGATCAAGGAGCTCACCAGTAAGACTACTCTGTATTGATAAATTTGCGCTTAAAGGTGACAAAAAAGTCAAAACAATTTCTACATTAGAAGCGAAACAACTCCCAAAGAAAACCATTATTTTTCTTATTTAGTCTTGTTTCAATTCTATTCTATTCTGATCGTTAATTTACACATATATTAATTCTCATAATTACAATCTTTCTTTCGCAATTATTTTGCACGATTTTCTTTGAACTTAATTGATTGGCGTTTCAGTTGACATATAATGCAGATTAAATAAAGAGATTAATTTTATTAAAAGAGGAGATCTTAATAGTTAATTTTAATTGAAAATAATCTAGAAAATATTTATATTTTCTTCCATCACTTTATTCCATTAATGTATAAAATTCTAGCAATGTCATTCTGGAACGTGGGACGACACTGTCATTTTGGAATATCGGAAGCATGTCTAGCGGAAAGTAGAGAACTGCTGCTGTTGTGCTCAATTTGATTTCTAAATTCTTAAATGCTTTTTATTGATGTAATTTTAATCAATATCTACAAGTACCGCCCTGTAGATTTCAAACACCATCCCATCATTTTTAATGTTGAAAAATTGTTTGTATATAAATTCACAGAAGTTTGCTGTAAAATTAGTTACAAAGCCGTCACGTGACTTTCTCGTTGTTATGACATGTATGCTATTAATGAAGTATTAAAATTGTAACCCTATGCTAATCGTGGCAGCAAGGTACTCAGTCTGCTTTTTAGCAGGAAGCTTTTTCACAACCTAGAACAAATTCTTAAACTAAGAAACCCAACAAATAAGCAAAAGAACATAAACAAAACAATTTCTTTTTCACTTATTGAGACTGTTTTAGTCTTCATACAGTTCATTACAAATTTGTTGAATTCTTATATTCTTAAAAATTTTTGATATCGTGTTTATCTTCTCTTCTTAAATATTTTTGAATTTGAAAAAAAAATTACTCCATTTGTGTCTTTTTTTAATGATTATTTAGAAATTTGCAAGCATACGCCACATCGTATTTTAAAAAAATTATTAAAAAAAAAATTAAAAAATGTTTGGTTTATTTCAGAATTATATTTGGAGCATCTTATAATGAAATTTTACGACTAAAAATAATGAATATATTAGAAAATACTTAAGAAGATTAACTTGCGTAATGAAGTTATAAAAAATTAATTCTTTAAGAATTTTGAGATGTAATCACTATTTTTTTCTTGTAATTTCATTATCACAATCAAAAAGTTTATGCTGTAGTTACATCTTTTTCAGAAATTAAAACATACATAAATAGAAGGGCATTCGTCGACCATTTTATATTGATTTTGTAATATGATAATTTGAGATTATTATTTTAACGAGGAATTATTAAATAACGAGCAAAGTTTAGTTATTCTTCTT
This sequence comes from Thereuonema tuberculata, assembly GCA_023159025.1. Classification (NCBI taxonomy): domain Eukaryota; kingdom Metazoa; phylum Arthropoda; class Chilopoda; order Scutigeromorpha; family Scutigeridae; genus Thereuonema; species Thereuonema tuberculata. The sequence continues at coordinate 325,216,526 of JAFIDM010009631.1, read as the reverse complement.
GATGACATTAAATAAACTTTTAAATTCCTGCATTTCTGTAAAATAAGAAATCATTTTCGTTGCATAAATTTTTCAATGAAAGCTTAGAATGATTCTTCGAGTCATTGTTTTCTTGTAAATAATTATCACCATCAAAATTATTGATAGAAACAAAGTAATTTCACGTTTCTTCCGTTACACTACTTCCGTTTTTCAGAAGCTCAATATTAAGTAAATTTAATTCGACCAAAGTGAAGCAGGACTAATGATATTCTATGGTTTCTTGTCTTTTTTTTTCGTTCATTCTGTAATTATGAAAGTAATAACAGCTTAATTTAATTTGTTTAAACCTTTTCTTCTACTGAAATATCCTCCCTTCCCTTCCTACCTCCCCCTGCTTTCATCAGTTGGGGAAATCGATTTGTAGATTCGAAGGATTCAGGTAACATTAAGGACCAGTACTCCTTGAAAATGAAGATGTCGATCACACGGCAACTAATCTTCAAGTCTTGGAATTAGAGAGGAAACGAAGTAACGAACTGACAAACCTATCGAAACCGCCTGGCTTTGTTTCGCATCAGAAAACAATTTCCTAATGTCTTCATCTGTTGTGGATTGATTGCTTGCCGCACTTAGTGTTGAGAGGATGCAATAAATAAGTGAAAAGGAGACGGAAGTAAGATGGTATCCATTACTCAGGATTACTTGCTTTTGACAAGACTACATTCATGTCATGCAAAACATTGTTATAATTGGAATCTGTCATATTGAAATCTTCTTCAGCCTTACTCAAAAATACTTTTTTTCTATATTTAGTTGCCTAATCATTAATAATATTTTCAATCTTAGTTACTTCCACGAAAGAAAAAGAGCCTTAAAAAATAACCAGAACTCTTAATCACGCCTGAAGCCCAAATGACAGAATTATTCAAAATATGAATAAAACAAATCAATTAATAAGTAAAAATTGATAATGAAAAAAAGAAAATTTATACCTAATTTATACAGTAAAATAGGCATGCCCAAAAAATATCAATATTGTGATACAACATCGCAGTATTTTTACATTCATTCTAAATAGTTTACAATAGTTTAGCTTTTCAACAATAATATAGAAAAGATACCTGAAATAACAAAGTCACTAGTAATTGTCTGCAATAACTTCTGTATTATTTCGGGCCTTGAATTACAGTAACCATTAGCAGTTCTCACATCTTCGTAAAATGCTAAAATTATTCAAAATTATTCTTATAAATTATTATTAAATTAAAAATATTCGCCTGTATTTGTATTTTCATAAAAGACTTTAACTTGCAGTTTACAATAATTTCTTTCAACCTTAAATGTTAATATGACAGTTAAACAAAATAGTCGAAGTATGCTATTTTTTTTTAATTTATTTTTATTATTATTGGTTATTCTTTAATATATTAATTTTTCCAAGAAATTACGAAGATAACGTTTCCAGTTTTTCTGTAATTTTAAAAACAAATTGTTTGGAAGAAATTTTATCATAATGATAAGAAATTTAGAGTACCTTGTTTAGGGGGTTCTTAGGGATGAACGATGTCAGCTGCTCTGCGCAACATGTCGAAACGTCCATTTTGTGGCATTTTGACTGCTTTCATAGGTAGTATTGCTATTCTCAAATCTTGGTTAATACATGGGATACTGCTTTCAGGAAAAAAAAAATAACAATTCTGCAGCTATTTTACGAAAGGGTGGTAATGTAATTAAAGCAAATAAAATTAACGTTCGTGGCAAGAGCTTTCATAGACTTCATTTTCAAGCATTACTAAGAAGTATTTACTTTACTAATACAATACTACGTACATCTATTTAAATTTAGATATCGTTTACTGCTTACTAAATGAATAACTTGATTCTCAAAAACCACAGTCTGACATGGAATGAGACCACTGCAAGAGATAATAAGAACTCTAATGGTTACAAGACAGGCTGATTTGAATTGAAGAATCTGCTGCTGTACAGGCTTTTTTGGACTATTGCAAAGTTCAGAAAACGTGCTCTGTTATCACTACATCTTTTCAAAGTAGGTAAATGAAGGGGCCTGCCTAAATGTCCACGATCGAAAAAGAGAATCAAGGGATACAAGAAAAGACAAAAACAATACAGAAAGCAAATTGAAGAAGAAATTTGAAAAGAAAAACAACAAAATATATTTATTTCAAACTGTTGTTTAGCAAAAGGTATTAAGATTTTTATCAAGTTATGTTGATAATTTTCCTATGAAGTGCATTCCGTTGAAATATTGATGGTAAAATACTGCAGATTTCTAACCGTTTCCAAAAAGGACTAAACAGTAGCAGTTTAAAGACATTCAGGGCAGCCTTCGGAACCATAAGAGTTTGGTTGACTTCTTGCAGTGTCTCATTCCATCTTAGAATTATAGTTTCTAGCAATCAAGTTATTCATTTAATTATTATAAATAATTCACAATATTTTTCTACGAAATATCTACTACATAAATATTAACAGCATACCTGTGGTAAATTCAGATAAATCCTTATTTTTTTCTAACTCTTTTCATCTATTACTTTATTTGAAAGAGATAATATCTATTGATCTCCGCTTTTGTAATATATGGTTTCTCTTTTTCTTTAATCTCCTTGGTATCGCAGACATCATGTATCTGTGATGTCACGATATTATATTTTCTTAAAAGTCGATGACATTATTTAGAAAGAAGTATTATTGCTTCACTATGAGGTCAAAGACAGGAAACTGCAATTCTTAAATACTTTATTCTCATTTCTTTCATCTTCACATTTCTCTTAATTCTTGACCCAATTTTCACCTAAAAAACTTTAAGTTTTGCTTAAAATACAGCTTATTCACTTATTTCCCGTCACTTTCGTCGTTATTTATTAGACATTAAATCTGATTTATTTTTAATTCAAACAACTACGTACTTTTACTTGATTTAAATTTCCTAGAATTAAAGCAGAGAAGCAGTTTATCGAATACTTAATTTCTTTTCATTGTTAGAATAGAAAACAGTTTTTACTTTGCAGTTTTAAGTAAGTAAATCGATGAATACAGTAGTTCTGTAAGTTATTGATTTTTGAATTACTGAATTTTAAACCTTCTCTATCTATTTTTATAAAAGAAAAATTGATTCTTTCTGGCTTTATCTCCTCCGAAATCAAAAGACACAGAAATACAAATAAGGAGTGACAAATGTTAGGGATAGTATTGAGGATGCTCACAATTTCATTTTTATTTATTTGGGTCAATCGGAAGGCACGTGACTTGCGATCAAACAAATGGTCTCCGTGACGCGCTCGCGGATTGTGAGAAAGCGGTCGTGGTCACGGGTGGTGAGAAAATTACCTCAGAATCCAAGATCACGTGATCATAGTTTTGCTAGTTGTTACTTAAATGTAATTCTTATACTGTAAAAATAAGTAAAGTTTACAAAAAATGTAGTTTTCAATAATATCAAAGTATGTAACAAGTTACAGATGGAGCCTAAACAAACCTTTTGAGAATGAATAGTAAGCAGTGTCTTCATTGTCCACCACAGGGCTTAAGATTTGGGTGGATGTAAAGCAGTAAAAGAAGTAAAAAGTGAAAAATAATCTTGAAATATTTTTATTACACATATAAAAATAAAGTTCCATTTAGAACTTTTTACAAAAGTCCTATTAAGAAATATACAAGACCATAATGTTTTGTAAAACTCATTAGTTGCTAAATAAAGAGAAATTTCTTAATTTTATCAAGTAATGAATAAAATGAAAGTAGTTTATGTCTACTAGAAATTATTTCAATTACGAAATTTTCCCTACAGGTAAAAGAAACTTATTTTCAATCAGTAATTCCGATATTATCGAAAATAGAAAATGAAAATAGAAAATGAAAATTTTGTTTTAACTACTGGAATTACATTTCTTTCTTTTTTTTTATTATTTCGTTTTTTATGTAAGATACAGGTGACACAAAAATAAGCTCACACTTTCCTTTAAGATTTTCTTAAACAATGTGAACCTGCTTCTTTGATCACCCGTAAATTTATATTTTGGCTTGTTTGGTTCACATACCTCGTTTTACAAAATGGTAAGGAATATTAAAATACAATATATTTTTCTTTTGCCATATATTATCTGTTTGATTTGAGTTTTATCTTCTTATATTACAATATAATGATAAATTACATTATATTGCATAAAGTTTTAATACATTTTTAATATTATTAAAAGACTCTCCTTAAGTTTTTCTACATGTATTTATGTCTCAAATTTTAATGTATTTATAATTTATTTTGTCAAAAGCAATTTCTTTAAATTTAAAGCAATTTATGTAAATTATTTTACCAAGGCAACGAAAGGAAACAAAACATTTATTTGAAGTATTTTCTTTGAAAAGAAGTGCTTTTATCCCTGTTAAAAATTATAAAGGAAATGATCTGTTTTTTAATGCAATAATAGTTGAACTAAAATGTCTTTGTGGTAGCATAAAAAGCAACAGCTACAAAAACTGACTCTTCTCACCGAACACACACACAATATCAGACGATCCACAGTAACATGCATTAACACAAATGTAGACATTAACTGTTGGTTCGTAGCAAAAGCAATCAGATGAATAAGATATTTTAGAATGGGAAAGAGAGAAGGAATGGGCTTTATATTCAGGAACTACCGCTATATTTGGAAGTCAGTTAATATAAAGACATCGCCAATCTAGTAAAAAAAAAATAGAAAATGGCTTTTAAGCCTTTTTTATGTCTTCGTCTTAAAATATTTTTTTACTTTACTCTGCCGCATCCTTCAGTGGCGGAAAAGAATATTCTATTGATATTTCTGCAAATGCACGAAAAGATGTAGAACAAAAGCATAAACTATAACAGCAAATCGGATTATTTTTATGTGGTGGATCTTTTCCTATTCTGATAACAGATAATGAAGCCTAAAATGGTTAATGCGTCTCATTTAACATGAATTGTTGTAACTACAAAATTACATTTTCTGGTATGGTTAGTTAGACACTTCAAGTCTCCGAGTTTTAACCATGCAACAGTAAACTGGATAACAAATAATAATCAAATCAACTTCCGTTCTTAAATTAAGTGAATTCTCTGTAATTAATTTACTATATTAGCAATTTGCTTTAGGTAAAACAACATCATCAAAAATACGCTTGAGTTTATTTATTAATTATTCAGACATCCGTATTTGAACAATGAGATTCTAAGGCTATGAAAATAGAAATTTATAACTTTTAATTTAAATCTTTTGACATAGTTAAGCAAAAGATATTTACTAATCCTTTTTTTTTTGTTTTCTTTTAATCATCTGTATGTATTACACATTTGAAGCAGGTTTTTTTTTAAAGATATACGGAAAGTTTAAGCAATCGATGTACTTAATTGGTATAGCTCTCTCGAACTTTCTAATTGGCAATATGCCTGACATTAGGTACTTTGTAATTAGAATATTACTATATTTTTCATTAGAAGGTTGAATAGGTTAATCCTAATGTTTCCAATTGAATTCATTTCCTTTTGGTTCCAATTACTCTGCTTTAGATTCATATCTTTTCATTTACCATAGAAACTAATATTACTATTTGAAATCAATAGAGTTCCATATTATCAGTTTCCTGGAAACACAAGAGGTAGGATTCATTAGCTCATGATCCACCTACATTAACTCACTTAAACAATTGCTTTATCGTTGTTCTTAAAACCTAGTTTTATTTCTTTCTTTGTCTTTTTTTTTATTCTCTTCAAGCCGATCACTGAAGCTAAGAAATCCAAGAACATAACTATAATTTTATTAAGAATACAGAATCAAGTATTTTTAAAAGATTTCAGGCAATCTTTCTTCTTAGACTTTATAAATGTAAATCATGTTTGAAATTTTATTTATCAGAATTGAGGGGTTTTAAGCCATACTAGCCTAACCCTCAAAAAGCAAATTATTGGGTAAATAGTTTGAAACGTTTGGTGGTCGTATACAAAAAAAAACAATATCACTTTGGTTTTGTAATTTATGTAGTAAAGACAATTAGCTACATAAATTACAGCAGCAAAGTGTAAATTTTTTTTTTGTCGCGACCACCATACCTTTCAAACCATTTCCCCAATAATTTGCTCTTTCAGGGTTAGGCTAGTACGGCTTAAAACCCCTCAATTGTTAATTTGAGTTAATGTTAAATTATAAAGTTAGTTTATTGTACTTCCTCTTATTATTAAACTGAAGTAAGTTTTTTTCTGGTATATGACAGAGGCAATTAGAGCTACTGTAAATACTGCAATAAATATAGAACATTTAAACTGAGAATACGAAAGAGAGCCTTTATTTTAATTCATATGATAAAAGATCAACAAGTAAAGGGACATAAAATCACCCTGAATCTTTAAAAAACGGCGTAAAATGACGGTTTAACAGTGTAAATGATCTTTTGTTTGGAGGAATCTTTTTAAACGAAACTAATTATCTGTCTTTTGTTTTTCCGAAATCTTTAAAATTTGAGATGTTCTTTTTATCATTAGGCTTATTGGACTTTTTTCTTTCCTGTAGATATTGTGTAATCGTATGTTTTAGAAATTCAGTTCTAGCTGTAATCATTTCATGAAAACTGCTTTTACATCCACATATCTTCTAAAGGCAGATATAAAGATCTTTATCTTTAGAAAATTTAGAAAGATTTTGATCTAAATTTTCTAAAGATAAAGATCGGTTTAGATATTAATTAGAAGGCTAAAAATCTTTGTAATTTTAAAATAAAGTACCCATATACTCTATCCATCAAGAGAGCTCATTTATTTGACAATTTTGTTTCAGATTATTCAAAAAACATCTCTACTAATTTCATTAAAAGGACCTTTAGTTTTAACCGAAGTCAGACAGATTCTCGTTCAGTAAGTTAGCAAATAGGTATTTGGGAAACCTAAAGTTTTACAAGTGATATTTTGGGTTTTATCCACGTGGATGTGAAAATTCCTATGGCAATTATATATTTTTTAAATATTAAATTAAGTAGGAATAAATAGTAGATGTAGTTTTTTTTTTCATTTACTTTAGTCAGTTCTTAATACTTCTATTTCAGTTTTGCTAAAAAGACTACCAAAAATTTTAAATTCTCAGTGGTCCTGCTAACAAGATCACAAAGTCAAGGTTTTGCTGTAATTTACTTGTAAATGTCATTATATTTTCTTTAATGTAAACTAAAAGTACTTTAAGTATTCACATATTTGTTTGATTATCCGAACAATTTGAGATAATTATTCTAACGCATAATTCTAACGCATAATTCTAACATATAATTCTAACATATAATTCTAACATATAATTCTAACATATAATTCTAACGTACAATTCGGGGATATTCTAACGTAAAATTTTTCTTTGCAACTCCTTTTAGATTTCTCTTAGCAAAAAATTCCTTTACCATTAATCTACTTTGACAGGTGAGTAAGTATATGGTTAGAGAGCCTTCATTTAACTTCCAGAGCTTTATGAAAAAAATAATATTAATTTAATTTATAATGTTTTAGCTTTCCAATAATATAACATAATAACTTTGCTATTGTAAAATGGTGATGCCGATTCCTTACTACTTTTGTTTTTTTTTTGTTTTCAGAGGTTTTACTTTAATAATTAATGTTGATCCTTTAAAAGAGCGACCGGCTTAGTAAAAGTAGGCGGAAGCTTTATAATTATTGGATCTGTATCCAGGTTGAGATAAAATGCCTGTTATTCATAATTACAAATTCCAATGTATTGATTATAAACATTAACCTAAGCAGTCAAACTAATAATATTTAAATTAGAACTAATTAGAAATAATTTAATTACATTCACCAATTTTTTCAAATTCCCCGAAGCTAATTTCTACCAACTTATTGTTTTGTCATGATTTATTACTGTGAATGCGAT
>JAFIDM010009631.1:325189064-325208540 GCA_023159025.1 Thereuonema tuberculata | reverse complement strand
GTGAATGCGATTAATTATTGTGATATATATAATAATAATAATAATAATAATAATAATAATAATAATAATAATAATAATTTGTAATTTTTCTTCTCACATAAATTGCAGAAATCTGTTGCAGCGTCATTGCGTAAAAATGAAATCAATTTTTTTGCGATGAAATGTTCTCATTTGAATAAAATCTAAGGAATGAAATGTTATCTCTGAAAGCTGAAGTGTTCTTTAGCGGTTTGATTTTAATGACTGGCTCTCGCTTTTCTATGTAGATTTACATGAAATCAGTGGCCCCCTTTGATGATTCTCCAGTGACCCTTGTTAAATGAGATGTTAAATTTACCAACAAGCGAGCCGTTTACAAAAGTTAAAATAAATGAAACAGGACCGAAACCGAAACGGTCATTAAACAGACGACGGAGAAGTTCCGGAGCTGCATTTTTGAGTTCGAATTTTGAGGTAGGTGATTATATTCCCTTTAGAAGCACTCATTCAGACTAAAAAGAAAACTAACAATAACTTCTTTGCAACTTAAACAGTAAAATAAGGACTTAGTTTTTAAGAATCAATAAATAACGATCATTTTTTTTTGTTTTTTATAAATACCCTCTATTGTATTTGCGGAATTGGGATATACGTAACTGAAGACTACATTCTTCCCAAGCATTCATTACACTACACACATGAGATAAGTAGTTTCAGCAGAGTCCAGATTCACAGCATATCAATTTTGAAGATCTGGAAGATATCAAATATGTGGATCATGGATGGAAGATCAATGAGGCGTATTAGGGATTAATTAAGTTAGTTTTATTGAATAACTAACTTATGTAAAGGTGTGTAACGGTAAAAAAAAATGTTTGAATAAAGTTTTGAGTGACTTTTGCTTGGGAAAGTATATGTAAGTATGGTATCAAGTTCCTTCTGAAACGATCTCTTGACTTCCACTCTGGACGTTGTGTATTATCATCAGCAACTGCTGTAAAAACTGTAATGATTTGGCAGCAGTCGACGCAACTATCTCATTTCTTATCAGATTCCGAAAGGTAAGTAAGATGTGAAAGCAACAAATGGGGAATAAAGTAGGAGTATCTTGCATAGCATGAAGTCGTCCAGAGTGAAGACAATCAAGATGAATATATTTTCCATAATATCTATAAACAGAGGCCAGAGAAAGGAGATTGAATTTTTTTGCATCCCGCAGTGAATTCGTTGTAGACCTGTAATTATTAGATACAGGAAAAGTCTAATTGCGTCAGTAACTACTATATTTTTGGACCTATAAAAAGGAGAAAGGAAGTATTCCCTGTTTCATCTGTTGTCATCTTGACAAGCTACAGTTTTCCAAGCGGGAAGGCAAGAATACCGATGTTCTACTATAGACAACTGTATCAACACAAAAATTAGAAATATTGAATGACATATTTATTTATATATTCCAATTCGAATGTATACAATAAGTGTATTTTTAAAAATAAAAAGAATATTATTTACTGATTTCACGGCGTATCCTGAAGAAGTATTTTTTGACTTATAACACAAGAAAAATCCTTAGAAAGTAGTTGTAGATAAACATAAGATGAAATTAATCATGAAAGGCCCTTTAAACTAAGGGTTACTTTTAATAATTTTAACAATACTTTAAATAGTTAAAAAGCTAGTTACTAAAGAAATCTCATTAACTTGATCGATCCGATTTTGTTGAAACTCGATGGATAACCACGGACATTTCTATTCCTCTTTGATGTAGTCGCATATTGGATAATTCAATATGAGACGATTGAGTGGGATGTGGAATAATGAATAAGATATACATGATATTTTTCTTTCTTTTCTGCATTTTAAATGAATTGTCATTAAACGGATGTAACTTAACAATGTTACAGAAATACCAAAGATACTTGTTTCTTTGAAACCAGCTTTAAACTATCAAATTGTAAGATCGTACTGATTTTTGATTCAAATTAGGATAAAAAAATACGATAAGATTACTAAATGTGAGTTCATATTGGTTTTAGTACGAACTTAAGAAGCTTAGGAAAAAAATTACTATTGTATAATGTTCTTCTCAGATATTAACAATTATCCAGTTAAATAGAGAGCTTCAATTCTAGATATAAGTGACTCTTACTGAACCTATTGTAATAGTAGTAGAATAATATAATACCGTAATTTGCAGTAAGTGGATATAACAACTTTGATTTTTTTTTTCTATTTCTGATCACATTCTACTTCCTTCATTAATCACTTGATTTTAAAATCAGTACTTTCACTATACTACTGTCAAAAACAAAATATGCTGTTCCTTCTTTGTTAGTTATTTGCAATTAATGAGAGAAAACATCTATAATTCTTTCCCGAAACTGATTGAAGAAAAATTTTTTCCTTTATTACTGAATATTACTGGTTATTTAACTCAATAAATAAATGTGTGCAAGCAATTGCATTTCACTCATATAATAGCAATTAACGTTACTTCTTCAAAGAGAAAACGAGCAAATATTGAGTCAGGGTCTTTAGACAAAGACTTTCCAAGTGCTTAAATAATGGAATGAAAATATAAACAGGAAGATTTAGAATCCAAGGTTTATCCGGGAATCAAACTCATAACCAAGTCCCATGGAATGAATTGATTCCGGATAATATAATTCTTTATTTAGTGTCAGGAACGTTTACCTGATATGTTATTATTAATATTTCAATATCCATCTAGTTTCAACCAAATAAAATCCTTCTTTATTAAAGAACCCTCCAATTCCTAATCAACAGTTCACATTATATTTATTATATGTGTTTTCCCAAGCTTTAACTTCCATTTCAATAAAATAGAATATCATAGAATTTTGTGAAAAGATTAATTAGGGTAAATATTCTTCAGTCACTTCTTCATGAAAAATAATACAAAAATAATACAACAACATTTTTGTTGACAACTTTTTGTTATCCGTTAAAATCATTGTTCTCATTCTATTTTCCTTAAAATAATTATTCCCTTTCAGGAAACATTATATAATATTATGTTAATAGGTATGTCAAGGAAAAAGAGTTATTGCGTAAATATTTTGATTGTAGTTTTGCTACAAATATATTTTTTCCTTAAAGTTTTTTCATCTTAAAGTTTTTGTCTCATTTGAAATGAATACCTCAAATGAAACTGTTTTGCTTGTTGTAAAGGTATTTTTTTTTTTATTTTAAATTAGTTAGTTTAAAAAAAAATTCTGAAACTTTTAAATCTTTACTCGGATAAAATTAATCAAAGAAAAACTCCTTATTATGTTTTGATTAAGAAAACAGAGCTTATGTATTTTCTTTTCTTAAAGGATTCTTAAGAATCCTCACTAAATGAGGAAATGTTATATTTTGTGCAAAGATTTTGTTTTCATAATTTTAAAATTTAAAATAACAATGAAACAAAAACATCTATTTATTTATCTAAATTCAGTGGATAAGTTATTTATAATGATAATTTAGTAGTATAATTAATTAGTCTACTTTTTAAAAATCAGACAACAATTCTTTAGCTTTATTTATACACTAAGTTCTTTTTTTGTAGTTTCCTTTACCGCATATTTTAGATCACTTTTAATCTTTTTCTCAACCCATCGATCCCACATTAAGAACCAAGATAAACGACGAAAAAATTACTTAGGAAAGAAACAATTTCCATCAATTCTTAAAAAAAAAGAAAACTCAACATACCGGTATCCATAATGTAGATTTTAATCTGAAAAGAATTGTAATTCAGTAAACCTGAAGTAAGATTTTACTTGGAATTCTTTGAAAATTTGCTGGTTTTTTTTATAAAAATATTTGACTTAATTGAGCAAATGTGCCTTGTAAGCATGGAAGAATATTCAATTAATAATCAAAGGAAATGCTTTTCTTTTCCGAAATTGACAACAATAAAAAAAATCTTCACTTTTTTTTATTTCAGAATTTTATTTCTTTATTATTGTTTTAAATTCCTTATACAGGGTTATTCCTTGACACATTTCAGAGGCTCGCAGCTTGGCGGCGAAAAAAAGAGATGTTTGCCCCGAGATATCAAATGAAAGACAAACTCACCAAGGCTGCCATTAGGGTTCAGATGCAACCGAACTGGCAGTCTCACAATATATTATATATATTAAGACATTTTATGTTCTAGAAAACGCGTTCAGTAGTGATTGCACAGCGAAGATTTAGAAGTGAGTTCAGAAAGGAGGAACCATAACAGCATAAAGAGCTGGTATGTGAGATTCCAAGGTGAAGGTTGTCTGTGCACATTAGATCACCAGATCTGACTCCTTCAGACTTTTTTCTTTGGGGGTACGTGAAGAATTTCCCCACTTCCTGCTGACCTCACCGAACTTCAGTATCATATCACCAATGAGATTGCGACAGTGATATGCTACACCGTGTATGGTTCAGAAATAGATTACCTGGATGTCTGCCGCGTCACGCCCTGTATTCAAAGAATACATTTAAGAGAATCTGTAATTTTTTGGAGTATAACGGAATTTTTATTATTTCGTAAGAAATTTCCATCTGTTGCATTTATAGTTTGTGAATTCCAGATTGTTGACCTAACTTTAACTAAACAAAAAAAAAAATAGAAGTAATAATAAAAAACATAGCATTTTTGAATTATAAATTTTGGTTTCTTAAACATTTTACTTATAGGTATTTGATTTGATATTTTTCAATCAATTTTTTTAGCATTAAGTTTTTTTGAAGTATTTATTGCTGATGTAATCTTATTTCAATTAAGAAATTTGTTGACAACTTTTTTTAAAAATTTCTTTTACTCTAAAATAAATAAAACAGCGTTTTTCCATTGAGAAAGAGGAAAGATTTATTACATGTTTATGAATATAATGTTTATTGATTTAAATTTTTTATTAACTACAAAATGAAAACCCCTTTTAAATAAGATGGTGGTATGGTGCAAATTTAATAAGAAATAAGAATTGAGATCTTAAAATCTCACTAAATTTGATCATTAACATCTAAGAAACAACACTTGTAAACACTGAATCATTCTCTCATACCATCCCTACAAATGAAAGTAGAAATCATAAAGAGAAATATTAGAAAATTTTTCTGTAAACAAATTGCTTAGGAACAGTGTAGGCAATTTGAGATTACATGTGCGGGAATAGCTAAGGAAGTAATTGTTTAAGCTTTCTTAGTCAGTTCATGTATTTCTCAATCATTACCACTAACATCTTCCATTTACGTTTGTAAATCTCTTCTTAAATTAGGTAAACAATCGCTTTTGAATATTGCGGCTTCTTCTGATTACTTCGGTCTTTATTCACACAGAATAATGTTTCCCGTTCCTAACAGAAACTGTCCTTACCTAATGGGACCGATTGTTGCTATTTTCATTTTGCTTTTTGAAATTTCAGTAACATTAAACTTTGGACTCTGCTACGACGTAAAGAAATACGATTTTCTTACAGTATTGAGCTTTACCCAAACTTGACGGACATTTCCTAAACAGATTGGGGGCATTTCTACCATTACGAAATTACCATCTCACAAATCCATATTCACTATCATTTTATATCCGCAAAGGACTGGCGGGATTCTTTAGAAGAAAAAAAGCAAAGGATCAATAAACAAAAACATTTCCGAAAGCTCAAGGCAGGATACTTTTATTAAAATACAATATAGTCAACATCATGTCATTATATTTTATTAAAGGAAAACCCATTTGAAATAAGGAAACTGAAGTTGAAGCCACTGAAAGACCAAATCCAATAAATGATAAATATTGATTCAAGAATGGTTTAAAGTAATTGAAAAAGATATTTTCTGATGCGAAATTCAAAATATCTCTTTTGATTAGATTTCAATAAAGAAGAAGCAATGAAGCAAAGTAATGAAAACATGCTTTTGAAATAAGGTTTTATGAATAAATATGAATAACTATTTAATAAAATTGGAATTCTTTTGTTTGTCAAAAAAAATAATCTTCGAATCCTTAAAAAGAGAACACTTAATTTCTAAATATACACTTATATATATATATATAAAAAAAAAAAAACACTTGGGTTATATTTAGGTTGCAGTTAATAGCATCGTAGAATAAAACAGATCAAACTTTGATGTGAGGTTACTTTTAAGTAGAAACTAACTTAGATTTCATTTTAAACTTTGTTGTCATTCGACATACTAGATATTGTTTTTTATGAGAAATGTGGGTTCCCACTTCTTTTAATTTCACAAATATTGATGTCGCATTTCTTCATCTATTCTCTGATGTAAAAATATTTCCTGTTTACTTTCTTTGTTCAATTCTTTTCAAAATGGATCTGACTATTATTTTTGGAATCATATTTAATTGAACCTGCTATTTTGATGTAACTCTGTTGTTCAGACTCAGATAGAAAAGCGCTGATCAATATTCTTTCTTTTGTTCCTTCATTCAGATCAATACTTTATATGTTGATAATCTACTAATTTTTCGATTTTTGTCTAATTTACCTGATTTTTGAATCCTCAGTATCTGATTGAGATTTGTTATTCTTATAGAATTCGAATTTGTTCCAGTGACCACGCTTAACAATCCATTCTTCTACAATAATTCAAATACAGACTTATTTATAATAGTAATAATATAGAAAGATATATTGTCGTTTAGTAATTGGAATAAGGCCGAATTTCTTTATAACTATTCGGCCGTGCTAAGGTAAAAGGAAGCAACTAGCAATTTGAAAACTGATTATTTGCTGCCTTTGACCGTAGATATAAGCATATTGTGAGTCAGTTGCTACCTTTGATCATCGAAATAGGGGACATACTTAACAGCAGATCATTACCAAATTGCTTTGGAAGATGTGAAGATACTTCCTTACGTAAAAAATGCAGAAAACGAAAAATCAGAAAATTTGCAGTTACTTCCTTTTACCTTAGGACGGCCGTATTGTTCTTTGTAGAGATAGCGGTAAATAAATGTTTCACAGCTTTTCTTTCTTTGTCTCTTTATTATCATTTGCCTAATCTATTCTACTTTGTTTAAATGCTTTGGCTATTCTATCATCTTCAGTTTTTGTTTCTATTTTATTCTTCATATTTATTTCTATATAAAGAATCTTAATAATACATTGCCTATAATAATTACATCCTTGGACTTTTGATTTGATACATTACCATCACAGTTCGTCTTCATGCCATTTGCATTTCAGTGCAAATATGTTTTACCTTCATAGTACTAATTTTCATACATTGTGGGCTTTGAGAGATTAATTACTTCTTTCTTTTTAAATATTAAATTCCTTAAATCTTCTTAATCTCTTGAGATGCGGTGTCTTCTTCTGCAAATGTAGTACCGTGAATATTGCTATGATTTCTGCTCTCCTTAGCTATTCCTCATTCAGTTGCTTAGCTCTTTTCAGGAGCTCATTAGTATTTTTCTTGCTTTTCTTTCAGAGCTGGTGATTCTTCTACTATATTTTTTTTTCCTAACTCGATATACTACTTTTTGAATTAGGATAATATCATTTCTTTCTTTCTTCGAAATTCCACAATGGAGATTTTGCTCTTTTGTTTTTTCCAAAATTTTCTTTGATGCTTAATTTGTTGAATTGTATTAAGTGAGTATTTAATTGTCATCAGGATCATACATTTGATATGTCTTAACTTTTTGAAAATAAGGTCTATCAAACCTTGAACGTATTCTTTCAAATCTCACTTACTTCCACTAATCTTCTGAATTTGATTTGAGTACATTTTTGTACTTCGTAAATAAAGCGACTTTATTCCTTTCAGAAAATCATTACTCATGTAGCCTTATCACTAAAGCCCCTATTTTTACATTAGACTGAACGAACTGAACCTCCACTTAATATATTTTAACATTGAGAAGTTGTAATTTCAAGATTTTTGTGAAGATCTGATTTTGATCAACTTTAACTATTACAATCATTTTCTTTCATTTCTATTAGTAAATTAATTCTAGTAATTGACTAATGAAGTTCATTTTCAAAAGCTTCCTCATTCTTTGTTTTACTCAATTGCAAAAGCTTTTCTTTCAAGAGTGTAAAATATTAATATCAACATTAATAATATTAATATCAACTGTCAATATTTTTCATTTAAAAAATATCAGTGAATTACAACCGCATGAGAAACTCAAGTAAACAAATTTTATTGTTGTTATTAAATTTAATCCTTTTCGATTCAAATTCTTTTGGATAAATCTCCCAATTATTTTGTTTTGGCCTTTGGTCCGATATGTACATAATTCTATAGAGATCTAGCATTTCCCAGCCTCGCCTACCATTTCATCTTTATTAGTTAAGCAGTTTCTAAAAATAAAGATAAATAGATGGACGTATGTGACATGTAAACATTTTGCTGTAATTATTCTCTCAGGTACATTTTAAGGAATGTTCCAAATATCAGATCAAATATTATGAGATTAGAGTTCGATAATTATGATTTTCATGTGATATCAAAATTTTTAAGAATTTTCCATATTTAGAGGTTTCACTAAATCTTTAAGAAATACAGAAAGTTCACAAATGTTAATATTTATAAATTTCAAATTTATTTTATTTTCGAATGTGTTTTGTCATTCTTCCGAGAAGCATTTTGCATTCAAAATGAAATTTGCAATTTTTTTTATGATTATTTTTTTCATTGTTGAAAAACCTTTCACGCATCATGAACCTTTCAAATACGTGTTTCTCACAGAGAATGATAAGAGAGCGAACAACAAAATAAAAATCACAAAATTGAAAAAACTGAAATTGATGAAGAAAAAAAAACCACCAACTTTTAAAAGCACCAACTTTTTTCGAATATCCACATGACAAGCGATCCAAAAATAGTGACTAAAGGACAGTGGTAATAAACTTTCACCTTTCTCTAGATAATATAGAGGTTGAAAGTTTTTGTCCTATGGGCCCAGCTACTATCAAAATCAACAGGGAGATCACTTTTGAAAATGTTGATCAATTACTATAACTTTAGATTTATAAGGTAATTTTGGAATTATCGCGATTACTGAGCTGTAACAATATCGTATGTTATTGTTTGTTTTTTTGACCCGAAGTCCAATATCTATCAAAATAAATAGCAATATGCTTTGTAAAACCTAATTTTTCATATAAACTTTCTGCTTAAGAAAATGGATAGTTTCTGAATTATCTTGGTCTGCTGCAAATCTTTTTCTTACATATTCTAAAACAAATTCTAAACATTGTCCTTTAAGATAAATATATATTTATATGTATATAATCTATAAGACAAACAAACAAGTGTATAATTTGACAGCCAGTTTAGCTATCAAAGGGTACAATGAGCGTAAATTGAATTCAAAACATTGGGGGATTTCGCTATCTATTGTCCTATTGTTTCCTTAGTATTTCTATCGATGTGGTTTCTTCCGGAATAACAGCAGTTATTAAAAACTAAACCCATTTAGATAAATTAAAGATGGGAGAGATATTTTTATTGATTGGTTCTTCCAGTTGTTTACAGTTACTGTAGGAGGAAGGATATCAGCAATGGAACTACCTTTCAGATAACAATGGGTCAATCTTTTATACTTTACTATTGCATAATTCTTGATTAATCAAAAATCACACCAATTGATTTACCTATAAAGACTTTTAGGTAATTTATTTGACTTATTTGATTTTCATAGAGTGTTGAATTGATCTAAACAAGGATTTCTAAATTTCTAAAAAGAATATTTTATTCTGACTTTATTTTTTCCAATATAATTTTAGTTAATTTCTCAAAATTTGATTAAGATTTCCAAATAGGAACAACTTGCCTTAAAACTGTGGTTCCCAAACTTTTACGATCAGAGAAGTCACTCCCTGTTTACGATTTCAAATAAATAATAACATTAGAAAAATGGCAATCATAAGTAGACATTTATTACTTAAATATTATATTTAGGTACTTCTGACATCGGTGATTTAATTATTTAGTGTTGATTTCAACACTAAATGTCATTGCTTTTTTATGAAAAAAGGATGAAATTTATATGAAATTTTATAATAAAATAATTTCATGAAAGAAATTTTGAAATGTTTGTGAAATAAAAATAAAATCGAAATTTTTGATATCTAAAAAATTTCATAGAATTTCCCTTCGTTTTAGAAATGAAACAATGACGTCTCTCTTGAAATTCCCTCAAGCATTCTTAAAAGGGCACATCCTTAGTTTGGAAACCACTGTATTCCTAAGTTGTATCGAACCGATTGAAATCTGAAACTTTTAAATTAATAGTGATATGGAATCCGCTAATGATTATCATTCAAAAAGATGCGGTTTCTTTGAGGGCCTTCTGAAACCATTTCTTCAGCTATATAAAGTACTTAGAAACACTGAAATTATTCCTTCTCTCTCTTTTTTTAACTCTCGAAATTAGTATTCTTTTTTACAATACACTTTTGTTAGGTTAAATTAGATCTTACGCCATCTTATTCGTACTACATCAATTCATCCAATGTTTTGAATAGCCTCATATGAAACCATACTAGAAAGCCCTTTCGACTGAGCACACTTGTACCATTAACTCAAAATGTAATCAATATAGAAATTTTTGTCTAATGTATATTAAAAGAGCTTTGGTATAGTGACTAACGACAGTAATATTGATCTTCCAAAGAACAAAATAGCAGTGAGGAAGATTTTTTTATTATTAAGAAATGAATTGAGAGAAAAGAAATAGAAATTGACAATTAAATATAATGAAGAAAGAATTCTGACTTAGATGTAATTGCACACGAAGATAATTATAGATTCAAAACTTCAGCGCATTGAGATTTTGTGTCCATTGAGATTTTTGGACTTACAACTAAAGTCACAGTATTATTATTATTATTATTATTATTATTATTAGACTGAGTATTCGGTTAATAATTTTTAATTTACATATAAAGTCACAATGTACTAATACAAGTTTTTTTTTTTTTTTTTTTTTTTATTTTTTCTTTTTTTTTTAGATTTTCTCATCAAATGCAATTTATTGTTCAACCATGTCTTTGCATAAATTATTAATCATCAACCAATAACGCTACGTAAAGAAACTTAGAACAAGTAAAAAAAATGTACACGGAATAGAAAAAAATGGCAATTGCTCTTTTTACCATTTTTTTTCTATTTAGTATATCTATATTTCTTTTATTTTTTTTAAGTTTCTCTACTTTTGGTTATTGGTTGATGTTAACACAAATGTTAAATTGAAATATTCTAATTTAGATGTGATATCAAGTCAGATCGTTGTATTTTTGTTTTCAATTGGATGATAACATTTTCATTCCAGTACAACGTCGTTCCCTTTTCTTTGACAGAATTTCATAAATCCTTCAGGTTCTATTTAATTAGTTGTAGTTTGGATGTAAAGTTGTTCAACATTATCATTGGAGTCGGGGAATAATTTCCACTTTCCACAGGCATATAAGGTTGTGACTTCCAATACCGCAAAGACTGTATTTAGTTTGAGAATGAACGGAAATCTCCCTGCTGTTTCGCATTTGCACGGTTCTCTGCCACTGCAAAACGGTGACCAATCGATGTTCAGCCCTTTGCCTAAATGGAGAGGTGAAAAGGTTCACAGGAAATGCTGGCCTACCTTCCAACATCATCAGCAATGGCTGTAGTCTCTAGGGAGGCATTCCACTGCACGCATCTACATCACTACCACTTAATCTGGATTTTGCATCCTTTCCCACAGAAATGAGTTAAAGGGAAAAGAATACATCCAACTCCATTTTCATATTGATTAAAATCAGTAAAAGTTTTCTTTAATAATCACTAAGAATGTTTATTTTGTTTTTTTAATGTGTCAACATTTTCATATTTCCATTTTCTTGAACTCGGTCTAATTTCTATTTTATGTGTATTTTATGAAGTTACTTTTAACATTCTAAAAATTAAATAAAGTCATGAAAAATTATAACCATGAATTTTCTTTTAAATTTCATAGCAAGGATAAAATATATTTAAAACTAATCATGGGGAAACATTGATTTCATGACTTCTTCAATAACCTTATTTGATTTTTAACTTCTCTTCTATAGTTTTCCTTCTCTTACTTGATGTTGGCTTTTTGTTCTTTGTCCGTCTATGTAGAACGTTGATTTATTTAAGTAAAAGAAAAGTATCACGTGACTTCATTGGTGTCTACTGAAATACATTTTCTTAACTACATCATTTGCGTTAATCGTATATCATTGCTTAATTTTAATCCCATCAGATATCGCTCAATGGATTAACTAAGATTTACTATTCAAATCTTGCACACACTGACTGATTTAATGAGATTCACTTTCCTATTGGAAGTTGACTAAAAAGATTTAGTTCATTTTAATCAAATTAAATTAATAAGTATTTTTTATCTGTAATAATGAAATAAGTTATCAAAAAAGAAAAAGCTCAAGTAACTTGAGACAAATTAAAAAAATCAGTTAGGCTTACACATTTTATTATGCGTACCTTGAAGTTTTCCTTGAATTAAACCTCAAGAGAACATCGGTTTTTTTTTTTTTACCATTTTCTTCTATAAATGGAGAATGTGGGAAAGTAAAGGTTAATTGGTAGAGAACTCTATAACATTTTTAATATTTGTTTAAATTAAATACCGTAAACATTTATAAAAGTAATAAATTTATATATTTCTTGTAGTCAAATGGTAAATCACTTGAATGCTGGAGGAGCTGGGTTTAATCTTAACTCTGGGTTTTTTCATAAACAGAATTCTTCTGCAGACAGGTCTTAGGGTCCATCAGCCCTCTGTAGAAGGGGAATAAGATTTCTGTCCCGGAGTTAAAAGGCGGGCGTCCCATTGGCTAGAAAATGCCGGGAGTCTTAAGCTACTCGACCCCCAAAGGCCAAATTGGGATTCTTTAACTTTAAATTTCTTTTCTCCATTTTGAGAAACGATCTTTAGGTTCGGAGTAACCTTGAGGAACCAATCGCTAGTTCTATTTGTAAAGAAATAGGAAAAAAACCTATAATTTTTTGTGAAACGCAATTAGATTTTTGTGAATTATTTTTTCCTTAAAAATAAATAATAATAAAAAATAAATAATCTTAATTTATAGTTTCACTGTAATTAATCCATTTAATGAGAATTTTTCGTTGTCAAAAAAGCAAAAAAAGCAAAAAAAACAAATGTATATAATTTTGTGCTAGAGCGTAAATTTTAAGGGCGACCCATAACAAAAAAAAATTAAAAATAATAATAAAATAAAGTAGTACAATAACGTATAGAAAAATAAAAAAAAGTTAGGAAAAAATAAAAAAGTTAAAAAAATAAGAATAAACAAAAAATTACCCACGCGGACATTGAGAAAAAAGATTGTGAGGGAAAAAAAAAACAAACCATACCCTAAATTACAATATGTAGATTTGAAGCGACAACCTTCAGCATATGAGCCTGAGACCTTAAGCATCAAGCTATAGCTGATAATTGAAATGAGATGGTTGCATTTCTAACATTTAAGCTAATAGCAGAAATCCAATGAAAACAATGCCAAATATCTCGAACATGGGAGGGGGGGGCGTGGGCCTTGGCCCCTGAAAACACCCCATTCCTATAGTGTTTGGGTCTCTGAACATGATGATTAGTCCGTTTGTCGATCCGACCTTCCGTTCGGGAGTTGTTTGGGGCGGACAGACACGGACGGACGGACAGGAAAACTCAATAGCTAACGATTTCGGTCGCTATCACAATAGCTCCCAATTGGATCGCTAAAAACAAAACAAAACAAAAAAAGCCGATACCTGCAAAATGAGATAAAGTTGTTAATAAGATAAGAATATTTTCATAGCATGATTTCTTTGTAATGACAATTTGTAATAAGATTCCCTTTCGTTTTATTGTTACTTTATTTCGTTCCTATTGAGTAACCAAGTGTAAAATAAAAACAAAAACAAACGCCAAAGCCTTGACATCTATTCTTAGTCATCTTATAGAGTATTAATTAAAGTTCTGATAACTTAAATGTTCAGTTTTAAATTCACAACCCAAATATTTAGTTGGATTCTTTTGTTTGTATGTATAATTCACGACGATTTATTCTTGCGATTTACAGTTGGTTTCAGAGTCAACATTGAAATTTAAATAAGAAAATAGTAAGGATTTCTATTTAAGGCCGCTGAGAAATTTTATAAAGTAAATGTATTCTTACTTAATTTTACATTTCCTATAATTTCTAATTTCCTATATTAAGCTGAGTTTAGTCTGTTTTCAATTGTATTTATTTTTAAGTTTCTGAAAGAACCTGAAATCACTTCCTTATCTTGATTTATATATTTTCGTTTTGTTTCATGAGTTGTTTATTTGTATTATATCATAAAATAATACAAACCACAGATCTCTGCTTTCTTAAACCTACTTTGTTAAGAAATTGAAGCTTATCAATCAGTCAGTTAGCATTAAAACATTTGAACAGCTACTTGGATCTTCTTGAAACTTAGTATGCATAATTAAGCAAAAGAGACAATCTAATTTTTTTTTTTATTTTGAAATATTTTCCAAATCGGTCCTTATCTAGAACTTAAAATGAAAAGGAGATAAAAATTTTCATTGAAAACCTAAACAATGAGTTTCTAGATTCAACAATGGGAATTAAGATAAAATTATGATAAAATGATTATGATAACATTAAATGACATATCAAGCGGTTTTAGGTGTGTAGGAAAATCTAATAAATAAACAATAAGCCACACCAATAAAATTCTAAAAATTCATATATTTATAAACGTTTCATCCATCACATATGGACATTGAAAAAGTAAATAGGTAATAATTGAAAAAAAAAATAACATTGAAAAACTCATGTGCAATTGATGAAACGTTTGTAAATATATGAATTTTTAGAATTTTATTGGTGTGTCTTATTGATTATTTATTGTATAAAATTAATTTACTGTAGACAATTTAATTAATTAATTAATACAAACTTTATTTTCTGAAAATGGAAAACTTGTTTCCTTTTGGAATCCAGCAGAATTTTATAATTATTAATTAATATAATCGTAGGTTTCTTCTTTATTGTCACGACTTTAAAAAAAGAAAGACTTAATTTTTATTATAACTTTTTTTTCGTCTATTTTTTTTTAAGTCGTGACTGTAAGTAAGAAGCCTAAGGTCCAGCTACTTGACTTAAAATATTATAATTGTTTTTTGTTTTTTTTTAAGCAGCCTAGATAGAGTTATCCTGATAAGTTATCTCTGGAATTTCTTGTTAAATTATAAGATCTGATGAATACAAATAAGTTTCCATTTTCTGAGAAAACAAGCAAACCCAAATTGCTTTGTTTAAACCCGATTACTTTTAATTACAAAAAGGCTCATTACGATGATTAAAATATAATGAAAACCCATTGTTATAAAAGAAAGCATTGGCCAACACACATGAATAATAAAAATACATTTATTCAAACATAATATGTAATTAATTACTAATAATGATATAAGACACATCCTCTTCCTATCAACGCTATATTTCGCAGTTTATAAGTTGTATATAATCCCAAGAGTTTTCTGATATTATTACCAAATTCTTTATTATATTTTACGAAGAGTTTTTTTTCCATGTATATAATGCCTGATGAAGCAGTTAAAAGTAATAAACTGCGAAATATAGCGTTGATAGGAAGAGGATGTGTCTTATATCATTATTAAAAATATATTTATGCAAATCCAAAATACTTTTTGTTACTCATATATGTTGGTCAAAGCTTCCTTTTACAGTAATCTTTAACACGTTAAATTTTAATTACAAAATCCATTGTTTAAGATGTAGAAATACAATGATCGCTTGTAATATATTTCTATGCTAGTTTTTATTATCATCACGCGCTTATTTCTCGACAAAGACCCACATATATACAGACTGATTGACTCGATAAGGCCTCGCTTTCTTAGGCTAAAAAGTAACTCCAGTGAGAATTAAAATTTACGGGAAGTACAAAAAGTTTTTTGTTTTTTGTATAGAAAAACACTTTTACTTCTATAAAGCTTTTTATAGAAAAAAAACTTTTTAATTGTAATAATTTTAATTTTCCTTTTAATTATTTTTGAAATGAGTAATTTTATCATTTTATGAGTCTCGTTTTTTCAAGTAGTTTGATTCTTGATGTGTCTATCTTGATTATTTCTTTATCTAGTCTTTATCCAGTTACGAAAACCACGTGAAACTGATGAGTTACACTTAGGAATGAGATATTCACTGTGAGAACTGCTGCTATCTTTTCATTGAGGCTTAAAAAAAAAAAAGTAATAAAAAAAAACACAGACTGTTATCGAGTTTCTGCGGTGACACTGAAAGTCAATGGCAATGGGATAAATGGATACTCAACCAAGTGAGGCTTGTCCGTCTGTTGTTATTCCTATAACAGACACTCTTAATCCACTTGAGAAAAAGGGCTACAAACGACGCCGCACCTGGTCGAGCATCACCGGCCATGAGGAAAAAAGAGTCCACTTCATGCCGGACGCTTGCGCTGCCGTTAATTTCGGCTTCGACGACGAACAGTCGGTGCCTTTCAAGAGACTTGAACCGGCAGCGCAATTCGACGACACCTCATCTCTTCATTCCTCCAATTCGTCGTCGTGTGATCTACGAAGTAGTTGCTTAGACCTCTCTAGCCTCATAGCCCGTCCACAGGTATGGACCCGATTCTAATAAATCTACTCTTAACAAAAATCACCACATAGCACATTAACAAAGCATCACGTTTTATTATAAACGCATTGCATCGAAGGCTTTTATTTCTTTTATTATATTTTTTTTGCTTACATTTGCACTGTGGAAATAATCACTTACTGCAACTCAGAAACAACTTCGTATTAAGTAAATGATAAGAATCCCAGCTTATCTTGAGTGCTATCAAGTATCCTAATCAAAGCGATAAGGTTTTCATTAATCTTTCACATTAATAATAATCACCGACGCCATCTTTATTGCGATTTTTCTAGTTTACAGGATATCCCATAAATCTGCTGCTAGGAAGTACTGAAGTTTTTACTGCTTTTGCGTCTTAACAGCCTTAAGGAAGAAAACGTATAATAATACAATCACTGGTGATGGAAATTTTTACAAAATGTGGTTGATGCTGGATTTGAGCCAAATGACTAAAAAAAAGTCCATTGAGAATTTTTTTTTTTTTTTTTTAGGGACTGAAGCATCTCAAATTAAGTCTCATTACGTTCTTATGCCATTGTGGTTCGCTACGGCATTGTCCGCTATTATTTCTTTCGGTATATTGCAAATTGTGTACTTAAGTTCTACTTAAATTCATCTGAGTGCTACTTAAATTCATCATATTTCAACAATGTCATATCCATATTTCTGACTTTGTCTAAAATGCCTGTAAAAGAAAAATGAGAAAAAAATCTTATTTTTTTTAACTTTATTTAAGTCCAGATTTAAGGGATACTCTGCAGTGTGCGATAATATTTATTTTGATTCACTGATTTCAATAACTTAAATACTACGAGGGCCGTTCAATAAGTAATGCAACACATTTTTTTTCTCAAAGTACGTTTGTTTTATTACAGTTTTAAATAAATCACCTAGTTCTTCAATTCTTTAGTTACAAAAAAACTTTTTTTAAACATAATCTCCGTTCAAGTCTACGGCCGTACGCCACCGAGATGTCAGCGCTTGTAAGTCTTGACGGTACGACTCTACTGGTCTGTGCCTCTACCAAACTTCTTACTGCGTCAAGAACTTCCTGATCGTTGCCATATCGCTTCCCGCAGATTGCATCCTTTGGAGGTCCGAATAGGTAGAAGTCCGAAGGTCAAGATCATGGTTGTAGGGTGGATGAGGGAGAACAGTCCAATGAAGTTTTGTGATCTCCTGGCGGGTATATAGAGTTGAGTGTGGTTTGGCGTTGTCGTGTTGCAGGAGAAGTTTGTTCTTTGTGGCCACGAACACGCTGGAATCGTTTCCTCACTTTCTTAAGAGTCTTCACATAGACTTCTGAGTTGATCGTTGCACGTTGCAACATTGCAGGAGTCACAGCTGTGTGCGGCCAGCCAGAGCGCGGGAAATCAGACAGCTTCCCTTTTCTTTCTTCATACGATGACAGACGATTTGCCCAACGACTCACAGTGCTTTTATCAACTGCCTGGTTTCCGTAGACATTCTGTAAACGCTTGCGAATATTTGTGACGGTCTCCTGTTCCGCCAAACGAAATTTAATAACTGCTCTTTGTTTGGAACGTAACTCATTCACAGATGCCATCTTGAATGCTACCGACAGTGCTGTCGCACAGCGGAGAATGATGAAACAATTTAGAAGGAAATATTTGAAGATACTGTACAGAAAATTTCACGTTTTTTCATCAAATAAAAACGAGAAAAAAAATGTGTTGCAATACTTATTGAACGACCTTTGTATAATGTGATTTTGTTTTAAATTCAATGTCTCCTCTCCTAAGTAATTAAATGGCCTTATTTATATAGAATTGGGTTAGAATTGCGAAACTAAAATAGATTCTTCCATATTTAAATTACTGTAGTCTGTACTCAGAATACTCAGAAGTCGAAAGCAATTGAAATAGAATTCTTAAAATTCGAGTCATTATATGTAAAGGAAATGTAATAAATGAAGGGAAGTCACTTGAAAACAGAAAATCAAAACAAATGAAGCTTAATTAGTCAGTCCATTCCAATGTACGTAAACTAAAGAAATAATTATTACCAATAACCGATTTGAAGATATACTAGAGTTTGTTTAGTAAAGAGAAGAATTTAGAAAGTAAAGTAATATATTTTTTAATCCTAAATTGGGTTTTTGTCGATTATTCTACAACATAATTCGTTCATTGGCCAATTCCTTGTGTATCTTTGATTCAATTAAATTTTATGATAAAACATTGCTTTTGTGTGAAATGTATGAAATTTCGGAAAAAACTTTGTTAAGCAGTAAGAGTTGTCCTAATACTATCAGCTACCTTCAACATATCTTCTGTTCGTAGCATCATGTTTAACGTATACGGGAAGATCCTTTGTGTGCGAATGTTTTTTTTCAATAATAATTTTATGCTGCAATTCTTTGCGATTCGGAGCTTTTGAGTTTGGTAGCACTTCAAAGAAAATTTCATTGATCAAGAATATTACTGTTACTACTAATAATAATGACCAATCAGAATTTATCTATGATGGATGCGATCATGAAAACCCCTTGGTACTCAATTTCATTATTTCCAGTCGAGTAGCCAAAGGCATTTTCCAACAATCAGCATTTGTTTTTTTATCTCTTAGATCTACACTGTTCTGGTCAGAAAAAAGATAAAGAAATCAAAAATACGTCTTTGAAAGCATGATTGCATAAATATTAAAAATAAGATCCCACCCAAAACACTTCGTGTAAAATAAGTTGCCAAGACTCACTTGTCATAATGCTTTCACTGTTAAAAAGATATGAGATCTCATGTAGAGCCAAGCCCCTAACTCAACGAGGCCTAACTCTACAAGCCCCAACTCTAAAAACCCTATATCTTGGTCAAAAAGTATG
>JAFIDM010009631.1:325141602-325169342 GCA_023159025.1 Thereuonema tuberculata | reverse complement strand
GATTTCTAAATTATATTATCTTTTGCTTCTTTTTTAACTTATGTTATCAATTTTATTATCAATTGTGATGAAATGGTAAACAATAAAGATATCGGGAACTTTTCTTCTTTTTTTTCATGAGAAAGTGACTCATCAAATCACTAAGTTCCCGCCAGTAGATTTGAATTGCTGGATGAATCTTTTTGAAACTTGGTATACAAATTGAAGGACAAGAAACAACTAAGCATTTTTTCGATTAAATTTTACGTGCCTTGAAATATTAATGTTAAAAAGAGGAAACACAGTAAAATATGATAAAATGTCACTATATACAATTAAAAACACAACGTTTTGGCCATTATAGTCCAATAACCCTTAAACATTTGATAAGTTTGAAACACAGTGGAATATAAAGGAATATTCACGTAGTTATTCAAATTAGGTTTCGTCCATTTTCTGAATGTTGTTAAAGAGCAAACTAAGGTTTTTTATTTGAATTTTTTCTTTGTCGAGAAATCAACGGGTGATGGAAACAAGAAAACCTGCTAAAAACATGTAGTAAAATAGAATGTGTAGATATAGTTATTACATATAATGTTATATGTATTGAATAACTACATGTACATGTAACACCATAGTAGTGTTTTGGGATTTCGAGTTCGGATAATCGTTTTCGCAGTGAAGTTTTGGGTGATCTGAGTCAAATGACTCCACTGTTGCATATATTTCATATCAATAGTTATCCTTTCTTGTTTTTTATCCATTTCTTCTTTTTTATCTTATGTTTCAATACTTTGTTAAATCTTGTCAGGGGCTTCTTTGTTAAATGTTGTCATGAAGTCCCATTGTACAGCCAATCTGTGGAAGTTCCTAAGTCGATTCAGTTGCCATGACCTGTTCTTCCTATAGGAGCTTGTATCTGCATCGAAATGAGGGATAATATAAAAATTATATACAACTTTAGACTAAATAAATTTGTTAAGATCAGCCTGAAAATTTAGATTATTTGTTTTTGGTAAATGTTGTAGTTCTGAATAAGCGATGATTGAAAATAAAATTTACTAGCGAATTGTTTTATAAGCTTGTAGACTTCCAAGGAATTTGACTTTCAGCCACTAATAATCTTAATGTTACAAGAAATTGTAGTACATTCATTGCAATTTTTTTATTATTCTAGTTCAATAGTATAAAGTTTTTGGGTTTCAAACACACCAAGAACTGGCCGATAATACTACAAAAGTGATTCTAATTTCATAATAATCACTTAAAAAAATAATGTTATTAAGGTAAAAGGTATTTTGTTAAAACGATCTTTATGAACAAGGTCAGGATAATAAATAATTTAATCATAACCAATGTACAAATTACAGGTAATGTAATGATTTACGAATAATAATTTACCAACAATAATATTAAATGTATTGGATTCTAATTCATTGCCCCAATCTTCATTAATGGGGTAATGTATTTATATACAGAGTTAACTGAATCACAAATAACATAAATAATCACCTTTGAGATTTCGTAGGAAAAATCCTGTCCAATTATTATAAAAATATACATGATTCTAGGTGATCATCGAAATTTCTACTGTCAATTTCATCTTCTTCGAAATAAGGCTGTAAGACGTTATATTTTCCATCCACAGTATTTGGTTCGTTGAAGCGCCAGACACTGTCTGGGAACTGACGTTACACCTTCTATAATAAGGGTAATCTTTTCCTTACAAAATGGGCCATCTCATTATTCTTGTCCAGCTCTCTGTACCATCTAATTTTTTCTTCTGCAGGAAATAGTCTCCAAAATGTCTCGGTCGTCTTGTACAAGTATCCTGCGATCATCAGCAGAGAACAAAGCCACAAGGAAATTTCCGTCGGAAACTGGAGATTTATTCTTAGATGACGGATCGGCGAACTCATTCATCTGAAAATAAATAAAACTGATAGTTCTGTAGTTTCTTGAAGCTGATAAGTACAGGAATACTTCATTAATTTGTATAAAGTATTCAAATAATTTTCCATCGTTTATTCTTTCTCTGATTTTTTTTTGTTAATAAGAAAGATTTAGAATGATGTTAAACTATCAGTACCTTTCCTAATAACTTCAGGAAAAAGGATGACATTTGTCTATTTATTTATCTACATATGAAAAGATATCTTTTTTAATTTCTGGACCTATTTTTCAATCAGGTACTCAATAATTAATGCCACACCTATTTGATTAGGACCAACACCTTTAATATCTTTTAGTTGGGTTTCCAGAGAATTTCAGTAGGATATTAGGAATGTTAACTGGATCAAAATAACCAACATAAACCAATAATAAAATTGTTCCAAATTCTAGTTTTTTTGGCTTTTTTCCCATTGTATTGGATATAACAACTCTTACAATCCTGCCCTTATTCAACTACCCATTCATTGTTGGCACCTTTACTTTTCCTTTAGCCACTATTTCGACTAATACTAAAATTGTTCATTTCTAATGGTCTTTTCTTAATAAAGATTGTGGGATCTGTACAACAAATTTTGATTTGTTGTACAGATCCCACAATCTTTATTAAGAAAAGACCATTAGAATGTAACAGCTAATGTTATTCTAGCGGGGAAAACAAAATCTCCTTTTTCTGAATCAAATCCACACAGAATTCGATTCAATACAGAATAATGTAACTCAAGAAAGAGGCCTGAAATGTACGGCTAACAATGTAAGAATTCCTTCAAATGCCCGATGTTAAACATAACGTCGTCAATCGAAATACAGTAGTAGAAATAAAAAGAAATAAATTACATTGTGTGTTTCCAACAATACAGTTTTCAGTGTATTTTGTTTGAAGGGAAAGATTTAATAAAATAGATTACAACAATATTTCGTAAATTTACATAGTTTAAAGAACATTGTAATTCTGTAATTAAATCCTTAATGATCCAAATATCAGACTTGATCGGAATTTAATGTCCAGGTAGCTCATCATCGCTTAGTTAAAACACGCCTAAACAGGTATGAGCTGAGCTCATTTAGGCTGTCCTGTCATTAAAGGGAAAATCTAGCTCTTTTATCAAATGGTTGAATATTCTGTCGCTTTCCAGTAATTGAGCAGTTTCTCAGTATTGACCATCTCTCCCAATAGTGGAGCTATTTCAGACCACGAACCAGGTATCGATTGAAGTCACAAGAATTGAATATTCACTCGAGAAAAAACTAAAAAAGAAATAACCAAACTAAAGGTCACGTGAGATATTTACTTTTAAACATTCTTTTCCTTTCCTGTCTCCTTAACTCTAACGATGATTGATGATAATTTCTTTTCTTCTTTTCTCTTCGCAATCACGTGAAGAGAATCCAAAACGTGAAAATGGTAATGGAATTTAGAGGGCCTATTTTGTTTTATATATTTTAGGTTTCTTCTTTATTATTAACTTTTGCGTTTTTGTCTTATTACGGACTCAGTCATTATTGTTTTGAGGCGATTCACTCCATTTGCAAATCTTCTAATTTCAGTTTTTATTTTTTTTTAAATCGATATGAAAATGACTTTAAAATTTGCAAATCGACCTCTTGGTTGCAGTAAAATTTGTGCTACAATTTAACTGTACAACAGACATTGCTAATATTTTTCTGCTCTTTTAAAATCTGCCTTTTTTTATGTTTAAATTTAAAGTTTTATTGATTAAAAAAAAATATACTTTTCCGACAATTTAGATATTATTTGAAGATTCATCGCTGAGACTTTAAAACAAGAAAATAACTTTTCTTTTCTTATAATTATTAATAAGTTCCTTTAAAAAATAACTTCAAATTCTTCATTGTGAAGAAAAAAAAGAAACAAACGTAGCCTATAATTTTTGAATATTGTTGGGCACTCAATAACTTTTCTCGATAATAGGTTTTTCAATGAAATGTAGGTTTTTTGGGGTTGTTGTTTAGTCTGAATAAACGGAAATGAAAATGCTTTTGCTGTCCAAAAAAACAAAAAAAAAACCATTATAACATCCAATCCAATTTGATTTTTCCTTTGTTTATTCTTAATGATTACAGTTTTAAGTCAAATTTTGTGGACGAGTCTAGTATTTCTAATTGTGTCCATATGTTTCCGTAACAAAGCATCAAAAGCAAGGAATTTGATTGATAGTTGTCAATATTTACAATGGATAAAATAATTATAATAATTTGACAGATTGGATGATGCATTGATTACCTAATATAACATCGATACTTCTGCGAATTTGCAAATTCGTTGCTTCTTTTGCTTTTTTTTTTTTTTTTTTGGTTGGCTGCTCTGAATCAGTGATTTTTTTGGCCTCCTGCCTTTGTACTGTTCTTTTTGTTGAAAACACGAAAAATGAGATCTTAAAAAAAACACGAAGGTTATTAATCACCTGTATCAGATACATAAAAATAACTTGTGTTAATATTACTGTTTTCAAGAGTTTTCACAAAATAATCACTACTTTAAGATTTTTATTAACTTCCTAACATCATGACATACTTTCATTTTATTACCAATATTTCGAATTTTATTTTAGTGTCAGATGGCGGTACATAACTGCTTTGTTGTGACGTACTGTTATCATTTAATAGGAATATTTTAAGAAATGTTGATAATTATACACAGATTTATCAATCTGAAAGAGAATTACAAATAAGAAATATCGAATTAATATTATGAATAAATCTTGATTATGATTTCATGATTCGCTTTTGATTTCCTACAGTGATGTAAAGTGCAGTTTTATTTAATAGGACGTAGCAAACTGCAGTGGCGAAATTTTTTTAAGAAAAAAAATGAATTGCAGAAATATTAAACAAGAATTTTTAATCGTCAGTTCGCAGTGGTGCCTCAAAACTAAAAAAAAACAAACAATAAAAAACACTAATGAAATATTAGTGAAAAAAATTCATGTGCCAGCAATCCGCGGTCTCAATGAATTTTTTTAATGCCTACAAAATTTAATCTGCGCATTGAATTATTAATAAACAACAATGGATGAGATCAAATTGTTTACCAGTGACATCCTGGAACAGCTGTTTCACGCTCGTTGGCGACCATTGCCAGGAGTAGTCACCAGTAAACAATGAGGTCTCAGTACTGAGGGTAATAGGAATAATCGTCGGAATTGCAGTGGTGCCTCAAAAGCAAAAATACACAATAAAAAATTCACTAATGAAATATTAGTGAGGGAATTCATGAGTGATACCAAATTGTTTACTGCTCCTGGCTGATGATCGTCAAAGAGCCTGAAACAGCTCTCCAGGATGTCACTTGGTAAACAATTTGGTCTCGCTCATTTTTGATAATTCAGCAAATATCTGCAAAAGAATATGACGTGCTTTTCCCCCAAATGTAATTATTATGAAACAAACTAATGTGGAAATGAAACAATGATTTATAGTGCTTTTTAACAATAAGAATCATTTTTTTCTTTTAACATAAATTGCGAAATTTTTCATACTCATAACAGGGTTTGTAAATTTTATGATCTTTTCTGCTTTCATGCTCCTTTGCTTTTCATTACATCAGTTTGTTTGTTTTTTTTCCCTGGTCTTTTCGTTCCATTATATTTTCCAGGAACTTGTCCTTGAAAACATATTTACTTATGAGAGTCTCAAAAAATAGCAACGATAAAAATAATAACAATATTAATAAGAAAAAAGAAGTGAATATAATTTTGTGCTAAAGCATAAATTTAAGGGCGATCCATAAAAAAATTTTAAAAAAATAATAAAAAAAGGAAGTACATTAACGTAAGGAAAAATAAAAAAAAAGGCTAGGAAAATACAAAAAAAAAAAATCAATCCGCATTGAGAAAAAAAAAACAACAACAACATTAGATACACGAATTAGAACTTACAAACTTCAATACATGAGTCGGAGAACGTACCCGTCAAGCTACAGTTGATAACTGAAATGAAATCGTTGCATTTCTAACATTTAAGCTAATAGCGAAAATCCAAAGAAAGCACTGCCAAATACCTCGAACAAGGGGGAGGGGAGCGTTGGCCCTGAAAATACCCCATTCCTACGGTGTTTGGCCTCTGAGCACGATGGTGAAATCCGTTTGTCGATCCGACATTTCGTTCGGGAGTTGTTAAGGGTGGACAGACACGGACGGACGAACGGACAGGGCAAACTCAATACCTCCCAAATGGGTCGCTAAATAACCTCTCACGATATTTTATCCTCTGCTCCTTGCCAAAGCACTCAAAAGAAATGAAAGCTTCAATAATTGATTCTCACTTAGGAATACTAGCAAAAGAAGCTTAAAAAAAAAAAATGAAATTTTGTTCTCTCATAGATGTAATCCAGAATTCTGGATATCCGTACGTGGAAAACAGGATCACAGATTTTATTGAAAATAGTTAATTGCCATTTAATGTCAGAAAACACAAAAACAAAACAACTATCCTTTCAATCGCTTTATTTCTAAATTTATTTATTATTTTATTTTTATAGTTATTTATTTCTTTTTATATTTTTCGATTTATATATATTTACTTTTCACTATATTGTTAGTATAAAACCGTTAATTATTCTAAAAGATAAATTTACTTTTCACTTATAAGCAGGAATCTAAAGAGGTTCTTAAAATCTAAGTTTTGTTTATTGTTTGCTATGGAAATAAATCTAAGTAACGTTCAGGATTTCTTTATAATACTTTTGATCCCCATCAATCTGCCATCCCTTGGACAGAGGCTCCCCTGTGCGGCCAAACATTCTTCCCCGTCCGTTTCTGACACTGCAAATATATAAAGCAAACTGAAATGAATACTATTCTTTAATTAAGCTTAAAACTACTTTTCAAGAATTTCTGTAATTTCCAACAACTAAAAATTTGTTAATAAATAGAGAGAGAAAATCACAAACGGATTCCGGACGTTAAATTTGCTTTTCATTAAACTTAAAAATTTGTTCTTTTGTCATTTTATTTCATAATTAACTGATAAAGAATAAAATAGAAAATAATCGTTCAAATATTTTAGTTTTTGAAAAACTGCTTCAGACTATGCTCAGTAATTCAAAGTTTTGTCCACTGTAATCCTTCTCCATCCTTCCAGTTCGAATTAGTAAGGTTAAGGTTTTGTGGAATTCTCTACATTGATGTGTGTCATACAGAGAAGTTCACATTCAGAAATTAATCAATTTATTTGTCTCCCCCTTTCCCCCCTTTGCTATGTAGAACCTTGCCGAGAAATTACTTCATCACAAAACGGCTTTTTGTTTTAACAATGAATATTAATCCGTTAGTAATCCACAGATTTGCCCATTCGCTCAAATGATGAATCTTAACAGAATTAAGACAATTAAGAAGTAAGGCGGATTTAACTATGTATTTTTTTTTTCAGATTTTTTTAAAATTTTTATTGCTCGAATTCACTAGATATTATAACTAAAGTAACCCTCGGATATTTTTTGTTTTCTTTTAAGTTTTTTAATGAAAGTAGACTTCCACTTCTTTCATTAACTTCTTATATTTTTCGAAATAAAACTCAAGCATTTCTGTAATAATCTTTACGTGTTTCTCATACATTGAAAGAATATCCGCTTCATCATATTTAGAAAATTCTGATCACATTTAGATCAATTCTTGATCTGGTTTAATGTTATTGTAAATTGCACAAGTTAGTAATAATATTTGAATAATTTTGCTCATGTTTTCTTTGTTTTCATAACAAAAGTACTAATTTTATTATTGCTGTCAAATTGAATATTTAAGATACATTCTTTTTTTCCTGTCCATCAAATACATAAAGATTTCCACTAAATTTTGTGATTGTAAGGAAATTATAGAAGACTTTTCGAATTATAACCTTCGAATTTTATTTTACTTTAAAGTAAACGAGAAGTAAGCAAATAAAATAAGAAGAGTCAAAATCGTATTAGATACTCCAGAAAGCAGATTTCTTAACCTTTTCTTCCATTATTTAAATTTTTTTTGATTGATTGATTTCTTAAGCACAGGCTAATTTGAATTTAATATTCGTTTGGTTCATTTTTTTAATGTAGTTTTCTATTTTATATCATTTCTTAGGAACAATGGTTTAATATATTAAAGAGTAAATAATGGATGAAGATACCTGTATTGACATGAAAAATGAATGCCTTCTTTGCACTTTCACTACGACACAGAAAAGAGGAAGCAGATAAAAAAAAGTTGAGAATTCTGCGGCCAATGAAATATTTAATGGGAGGATTTGTCTCTAATTGATTGGGGTTTAGGATTTGTTTACCGCCTACATTTTTTTCCTGACGTCATCATTTATTAATTAACATTTTATGCATAGCAAATAAAAACACCTTTATTTACAGCTGTGAAAAGGAAATTTACGGCCATTGCAGTTAATGGGAAGTTCGTTTATCATTTGAAGCTTCATAAATACATTTACTTTCATGATTTAAAGGTAATCATGAAGTTGTTAAAACGATCAAACAAATACAGGAACAAAAGAATGAAGAATGTCCATAGATATTTGTAATTGTACATTTTGTATCCATAAATTTAAGTGTAGGTATTTAAGAAAGAAGCAATTTAGAAACAGCAAAATACTAGCTTTGAAAATGAAAGGAAAAAAATCAAACCTTTTTTATATTAGGAGAAAAGAAAAAAAAATGCAATTTATTTTACGGTAAACCTAGTCACTCATCCGACTGTCATCTTAGTGATTATTTATCCTAGGAAGCTGATTTTTTTATAATATTATGAAGATTAATAAAAAGAAAGATTTTTATTAACTTTATTAAATTTTGGAGTGTAATGATTAAACCTGGTTGTATATTATCTGCAAAGGACATAATTTTGATAACTAATTAAAGGAAAAAAAATCTGAAATGAAAGATGCTTTGGAATTTGAATTTCAACAAACTTTAAAATTTTCATGGATTCCGGTGCAAATTAAGTCGGTAGGATTGAGGAGCCTGTAGTCATAATGTACCAAAAAAGACTTGTTATTGCAATAAACATAAAACTGATTATCTAAAAACAAAAGCTGGAAGTTTACTGGCAGATTAAGAATATCAAATGTTCAGATCCTATCTTGAAGTTATGCGGAAATTTGAACATCAACTGTAATGTCCTTATTTCAATTGGCAAAATCTAAAATAAATAATTTAGGTCATGAAATTCAAATCCATCTTTACTTTGCTTTTATTGAGATAAGGCTCTGAAAGACTCTTTGGAAACAATTATCTTTTAGAAGCCCAACAATCATTAGTTGCAGATTTGACATTTAATCCATCATTATACTAAGAACGAAAACGACCTCATAATTTGAAAATATCAAAAAGAAAACGTAAGTTACAAGAAAAGAAGAAGAGGAACAACAACAACAAAAAACTGGATTAAACTGTGTGAATTCAATGGCTATTAAGTAATTCTGATTTCATTCCCTTTTGTGTTTGCTACTTCTTTTCAATGTTAAGTTAACACTTTAATATTTTGTTACTCTAAAATTAATAATAGACTATAGAGTAACATATTAGTAAGTAAGCTAATGAACAGCTTCTCCTGCTTTTTTTTTTAATTTGATATTTAAAAACTTTCTAAATTCAAAATTTCCAATAGCGGTTTCTTGTTTTTAAGTATTAATTCAATTAAAAAAAACATTTTTGATCTACTTCAGTTTTGGATATTTTAGAGAAATGAAATAGATTTTTTTCATCTTCAAATGATGATAATTCAAACAATTTTTGTTGTATCAGTTTTCAGAGTAAGTTCTTGAACCTTAAAAATAATAAACATAACTCTTATAACTTATAATGAAAGAGAATAATTAACAGGTTAGAAAATAGCTGCTTTTTCGTAAAGCTTTGAAACATGGTAACATTTTTGTTTTTCAATTCAAGAAGCAATTCATCAACAATCTTTTATAAGAATCTCGACACTCTTGCAGAATCGACCAATAAAATGAAGTAATAATCGTAAGCTTATTAACTACATACTTGCTCATTGAAGACAAAAACTAGTCCTTTTTTCTAATACCGTATTATTATTATTATTATTATTATTATTATTATTATTATTATTATTATTATTGGAACATATTTCTTATTAAAATAAAGCGTCTTTAATATGAAACGACTGTTGTCTGTGTTTTAAATATGCATCAGTAAATAAGCTTTATTAATAAAAAAAAAAAAGCAATGTTTGATTAAAGTAAAACAGAAAATTTGTACAATTTACTTTTAACGTGTGTTCTTCTTATTACAAGGGTTCTTTAAAGCCACGTCACGAAGCGGGCAAAATTAATGAGCACGAGAAAACGGTAGTGAATTTTACTGTAAATAACTTTATTTTTAACCTTTAAAGTCACTTTTTACATGGTGACTTTAAAGGACCCTTGTAAGAAAACAGAACATTCTAGAAATAGCCCAATCAGTGTAAACGCTAATATTTTACAATTATTCTATAATTGCTACAAAAATTCTTTTATGTTAAAAAAGGTATGGATTTTATTACGCCATTGTGGCAATTTAGAGTAAGTCAGATTAGGCGAATTTAATTTTTTAAGCTTACTAGGCTTTGAATAAGCACAATCTTTGCAGGAACAATATTCTTAAACTTCCTAGATAAAGAGTAAATTAAGTGATTAAATGACTTATGGTAGTTAAATGAATTAAGTAGTATTTCTGTTCTTTGTAAGAATGATGAAAATAAATGTTTTTTATTTATTAATAATTTATTATTTATTTTTAATAAATAATAGTTAAAATCTTATTATGTAATTCTCTCATTTCTTAATGTTGAATTTCCCGTATGAAATTAAACTACATCTCCCCAAAAGCGCCCTAGCTAGTTTTGTCTTTCTTGTTTTGTTTTTTTTAGTTTTTTTTTACAGCGAAAACATATTTATTTCGTTCATGTTCTTTTTCCCTCTGTTTTTAAGTTTTCAAATGTCTTCGTAAATTCTTTTTTTTTATTTTTCCGAATCCCACTTGGCTTAGAAAGCAGAATTCCGTTTCAGTTGTTGAAAACACGTAGAATCAGACCCGGACTAACCTCTAGAGATATCGCCCAGAGACTACAAATACATACACGACTCTGCAAACACATTTAAAAAAATGACAACAATCTCTGAAATATGATATTTGAGTTCCGCATCAACTTGCAGGGAATAACCTAAAGCAATGGCTGCACATCTGTGATTCCCTGCATACATAACATTTTCGTAACCACTTTTACATCGAGATGTGACCAGAAATGAAAAACAAGGCCCTAAATATATTGACAGTGTCCAACATTCATTGAATCGAGATCAGAATCTAAAAATCGTAAATAAAAATACGTTTTATGAATGTAACGATTTGAATAAGGTGGAAATACAAAAGCATATGACTACATATGACTGAAATCACAACAATTTAGAGAATTCTGATAAAATCTGATTTTAATTAAAGCTCTCTCGCCTTTATTAAACCAAATGAAACTTTATGACTGTAATTGCTTTCAGTTCCATGAATCTGTCCAAAATAAATCAAGATTAAACATATAATCCCAACATTTCTTCTACCACAAGATTTGAGCACTAGCTGCTTTTTGTCTCTTAATCTCTACAGTTTTCTTCTCTTTTCATTTCTCTATTAATCTCTTTTCTTGTTTAGTGGAAAAATTGAAAGGATTTCTCAAGTCAAAACTAATCGATTTGAAGTGTTACAGAAATAAAGGTATCTGACGATCATTCCATCCGACATAATATTTTGTCTGTTTTTAATAAAACATTTAATAGCTAATAAGAAGTAGTTTTTTAAAAATAACAAGTGAATATAATTTTGTGCTAAAGCATAAATTTAAGGGCGGCCCATAACAATAAAAAAATTAATAATATTAATAAAAAAGGAAGTACATTCAAGAAAGGAAAAATAAAAAGTTAGGAAAAAATAAAAAGAACGGTAGGAAAACAAGAAAAAAAAAATCCACGAGGACATTGAGAAAAAAAGATTAAGAAAAGAAAAAGAGTATATACACGGAATTGAACCGATAACATTTAGCTTATGAGTCCGAGAACTTACTGATCAAACTACAGTTTATAACTGAAATGAAATCGTTGCATTTCTAACATTTCAACTAATAGCGGAAATCCAATGACAACAATGCCAAATATCTCGAACATGGAAGAGCGTTGGCCCCTGAAAATACCCTATTCAGTGTTTGGGACTCTGAATACGATGGTAAAATTCGTTTGTCGATCCGAGCTTCCGTTCGGGAGTTGTTAGGGATGGACAGACACGGACAGACAGGACAACCGCAATAATTATACCCATTTTGGTCGCTATCACAATAGTTCCCAAATGGATCGCTAAAAAGGTAGTCGACTTCTACAAAAAGAGTTTTTTTGATATTGATAAATGTGCTTTTTCTTTTTTCAGTTACAATTTTTAAAATTCCATTTAGTTTTCCTGAACTTCATTCCTTTGTGGGTATCTGAACCAATTTATCTGAATTCCAATCATCCAAATTGCTAATTATCCGAATCACGACAGTTAGTGATTGAGGGCACAGGCTAAAAGAATGCTCTGTCCATTGACTAAATGAGTCATTATAATTTATCCAGTTTAATCTGGATCTCAACCGTTTAGTTGGTCTTCGAATTTCCAGTTGTTGTTGGTTTTTTTTTTCAGTTATAATTATTTTTCGAATTTTCTCTTATTGAAATCATTCTTATCACAAAGTTCTTCGGATAATCTTCCCTTATTCAAGTCACAACTGAAAATTACTAATAGCTTCTATTTTCTCTTTAATTTATTTGTTTCAATTATCCATCCTCTGCCTCCTTGATCTTGAAATCTATAAATGCTAAATTTAACTCATAATTTCTACAAAGTTAATCTGATAAAAATCAAAGTTTCTTTCTTTCTTCCTTTTTTTTTTCCTTGATATGTAAGAAAATTCTATTCATTCCTTTTTTTTTATTTACGGTCATTAAAGAAAGTCATTAACACTGTAATTACAAAAGAAAGAATTAACTTTTGATAGTTTGACTTACACTCCTCTTAAAACTCTAATTCCGTTCAACTAAATGTATCAGTTCGCACTTTCCTGAGTGTTGCTTGGGAATTCTCGAAATCTTATTATTTGTGATGGTTTATCAGTTAATCGATTTGTTGCGATCGAATGTGGATTTGATTTTGATCCCCAATGCCAGAAAGGGAATTTTCTTCTCGTCATTGAAAAATAGACAAAATTGAAAATCTCTCTAAAATCTAGGGTTTTCCATCTAGTCTTCTGTCAAATGGATGTCACTAAGTTTAACACGGTCATTGCTATTGTAATTTGTGTACCCCATACTGTACAGATAGTCCAATAGCTCCAATGTCCAGTAGCCAACTCTGTTTGTTTTTTTTTTGTTTTTTTGCCTATTCAGCGCTTCTAAGATTGTCTTCATTAACAATAATAGTCATTGCATCTACTATGATATTAGAAAAATCCAATCTTATTAAGTTTCCTATTAGTATAAATAAAATAACTTTACGTGCTTGCTTATAGTTTGGTGAAACAATTATATATTATTAATATTTTATTCTCCAACATATAATAATATGTTCGGGGCCAATTTGGGGAGCTGTAGTGGTAAGTTCATCTTTGTCACGCATTCTGGGCTATCATCAAGGGTAGATCTGGGTGAAGAAGCCTAATAAGGCTGAAACAGCTGTCCCTGATTCCCGACATGACAACTCGGAGTGCGAGAACTTTGGTTTATTTATGTGCAGTTTTAATTTTTAACTTTCCTTTTTAGCAATTTATTTAAATAATTAACATTTATTTCTTTGATACTAATTTACCGTCATTCACTTTTATTTTCTTTTATTTTTCTTGTGCTAACCAAAAAGTGCTTTTCATAGCTTGTAAGCTTTCACTATCTTAGTTTATATAGTTTCAAAACACAGTCGAAATTCTACTTCAATGTTCGTTCTTCGTTCATTTTTTTTCCATTTCACATTGAAATTTCGTTGTTCTGACTGTTGTCAAACTATGTTTCCTGTTTTGTGTTTGTCTTCTTAAAAATGTCAGATTCACTTACTAGATAGATGCAACCGTTAAAGCTATAAAATTTGGATGATGTTTGTCTCTGAACTTTATTGTCATTTAGAAGAGCTATTGGTGAATTCCTTACGAAACTTAGCTTTTATCATTGCAAAACATCAAATGATTTCTTCTCTTTGTAACAAAAAAAAAGTCAAGTTTCTTTAGTCAGGATTCATAGAAAGATATTAGGAAAAGAAAGTTCAAATTTGGATTTTTTTTTTTGGATTTGATAAAAGCTTTTGAATGATTCAGAGTTAATATCTACTTTAAGATGTAAAGAGTCGTGCAAAGAGACTCTTGAACAAATCTTGGCTTTTTGGATAATGGCCTCCATTTAGGAAATTTCCTGCCAGAAATCTTTTAAATGATCGTCGTGGAAGAGATTCTAGAAAATACAGTAGACTATTGAGATATGATTGCGGATATGATATGATTTTTCTTAGACAAGTAGGCCTACAGAAAACTGAAAAAATACCAAATTTAAATAAATACCAAATACAGAGTGGAGCACATAAAATCGGCTCCAATAGGTTTCAAGGTACATGTTGTATGTTCGCTATAGACAGTATTCAACGCTAATGGTCATGCGCCTGTGAAGATGTGACTTTTATCTCTGGGGGTTGCTGAAATGGAAAATATATGCAACAACCTTCGCACCTTGGATAAGTTGAAAACAAACATACGGTAAGAGAGCACCTGCATTACGATCGCAGAATTGAGGAGTGTATTCATGAACATGCTGCGGCTGGCGGAGAAATGCATCGAGGCTGATGGCGGCCACTTCTAACATCTACTCTGTACAATAATGTACAGATAATATGAACAGCGTTCAATAGTGTCCAGTTTCAGAATCAAAATATACCTGGAAACCTTTTGGGGCCGGTTTTATGTGCGCCACCCTATATAATCAAATTGAAATCAGCATTGAAAAAAAACTAATAGAAGAGAGATACTAATGATTTGGGAAGTCAACAATACGGTTGGTAATAAAACGTTAAGGAATGTAGATGAATTAAATATCACATGACAATCATTTAAACTAAGCTTGAAATCGCGTAATTACCTTATCTTGAATGTGGATATCGTAAGATTTCGAGTTTTGTTGAGAATCGACGACTGACATGATTGGGGCCTTTTGTAAAGATGAAGGATTGCAAAATAGTTAGAAGAATCATGGATTGGAAACTAGCAGGAAGAATAATTAGACGAAAACTAAGAAACCATAGCTTAATTATGTAGAAGATGGCTTGAGAATTAAAGAAATAAGAGAATGTAGACGTTCAGCTAATGAAAGAGCAAAAGGTCGAGAAAACTGAAACCCAGTCTTAGCTACAGCGCCACTTTGAAGAAGGAAAAAGAGTAAATAATGGCTTGGAAGTGTCATTACAGTGAAACTTAGTGATTGTAGGAAGCTACCTGTTGCTTACTTTGATCTGTAATGAAGAAATATGGACAAAGCAATAGGTAACTGAGACGGAGGTGACTCGGGTAAAGACCCTGGGAGCAAAAAAAAAAAATACTGAAGCATAGAAGACAAATAGATGCAAGATACGTTGAGTAGAAGAGATAAATTATAGAACGACAAATGAAACACTATACTTTGAACTTTAAGCAAAATAAAGTTAAGTTAAATTCCTAAATTTCTGTATATTTTTCATTAGAACTTGATTTATCTGATAAAAATCTATTCGAATATGTATGATACGCTTGTAATGTAATAAATAAGCAAATAAAACAATTAAAGCAATTAATAAACTTATATTTATAAGTTCTAATTTTAGTGTATTTTAATTGGTTATTTGTCATATTTTATGTATTCCCTTCTAAATAATTAGAATTTGAATTTGAAGGGGAATTTTATACTTTCCCCTTATTCTTTTTTTTTTCTTGATTCTCGATTATGAAGAAAAAAATTAATAGTTACATTTTTGTCTTAACTGAGTGTTATAATTATTCTTTCTTTGAAGCTTAAAAAATAGTAATGTAATATTTCTTTCTCTAGTTCTTAATTG
Organism: Thereuonema tuberculata; assembly: GCA_023159025.1. NCBI lineage: Eukaryota > Metazoa > Arthropoda > Chilopoda > Scutigeromorpha > Scutigeridae > Thereuonema > Thereuonema tuberculata. The sequence goes on along the minus strand of JAFIDM010009631.1, from coordinate 325,153,336 downwards.
ATGGTAATTTTTAGTTGGATAGGGTTTTTTTCCTTCAACTATTTTCTTTCAAAATTGAAGCTTATCTTTCAAAAATTTTGTTCAAGACTTTCCGTATTTCCTTAGATATATCCAGGAATTAGGAATGGAAGGGGTTATGATAAGGTCTTCTCCAATCAACCAAAAAAACAATTGAGAGAATTAATTGAGAAACTTCAGAAAATATCTTCTTTGGATATCTTCTTTACTTTGTTCCTAAACTTTTCTTGCAAATTTATTCTTGCGCAAACATCTTTTCAATTTTATATCAGAAATGAACTTTAACTTCATATTGTTAGTTACATCGATTCCATTCGTCTCTAACTGAAATAGCAATTTAAATTCTACTTCAGGCAAAACAATATTAATAATTGTGATGGCCCCATTTTCGTTTTAGAGACGAAGTTATGATGAAATTTGTAGACAGAACGTAAAAAAAAAAAACAAACGGCAGTTTCAGTTACCGAAGTTTCGAAAAGTTTTTACTGCCATGGTATTGTCAAGACAGTTTTTTTTTAAGTGTAAATCTAACATTAATCTGGATTTCTGCCATTATTTTATAATTTATTAATTTAATTTTTATTAAAATTTTTTAATTATGTGATAATGAATCTTTATATTCCACAAATAACTTTAGTTTGTTCATTTTTCTTTTAGTTATTTTTGCTTCACTTAAGTGCAATTTCAAATCCCTTTCATTTTCCTTTTTTTTTCCTATGCTAAATTGATGTTCTTCGTTTTCTTCTCTGCGTCTTCATCTTCATCAATTACTTCCTAACGTTTCCTTTTGTCTGGCTTTGGATCTTGTAGAAATGTCTTTCATCATCTTGTCATCTGTTGATTGTGATTCTTCCAATTCTTCATATTCCACATAATCTCTCTCTCTGTTTTTTATTTTTTTTCAAGACCATGTTATAGATAATCTTTCTTTATGGAATGAAGTCTTTTATCTAAGTCCAAATTTTGAAATCTGTTTCCAAGGATGTTTTGGAAGAAGAGCAAGATAATTTCTTTAACTGAATAAAACTAAATATAATACGTTTCTCCTAATAATTTATAGAAATACGCCTATTAGTAGTTTGAGCAACAAGGTTATTAGAAAAAAATTCTTCTAAGATTAAAATCATGTGTTGCTATTAATCATAAATGCTAATTTAAGTGTTTCTGTAACTAACTGTTATGTATGCCATTTCAATGCCTGATATTATATTAAACCGATTCAAGACAGGTTATTCAAAGTCTTGGTTTAATTTTCTAATCACAACGACTAATAAATCTTTAAGGATTTCAAAATTTTCAAATATGTTCTTGCAAATTTAAAATGGATACAAATTCTAATATCTCCTTGAATAATTGATATAATAATAAGCAAGAAAAAAAAATGCAACGAAAATAAAACTGGCAGTTTAAGTTAAAAATAAGTACTACTTAACTACTGCAAATATTAATGGAGAATACTATCAAACGGAAAATACTGATTTGGTTATAGTAACGGAATGAATTCGTTAATATGTTTTTTTTTTGAATTTCTCTGAAGAAGGCTCAAGGTATCAAGCCCGAAATAGTGAGTGATTCTACCTAGGAAAATTCTCAGTCACTCTTATATTTTACATGTTGAGTAGTATCGACAATAATGAAGATACTAATGAATATGTATTAATTAAAAGAAACAAGCATACATTTGGCACCAGCTTCTTTTTTTTTTTTCTTATGCTTGAGAACGTCACTAATGAGAGGGAAAAGAAAATGGAAGAAGAAATGGAAGAACAAAGAGAGGAATGAAATGAAAGCTTAATAATTATTCTTTTTTGGTTTAACTGATATGATGTGAAATATTAGTTAGGTTGATTATGGAATGGATACCAAACTTCAGTAACATGGAAATTTCATCTGAATTTCTGTAACAGCTTCTCGAAGTCGTTGCTGTAATAAGGGGCTACTGCTCTTCTGTTGTAATTAGTTATTGGCATTGATATAGTGAGTCTACTTGAATCTTGGATTGTATTAGAGTAGAAACGCGGGAAGTGAACGCGACTTGACTATGCGTAACTTGAAACATGCATTAACCTCAACTTACAACTAAAAATGATTTCAAAAAGATTATTTACAACGGTAAAGTAACAAAATAACGTAACATAAATAATAAAAGAAATCTTGCAAAGCATATGAGTCTCAATTTTCAAGACACGAGGCAGCTAGTCTCAGTTGTTTGAATAATTAAATGAAGCTAAACTGAGAGGAAACCTGATTTGAAGAGTAGCGCTGATTACCAATTACGGTTGTAATAGATCGGATATCGTTCTTTACTTAACCAATGTTGAAGAGGATTCCATGATTTTAATAACGGAACTCATCTTGTTCTCTTTACTCACTCGCTGTCATATTGTTGACAGTCGGTCAACCTGGTCCCGTGCTACTAATGCGACGCATTGGAGACTCATCTGCGACTGAACGAAGATCGATTGAATCCGTCACAAAGCCTTTGTTTGTCATTGTTATTAGACTCAAGCATCTTCTTCGACTTTCAGAAAGTCACCTCATTTATAACCACCGCAATCATTTCACTGTTTGGTCGGTGAAAAATCATTTGCATTGGGGCTTCGCGGTGGTAAACAGCATACATTGGATTCCTCGACAGTTTTGCTTATTTAAGACAAAGCAATTTGGATAGTTTTAAAGCAGTTCGGTCAACGACACTGTTTCATTCATTGCACTTAAAAATGTTATTTGAAAAGACTTCTTTATTTTAATTTATTTCATAATTCCAAATTAACAGTCAATTCAAATCGTAATTTTTACAATTGTAAGAATTTTGAACTTTATGAAATTTTGACTTTTAAGATTTTTTATTTATGTTCAGCAATCATTATTTTATGGGTTAAATAAAGTGAAAATTAACAGATAATAGTCTTACAAATTATAGGTAAATTTCGAACATAAACAGATTTCGTGCTTTTTCAATCTGTTTCAAGTTTAAGTGGCAAATTTTATTAATCTGCTTGCAATGACATTGATACATACTTTTGTTGTACTGCATTTTGTAATAATGAATTCTATTTTAGCGTTCTTCGTTGTTGCAGGTGACTTAATAGAGAGAAAGCATACATCAATATCTTGTTAGCCTTCTAATAACACATAAGTTTGAAACTGACTGTAATTAGATCAATTAATCTCGAATGATGCAGTGATTCAACAATAGTTTTAGAGCATTGATAAGGTTTCATCAGTTTTGGTAAAACCTTGACTATTTACAGCGATTCATGTGCAGCAACAAGATTGATCGATCATTCAAAGAAATAATGAACATTGTTGTCTGTAATAAAAAAATCTAAAGAATAATAAAAAACTGCAGATGAGTTATTAAAAAGTCTGTCAAAGTAAATCGTAAACCGTTAAATATCCGATACTGACACATTTCTGGAGCATGTTTTTGTGAGCATTTCAAATCTGTATTCAACAGATCCGTAATAGTAAGTTACAATGAAAAAGATAGTAATCGCAATTACAGACGCCTGAACAAGTGGTTTAGGAAATATGAACTCTACATGAATTAAAAATTAGAGAATTAACTGTATTTTTTCTGCTGACAGAAGCGATGAGATTTTTCTACAGTGATTCTTTAATTGTAAATCTTGATTATCAGAAAAATTGTAGGTTTTTTTTCCCCCCATCTATAAAACTTGCATTTGAAACCAAGTTTAATAGGAATTGTTAAAATTGGTCATCCCAATAATGCTTTTTTCTTTATTAGTTGTGATAATTTAAAAATTTTTGTTTTGAATCATATATTGCCTAAGCCTTATTTTCTAAGCCTTATCGTAGGGCTTCCATATGCGATGAATTTGCTTTCAGTTTTTGTAAGATAGATAAGTACCTCTACAAGCTATGCCTGCCCTTGGGTGCATTGGAAGTTAATGCTAACAGCGATTCTCGATCAACGGTATTACTATTTTTATAGTTAAAAACCCGGTAATCATTTGATAGAGGGCTGGCTGAATCCTAAGATCGTCCGAAGCAGAAAAATCCCCGACCACCACCGGGAATTGAACCGGGGTTCCTCCAATTTGCAGTCCATGGACTTCAGTGTTTGTAAAGAACTACTTATTTCCATAAAGTTATTAAATACCATTTAATCAGCGAGAGATCCGCTAGAGCAAGTTTAAAAAAATGGAAAAGGCATTTATTACATTGTTTTGCATTCATTATATGACACACTTGTTAATGTAATATATAAATTCCATATTAAGTTGACTTAACAGAGGCATTAAGTACCTCACTTGCCATACAATGCTGAAGTGAAGTTGCTGTTGATTTCGGTACAATGTTTTCTGCCTTCTGATGGAAATCTCTGAAAAATTGAAAAACAGAATGAAATCCGTCTTGGTCTTATTCTTTCCCCGCGTGTCTTATCCTTTTCTTTATTGCTGGTGCGTTTCGTTCCGCTGCTTTCGTTCAGTGACAGAAGAGCCAATTGAACTCCCTCGCACCCACCCACCACCCGTGATTCTGATGCTGTTTCAGAGTCTGATGAGCAGCTGCACCAGTGTGGGAGTTGAAATACTCTCTCTGAATTCGTCCATGGAACATTCGATCCCCAGTGGTGTCGTGGGTAGTGCGTGAAAGCATATGGGTACAGGATTGGGTTTTGCACGCTCGTCACATTGTGATGGCGCTATTTCGCTGTTTCCAGAGAACGAACAACAGCTAGACTTCTTGTATCATGTGAATCCATTGATTGTGAACCTGTCTTCCAGCTTTCCCCTCTCTCTGTTAGCTTACAAGAATATGTTGTAATTTCAGTAGTTTACCTTTATTGCTGTGTTACGTTATTATCCTTATTTAACATTAATAAGTGAAATGAAGATTTATGGTAGAATATTTACAGAAGTTTTAAAAACTGACTTAATTGCAAATACATAAAATGACTTCACATTTTTTCATAATTAAATACTACAGTTATATCATATTGAGAAAACAGTCATATTACATGGCTGACATTAGAATTACATAATTATTATGCAAAAATAAAAAAAAATCCTTATTTTAATTTTTGAAATTAACATCCTTAATGAAATCTGTATACAATATATCTAATCTACCTATCGTTTAACCGTAATAAAAATCAATGTATCTATAAATGTACCTCTATCAACATATCTACTATATAAATCTATACTAATTACGTATATTTATATTCGTATTTTTAAAAACCTTTATCTGTAACTCCATTCAGTGTGTGGTTTAGGGCTGAAATGATCGGTGTAGGTACACAAGAAATTGTTCAAATGACCGGCTGAAGTTTCGCTTACTATCAAGACTTTAAAATCAAGAGTTCGGCATCAAGAGTTGTGATATCAAGCAGAAATCACAACACAGTTCTTATAATACAGAATCAGTTTTTGATAAGCACCGGTGCTGAAAAATATTCATATGAAAATTTAAAGTTTAAAGAAATAATTTTGTTAAAAAGACTTTTTGTATTTTAGACATTATTGGCCTAAAAAAAAAATCGAAAAGTTAATTTCTGCAATTTGAACTGTCATGTAATATGGATTTCAGATTTAGAAATATAGTATCTTATTTTTATTAATTATTAACAGAAATGTAATTGAAACAAAATTCTAAAATTATAAATTTAACCCAAATAAATTTACTTTAATTCACGGTGAGTTGAATGTTTGATAAGAAGTTTGTCTTTTTTATATAGTTGTCTATTTTTTACGAGAGGACTAAAAGCACAGCAAAGAAAATGAAATTTTGAACTTGTAAATAAGTTTAAGGATGAAATTGCATCTTGGTGAAAGAAAAAAAGAAGTAAAGAAAAGAAAGAAGCAAAGGTTGCTTCTTCTTGTTATTTTTTTTTTATTAAATGACTTACCTGAGGACTTGTCTTTAACATGTTTTTTCTCGAAAATTTTATGTTTGAAAATACATTCAATTTCCTTTTTTTTTAATATTTCGAATATAATAGTTATAGTTTAAGTTATTCTACAATAACTCAATCTGCATGTTTTATATTAATAACACTACTAAACAAGATAGAAGCAGCAATCCCAGTAGCGCTCGCGTAATGTCCCACGGCTTCTATACAGAGGGAATGTTAAAATCTAGGAAACTTCAAAACCCCACGGGAAAAAAACTCATAGATTTGGAAGATCTTATTATAATAAACAGAGACAAATCATTGTAACATTTATTTCAAGAAGAGAAAAGGAAATTGGCTTTTAGCTTTCAAACAAAAAAATATTTAAACAATAAAGATATCTTTAAAATGATAACAACCAATATATATATATATATATATATTCTTTGGTTGTTATCATTTTAAAGATATCTTTATATATAGAAATGAAAATTTAACACAAAATTGTAACTTCAAAACAACAGAAAAAATTGAAGCTCTCCAAAGATTTGGGAGATCCCATTATAATAAAAATAGATAAGAAGCTGTCTGTATAGAAGCCTAAAAAAGGAGTTTTAAATTAGCATACAGGAAAATTCCCCCTTTTTTTAACCCCCCTCCAAAAGAAACAAAAACAAACTAACAAATATTGTTAGAATTACTGATGCGAGTTCTTTGACTTTTTTTCTTTAGGTTTTCGAAGAGAATGTCTCTTCTGCGTAACACGTTATGAATAGAAATATTCTTCCAGAATATAAAATGGCGGAACGGAAATAAAATGAATAATGAAGATTACCTATTTATCCTTAAAATTAGCAAATAATAAACTTCGAACAGCACTATCCATTTTGAAGATATCTTCAATCAATTAAGTTCTTCAATCAATTACTCTTAAGAAGAATTTGTCTTTAAAGAAAGAGATTTGTCTTTAAACAATTTATTTTGAGGCCTTGTTTTGATTACACAAAATGATTGGAACTTTTAGGACTTACTTCAAAAAGTAAGATATAAAAAAAATACAAAATATGGAAATTACAAATTAACAATTTTATCTTTGTAAAATGACAATGCGTTCTCCTTCCATTGACTTGCTTTAAATCGCTTTTCTTCTATTATTTTTTAGTTGGGGTAAATAATATATTTGCTCTTGTGCCGGTGACATGGAAACCGCATCATTCAGTGCAACTCCATCTGTTTCGCTAGAGGACACGTGATGGATGTGACAATTCCATTTTGATAAACCCAGGGTCTCTGGACACTGCAGTAGAAGAAGCTTCCCTTGGGGTTATTGTGTGGCCTTTATACTCCACTACATATATTGCACTGTTCATCTCCAGGCACTCCAACAATAACTCAAGGCATTTTCTCTTCATTTTTGAAAAAAAGACAGACAGAGAAAGGCGTAAACTTATCAATAAATCAATCAAATTTTTCTCAATTCTGTAGAAATTCTGCTGGAGTAATTCTAGAAAATAAGTCAAGAAATGATAAGAAAAATTACATTAACAATTCTATAATGAATTTTAATTCACTGACACATTCACTATTATTACAATATATATTAAGTGTTATAAATTGAAAGAAGGAGCTGAGGAGACATTCAATTTTTCACTTAAAGAAAAAATGTGACGATTTAAAATCATGACTATAATTTTATGGTTGTCAATGCATCGAAAGGCGACCATCACATTTCTATACAACAAACTATGGCGATTTTCCATTTGACTGACATTTGACTCCAAAGTAAAAGATTACACTGGAATCTTCCTTCGCTATTTCACTAAGTACAAAGCCAGGTTTCATGAACTTAGTATTTTTATGATCGAGATTACAATCTTTTATAGTTTTCATTAATACTTACATCCAAATATTGCCGAATTTATTGCATAGTACAGTTATTTTTTTTTTTTTTAAAAAGCTCAATTAAAATTAATTTGCGGACTTAATTCTATAGTTTGCTGAAATTTCAATAAGGTAATAGGTAATAGGGTTATGATAAATGGGTTTTTTAAAACAAAAAATGAGCAGTATTGATTGAATTGATTCTAGTTTGTTCTTATATTTTTTTTTTATCATTGGAATCACTAAATTCATCTGATAAAATTAAATTGTGTTACAAAAAATGTATGTTTCGGACTTTTTTGTTTAGTGTTAAGGAATTGATAGCTTTAACTTTTTAAATAGTTTTAGTATAAACCCATTAATACAAGCAAATGATTAACTAACCGACAATTAATGAAATTTCGAAAATAAAATGTCTGAAAAGTGATTAAGAAAAGAGAAACTCTGAAAGTTGTCAAAATATAATACAATAGCAAATAATGTAAATTTTTGTAGATTGTAATTTTTTAACACTGATTTTCAGTTTTGAGCTAAAAAAATTTTGAATTTGATACTGAAGAACTCGTAAGAATGAACTGTTGACATTTCCGTTGCTGTTAGTTTCTACAATACTGAAACTGCAGTACGTTCAATCTCGCTCCTTCAAAGATCGAGTATCGGAATTCCCAAAGATAAGCCCACAAAGACTACACAAAGGGAATTCGATGAAGAACTCTCTAAAGAGATCTTTAATCAATTTAAAAGCACATTATCCAAATCCGATTTTAATCCCATCTAGTACCGATGCAAACGATTTATGTTTAAAAAATAACTTAAGAAGAAAAACCTATAATTTTCATTCGGTTACTGAACTGCATAACGGATGAATAACGAGATGAAACATAAAATAAACAAAGGAAAGGTCTTATTTTTTTCTAGGATCCATCAGGCTGAATTCTTTGACTGTATCCTTTAATCTTTTTCTTCCTTTTTTTTTTATTCTTTCTTCCGCTATTCTAATTCTTTACCCTTCTCTTTCCTATTCGAATGAATCTCATGTGCTTTTATTCTTTTACATGTAAATTGTATCATTTATTTTAACGAATCAAGTTTTCTTTAAAATTTTCTTAGCGAGTTATATTCTCTACATTACTTTTATTTAATTGTAGTGACTTTCTCTCCAGTGTAAGTCAATTACTCAAGGTAATATTTTAATTTTGTTTTAGTAAGAATATTTACTTCTTAATTAGATCCAAAAAACAACTAGACACTTTTCTTGAGATCGTAATTTGTTGTAAATGTTCTGTTTTCAACTGATTTGAGCTTGTAATGTTCATTTCGCAGTAATGCCAAGCCTATGTAATTCAGAAAAATACTTCCAGAAAAATACAACTATTTTAATTTGTATTTGCTTAAGAAATCTTCCAGGTTTATATTCTATTATTTTTTTTTTAGTAATTGTAAAACTATCTTCATTCTAACATTACAATCATAAATGCGTAATTATTTACACGTCCGTCAGTATATAATTGCTCTTTTTTTTTATTTCTTTTTTATATCGTCTATTATTATTATTATTACAACATTTTGACTCAATGAATCTCTTTTTCTTTTGCCAATTTTATTGTAATTTTATTTCTCTATCCTTCGCTGCATTCACTTCTAGAAGTATTTGAAAACCTTTCTTATTATTTTAACTGCTTTTTTTTTTTTTTTTTGCACTTTGTCCCATTAATTGTAGTGGAAATTAGATAGCTACGTGTAATTCGTCAAAAGATGTTTTAATTTACTCGTCAATAAAAACGGAATTTAAGATATTCGCCAGACTCTTATCTCTATTATTATTATCGTTTCTATTGGTCTCAAACTACTTCTAGATTTAATAAATTCGTTTTTATCGAAAATACTGCTGCTAATAAGTTTGTAAGATAAGTAATAGTCAGTCTTTCACAGCATAACGTCTTCATTATTCAATCTACTTTCTCTTCATGCATCTTACAAATTTAAATTATATACTGTTACAACGTTAAATTTGTGAATAAAGTATTAAGAAAACGTTTCTTTTTAATTATAATTATCTTATGTCATTGCTTGGGATTTTGTATGAAATGGGCCAAAGGATTCCGGCTTAAAAAAATTAATTCCATTTAAATTATTAAGATTTAAATTATTTAAATCTTTAAAGAAAAGGGGAATTACCCATCATGCACATATTGAAAACAAAAACAAAACAAATTCATGCCAAGAGCATTTCAACGAAATGGAGTTTGAGACGGCCGTTTCATCACCTTTATGATTCTTCGCCAAATTTACCACTTCTATAACAAGCTTCGAAGGCACCAAGAATATGTGGAACCCATCCTCGCTCCCGACTGTGGGTTCCGACACAAACAAACAAGAAAAGAAAATTACCTGTTGCTTAGTAGGATTTTATAATGTGGTTCTCAACTTTCGGGCCCTGGTGGCAAATAAATTACAAACAAAAAGCCTGAACAAAGTAAAAGGATTTAAAGAAATAAAGCTTAACGTGCAGATGAAGATGTTAAAGAAAAGTGAAATTATCCGTCAATTATATTAATCTTTATAAATTTGTGAGGTAACAAGTAAAGTAATATGTAAAATAAAATAAATAAAATAAATCTAAGTAAACTTCTAGATTTAGCTTAAAGTCAACAAATACTTGTATCTCATACTATAAATATTAAAAACAGCAAATAAGCAACGATACTTAGAAAATAGAATTTAGATTAGAAATGAAGTACAAATGAATATAAATTATTTAAGACATATTAGGAATTTTAGCAGCTTATAGGGTTCTTGTCGCTGCAATAAATCTAAAAAACAGTTGAAAAATGAATCTGCAGTTTTTATTATTTTTGAAAGAGCTTAGAAATCTTCAATTCCAAAGCCATTCTAATTCTTTATTCAAATCTAACAGATCGTGATAAATCATGTTAGCGATCTAAAGAACGAATCAAAATAGATGACATCAACATCCATTAAATTGTACAAAATGTAAGGATGAACGTTATTGCCTTTGTACTTGATAGCAATTAGTATTCCTTCCTTTAGCTCGCGGAATTTACGCATCTGATTCTTCCATACAATGCCATATCTGATTTTCTTAACACAGCATTCAAAGATGTTTTTGAATCCGTTTGGTGTCCCAGGTGTTCCTTTTTATCAGAATCACATCTTTGACAAACCTTGGACTAAATCTCGATTCTTGACGAAAAATAGCGGCTTTCAATCATCCTGTATCCAAGCAAAAGTCCAAGATACTGATCTAGATTTGGTGTTTTATGGCCTTGTGTACAACAATTCATAATGTTTTTACTGAAATTGAGATGGATTCTGAAATTATTGGAATTATCCAGACTAGTTTATATTCCAGTTTTTTACCATATTAATTCTCTACCTCATCACTTTCCATTAGCATGGAGCCAAGAGATTGTATTCATCTACAGCAAAAACAGATGATGTAGTCAAACTCTTCTATTGATTTTTTGAGATTTTCTTCAAGATTCCTCGCATTATTATCGTCCCCTCATAGTCTGAAATGGTAAAAAATAATTAGATGAAGACTCTATTTTTATTAAAATTTCTTCATTCGTGAGTTTATTATTCTAAAATAATCTCTACGTCTTTTAATTTTTTCTTATAAAGAAATTTCACGATACATTAGATACTTACCTTTCGAATTCATCTTGAAGCAGAAACCCAACAAAGAATGATATTCGAGGCAAAGGCTTCAAAATTACTATAGTTTCATCGCTATTCTAAACTCATCTCTAGAATATCCAGTTTTTCCACTATGAAGTCTGTCCTCATAAAAATTCTTGTCTAGTATGAAGTTCTCTTATAACATTGCAAGATGAAAGTTGTGTGTTTTGTTTTTTTCCAATGTTCTATACTGCTTTAAAATCAGAAGAATTACTTGGCCCTCATTTACTTATACAATAGTTTCTTAAACAACAGTTTCTAAAACAATAA
>JAFIDM010009631.1:325124621-325141592 GCA_023159025.1 Thereuonema tuberculata | reverse complement strand
TCATAATCCATTCCCACTGCATACGTTTTGTGTGTGAACTTTCAGAAGTGGTTTTTGCTTTTTTATTACATTTATTTGAATTCAGGCAAATGCCGCCTACACTTCTATTTCAATTTCAAAATACCCACAGGAGTTCAGTCTAAAATATACAAGTGTTTCCCTTTTGTCTCTGTTTCAAAAAAGACTAAATGGCTTAAATAAAAAAAAAAAAAAAACTAAAGAAACCCAAGAAGTTCCTGAAATAACTTAAAGTCGACTTTCTTTATAATATTATTTCTTAAAATTTCTTTGTTACTGATATTGTAATTTTATTTTTATTGTAAATATCACAAAAGAAAAAGTTTTTTTTTTGTTTTTAATTGTGTACAATGGAAATTCCCTGTTTTTCAAAAACAAGAAAATTAAATTAAAAATCTACATTATTTAACCTTCCTTTTAATCCGATAAATTTGAATCATATAGACGCTTTACGAAATAAACGCTTTAATTCAAGAATTAGACATCGCTTTCTATTGCGTTTCAATGGGAATTTGTTTTTCACTTTCGCATTAATTTCTCGACAAGGACTCATTTGGAAAAGATTTCAAATAAAATAGTTGAATCGTCTCTTAATTATGCATACCACGTTTCAAGAAGATCCAGCCAGCAGTTCAAAAGTTAATTGATACAAACATACTGACAGATTTGATGAAAGCAATTTCCAAGGAAAGTACAGTAGATTAATAAAAAAACATTCTTAAACCAGTTCAAGAATCAACTTAATACTTGTGTGTCGGTTCATTTCATACACTTTAATTGTATAATTTCTTTTATTTTTTTTTAAATACCAAAAAAATTCAATCAAATAAATTAAATTAAAAAGAAACGTAATTAGCTGAAATTCCTCTTTATAATAGCACTCAGTTATCAAGAATTGAATAATACTTACTACGGTAAGGAATTGAATAGATCAGCGGTTCCCAACCGGTGGGTCGCGGAAGGGTTACAGGTGGGTCGCGACTTGATCCTAAAACTATCAGAAACCATCGAATAAACCATCAGAAAAGATCAGAAAAATCGAAACAAATCGAATTGTATTTTGATATTATTTTATTTATATTACATTTATTATATTATTTTATTTTATCTTTTATGGACCGATGGACCGTGGATGTATTCCGATAAGAAAGGTGGGTCGCCAGCTGAAAAAGATTGGGAACCACTGGAATAGATCAATAAAACATCCACTAAAACTGTACTCATTAAACTTTTCTATTTCGTTAAGTCTTTACCTAAATGTTGATCCACTGTTCATGTGAGTTTCACTGTTCTATTTAAAGCACATCAAAGAATAAATGAAGACTATAATCCGCGACACCCTAGGAAAGTAGCATTGGAACTGTTAAGGGAACTACTTCCTAATAGTTCCAATGCTACTTGAATGAGACGACATTGTATCCTTGCGCCAACTAATGATTTATTTCTTAGAGAGAGTTAAAGAATGAAAAACGAGATTACTGTGATAAACTTCACAATTAGCCTAAAATCAACTTTTTAATTTTTTCATTGCTAAAACTTTGTAAATGTATAAAAACTCTTTTGAATTTAACTTTAAATTAACTTCAAGGTTTCATCAACATATAATTAAATATTGAAGTTTTTTGTGTGTTTATGTGTGTGTGAGTATGTGGTTTGTTTGTTTTTTTCCTTTCTCTCTTTTTTTTTAGTTTATTTCCGTCATTTTTATTATAACTGATAAACACAAAGTGAATAAATTTTGATGCGAATAAAATTTTACGTAAATTTAATTTTAAATATTTTACCATTGATTTTTATTATTATTATTATCATCTGTTCTGTAGTAATTTAGAGAGAGGGAGAAAATAAAAAAAGGAAATATTAATTATTTTTTTTGTTCAATGATTTGTTAAAATAATTTTATTATTATAAATCATATAATGAGGAACGAATTGATTACTCTCTCTCATTATTGACAAGGACTTCGTTTGTTTGCTTTTATTTTCAAACAAAATTTTACTCCATCTTCTCAATTTCACTGCCCTTCTTCTGAATCACTACTATTCAAATCGGATTTCATTTTTAGAATAAAATTCATGTACCTTTCGCCGGATGCAAGACAGACTATCAAACTTTTGTAATCTTGACCGCTGTGAGCCTACCATCGTCCGGCCGTGAATGGGAGAAAGAATCCCGCAGTTTTAGGCTTCGGCCGGTATCCTGAAAACTATCGATGAACTCATTCTTGTGAAGTTATTTGTCAGTTCGACAAGGGCACAAACTTAGTGAGAAGGATTATCCCTTCGAATTTTGCAATATACGTACATTCAACACAATTTGTTTTGAATGAATCTTTGCTGAGATGATTGAGTCACTAATTAAATTCATTCTTCACATTAAACCTCATTATAAATAAGACGATTATATAAATGATAGTTATGCAGATGATGTCATAAATGTCATTTTTAATATCCAATTTATAACATAAAGTCTTAGCAAATGTAATAAAATTTATTGTGTTTAGTTACGACTCTTTCCTTCGCGAGATGGCAAATCGAATTACAACTCTGTAACTTCTACAATGCTGTCTTCGTTTTCAGACGTTTAGTTTAGACTGTGGCTGATCTAGCGTTGTAAGAAAGAAATGATGTTTTAGTTTTGAAGAACTTTAACAATTCGCTTATAGAAATAACATTTACAGCTTTTCCCAAGGTAATTTACTCCGTTCTGTACTAATTAAGTTGCAGATGCAGACAAAGTTTCTGAAATATCTAAAAGCATTTCCTTGTTTTCTTTAAATCTATGACGGCACGAAGGTATCTTAATAAATGGTAATCACGGAAGGGTCCTTTTTTTTTGAGGGCTCTGTTCGTAATTTAAGTATTTAAAAGTCTTCAGAAACTAAAATTCTATTTGATATGATTTCTAAACGAAATCAAAATGCGTTGACACAAAACATCGCTTTTGTTTTTATCGGAAAACTAATGTTTCAGTTTATTAGAAGATCAGGTTATTAATGATTACAACGCAGCTGCTATAATTCGTACTTGATTCTTCCTTTACTCCTTTAATAATTAACATAAAAAACTAAGACATTCCGCAGAATGTCGTTGCTTCCAAAGCCGTAAAAATGCCTGAGTACGAAGAAATATCGAAATAACGTTTCATTTTAGCATCAAGATAGCGGAATTCCTAGATCTTTTAAAAGAATTAATCTATATTACTAAAATCTTTTATTTCTCTGTCTGTCTATCTGTCTGTCTGTCTGTCCGGCGCAGTTTTCTGTGAGAATAAAAAATAGAAATAATTTTTTCAATGAAACATCCGCGACAGGAATCGAACCTGCAACCTTCTCATCCGAAGTCAGACATTTTACCCATTAGGCCATGGGAACTATAACTCTTTTTATATTGCTTTTTTGACTTATCTGTCAAAACTGAACTGACTTTGACTGAAAAGTAACAATCTATATTACTAAAATCTTTTATTTCTCTGTCTGTCTGTCTGTGTGTCTGTCCGGCGCAGTTTTCTGTGAGAATAAAAAATAGAAAGAATTTTTTCAATGAAACATCCGCGAGGCTTCCGGAGCGAAGCGACGGGTAGCCGACTAGTTACACGAAAAAAATATTATTACTGACTGACATCAAAATGCTTTTAAGGTCTTGTAATAATAACCTGAAAATTATTTGATTATAAGAGGCTTCCATATCCACTAGATCACTACAAAAAAAAATGATGATGATTTTTTTTTTTATAAATGATGGCTATTAACTATTGTAAAAGCAGCTCTTGGATATTTATCAGTACAACGGAGATATAGATTTATCCTGTTTTGTCATAGAGGACTTGACTTCTGATTTCATCTACAGATATAATTTTTATGACAGTCAGGGTCTGTTTGAAAAAGTAATTATAGATTCAACATTTTATCCTGTTTATATTAGATCTCTTTTTTGTGAATTTTTCTTTTTGTTTTGAGAGTAGAGGTTCAGGAATGGAGTAATGTTAGTTAAGCCTTGGTTTTTATTAGCGGGCCCAGTGGTCTAATGGTAAAGCACTGAGATACGGGCTGGAGGACCCAGGTTCATTCTCTGGCAGAGGTCTGGGATTTTTACTATTGAGCATCTGACCGTCAATCTCAATTGGTCCCAATAGTCTGTGAAATTTCTCTTATGGGAAATATTAGTACTTCTGTTGATAATCTATTTGTTTGAAACATTGCAAAGAAGAAGAGAATAACATAAGAAGCCTACAACGTTGGTTTTTATATTTTCTTTAATTATCTCCGTTATCCAACCCTGAAAGAAAAAAAATTAAACAGTCATATTTCGAGTTTTTGGAGGCGCCTGAGCTGAGTTCTTCAAAATATATCATTAAAATTATGATGATCTAACAAAAATATACATCAATGTCATTATGAACCATGTACGTATAACAATAACCATAGTCGTATAACAATACAATAATAACCTAGAGAAAGCTGCAATTAACTTACAAATTTAGTAGGCCTAATCATTTCGAATATAATATCCAGTTGAACATTATTTTTGTTAAACGTCATTTCTACCATGCGAAAGTTTCTAATGAAAAAGATGGTACTAAAATTTGATTTTACAAGATGGTAACAAGATCATGTCATACAACAACCTTCCCTGTCATATCTCGGCTTGTATCTCATGATACTATTTGCAGTTCAGTACTCTAAAGTCATTTTATCATTTCTGTCTTACAGACTAACAAATTCCTCCATTTTCAGAAAAAATTGTCATATTTATTTCTGAACAATGTACGAGCAATTTCAAGCAAATACAAAGTTTTGTTCTTCATTATCTAGATTTACAATTTGAAATGGCTTTTAAATGCAAATGATATACTCAGTAAATTAAATATTTGATCGATATAAATAAAGAATACGTCATTCTAAAGAGTTAATTCGTCAAAATGTAAACATCACCTACATTCCCTTTTGAATCTCTCTGACGATAATATTGATCGCTTAGTTTCGTTAGCCAAGCAATAACCTTGATTAAGACGGTAATGAATGGAATGGAATTGGTTAGAGCTTCAGTTAAATCGAATTTAAGTCAATAATACATAGCAGTATTAGTAATTTCAATATTTGTTAGTAGTCAAGTAATATAAAATTCATATAAATATTTATCGATCGCCAAATATCCCTTCAATTATTTGAAGTTGCTACTATTGTAATATTGTAATTTTACAAAATTGAAATTACACTAAGAATTACACATTTCTGTATAATTCAAATTCTATATGTATATAAAAAAATTTGATTAAATTAAAAAGTTGATGTAAAAACAAAATATACCTATTTTGCTTTTGATAAATCAATGTTGGAGGACCCTAATAGAAATCGTAGAAGATGACTTTTACTTAATAATAAAATTCACATTTATCTTAAATCCCTTTTATATACAGAAGTTTTTGAACTATTTGATTCTTGCATGTTTGTAGTTTTGAATTTTATTCTTCTTTTCGCTTGAAACAATTCGATTTTTGAGTGTATTTTAATTAAAACATTGTTTTTAGAACTGCTTTATAAATTTATTATATAAAATAAAGTTTTTGCAAAATGTATAAAATTTATCTTTACTTAAATTTCAACAAGTCATTTTTTACTCTAATATATTTTTTAATTATTTTAATTAATAATTTTATAAAAACTTCGAAAATGTAAATATGCACATTTAAATAACATTGAAATATAAATGTAAATGTAAACGTAAATACTACATCCCAATTCAAGCAGCTATCGTTTTTGCTTCACAAGAAACTAATTTAGATTCGTCTCTTAAGAGGTTTTGCAGATTGGCTAAGTTGTTCTGTTTGAATGTAGCAGCTGTAATGCAATTGCGTCCCAGTTGTCACGTTCCACATTTATTTCTTGACTCAAAAATTATCGGCTTCGTTTCCTCACGTGCTTATATTGAATATTTAAGTTTGGCAAAAAAGTATTTACATCTTCACAATAAAAAGCTGAATTCGACATTATATTTAATTTTAATAACATAAATCATAAAAATAATAAATTGCAAGAATTTAAAATTTAATAAAATTTAATTAAATTGTAAATAAAATAACTTTATTTAACTCTTTTTTTTTTCATAACTTCATAAAGAAACAAACAAAATAAAACAAAAGGAAGAAGCAATCTTTCAGTTATCAAGATCGTGGATGAAAGGACTGATATATTATCAATACTTTAACATCTTACATTCATAAGAATGTATGAATCTTTTTCAAAGCTATCTCTACATTGTAAAGCAAGGTATATTAAGAAATTTAAATAATCTTTGAAATTTTAAACTTCACTAATCTTTAGAAATCTCTATTAACATTTCTGTAGTGTTTCGAAATGTAGAAACACACACAAACACACAAAAGCCTTTTTTAAGTTATTTTTTAATTCAAGAATAACATAAAGTTGGATTTTTATTTATTTTTAATTTTTTAGCTTCAGTACAACGACGTATTCATTTGAATTTTCTGATCAAAGACTAGTCTTTTCAATCTTTACTTTCCAACTGAAGCACTTTCGCAGTTGAAAATGGAATTGGTTAATTCCATTAATCGATGGGATCATTGAGACGCCACTTCATTTAGCTTTGTTAATTTAGTTGAATTAATTATTTGAAGTTAATGAGAAAGTACTCATGAATTTTTTTTTTAATGTAAGTCATTATTAATTCATCAGATTGTAAAATTCAAATACCAAAAATAACTATTACTTAAAAAAATTGACAATTATGTATGACTAGATGCCATATGAATTCAAAGAAAAAAAATAATATAAAAATAGGTACAAATTTAATTTTTTATGTAATACAAATTTCTAGTGCGTTTTCGTTGTTCTAAATAAATGCTTCCTTTTTTATGTTATTGACAACCAAGTTTTCAGAAAATCCAAAAATGTTTTCACGCCACTCTCCTGTTGATAAATATATATTAGGTTATTTTAGCCACGCCTTCAAATTCAATTTTTTTTAAATCTTCTGATGCGACCAGGCGTTTCTTTCTTTTTTTTTTTTTTTCTTTTATTTATTCAGTTTTTGAAAATAGATTTTAGCTCTTGAATTGTAATTTCCTCTCTAATTTTTAAGTATATGACAGATATTGTTTAAATGTCGAGTGTTCTTCACTGAATATGAAAAATAAATAAATAAACAAAAATGAACCAGGTTGTGTCTGCCATGTTATTGATCGTGGTTAGAAGGACTTAGTGTTGTGTGTTGGACAGTTCCATCTATTCAAAAGAGGGAGGAGCGAATGGTTAATAAATTCCAATGGACATGACAGTAATCGTACATATGAATGTCTGGAGGGATTGTTGGTTTCTTCAAAAGTCACGTGGTTTATTGTTGATCGCTTGAAACATTAGGAATTCTACTTCAAACAGTTTCCAGAAAAGTTCATTACAAAATGACTTCAAGGCAACTTCAGGATATTTAAGAACATTAGAAACCTTATCAACATTCAGAATGAAATACAATTCAATTAATGAACTCGAACAAAGAAAATAATTACTATTTAAATATGAACTATTTAATTGATAGATATGTAAACAAGAATTTTGCGTGCATTGAATTTCCTATGGCATAAAAGTTAGATAATGTTAACAGAATTGAATTCAGTCTTAATTATTGAATCTTCTTGGAGATTTGTGAGTAAGTGTCGCTTTGTCTCTCAAGTTTATTTGAGTGTTGTCCTAAATTATAAAGTCTCTTATTTAAATATATGGGAAAATATCCTTCTTCTTTCTATTGTAATATCCACAGCCTTTGTGAGAATGCTACATAAAACTCTTTCTATTGATTTCTTGATTCGAAGTTCGCGCCATTACTATGTGGCTAAAGCAATGCCTATGTAACGATAAAGTCGTAATTTACTCCATTTAAAAAATCTTGTCACAAACAGAATAAGGATGCAGTGCTCACAGTAACATTGAATTGATATATCAATTCAACTTCATTATTAGAGTAAACCTGTAGAAAGAAAAATTTTCTTCTAGAGCTATTTAATAACAAGATAATCAAGTACATTAATATTCAAAAAAATCTGCCAAAACAATACTTTCAGGAAAACAAATGTATCTTTACTGATAGGTAGTTTTACTGCTGAATTAGTCCTTATGGATCAAAAGAAAGCTTATTGAAATTAAGCTCAATATTATTATTTAAAAAGTCACTGAATTTTATTTCCGGACTAAAGCTTTCCAACTTTGAGCTTACGCGATGCATAATAATTAGTTAGCATAAAGCTATTCATTCAAATAAAATACCACTTGTATTTACATTGAAAAAGTCCAAAGTATCATTGAATTGGCTATTATACTTAATTAATTAAACTAAAAGTTCATTGCAGAAGTGCAAATTGAAACCAAACCAGATTAATTAATTGAGATAATGGTTGTTTAGGCTTGAATAAGTAATGGCCCCATAACTCAAGCACAAAGCATTTGGCTAAGGGATGAGAAGGCAGGATTCGATCCACGCTACTGTGGCCCATCTATCTGTAAATGTCTTCTTGCGATGGGTGCTAGAATTTATTCAACACTATGCCAAAAGTTTCTCTCTCAGGGACGGTCGAGCATCGGTCTGACTTATCGACCTCTATTTTGTTTCCTTAGTTTGGTGATCAGAGGAATAACTAAATCTTGTACTATACGCTTTCTCTGAGGGTACGGGAGCAACATTTAAGCCTTTAATCTGAGTTCAATATCTTCAAATAAAATGAATAAGTTTAAATTCTAAAGATAGTTTATTAAAATTTGTATAAGAAAAAAATATATTCTATTCTTTAGGTAAATGTAATTTTTTTTAGGCTTCTGAAAAACGCCTTATATCCCCGGCTTGTCTGTCTGTGGACACATATCCCACAATGCTTCGCAACGGCTTCTGTCAGCTCAGTTGTAGGTGGCCTGTTAGCTCAGTTGGTTAGAGCGTCGTGCTAATAACGCGAAGGTCGTGGGTTCGATCCCCTCATAAACTTAAGTTTTTTTTTTTTTTTAAATCATTATTAGGAATTCAGTGTATTAACAAGGTTTGAGTTAAGAATGACGATTATTCCATATAAATAGGGATGGGTAAGATAGCATAGGGTCGCAAACAGACTCGCGCGAGCATTTTCTAGACCACCCCGGCGCAGTCTATTCTAAAGTAAAGGTGCCTCAGTAGCCGTTGCGAAGCACTGTGATTGGTTTATTAATCACTATTCCTACCTTGTTTTAGAATAAGGAATATCTTTAATTTTTAGGACTGTAATGTAACTATATATATATGATAATTTGAGGTTTTTCGATAAAAATGATGAGATGTTTTTGTATTGTTTTTTAAAAAAGATCATCAACATTTTTATTATATAATTATAAATGGAAAGGCATCTCAGTATATAAATAAAAGGAAGTTTAAACAAGATTAAATGATAAGCACTGAAACCGATTAAGTCGACGATTCTCCTTTATACCATTAAAATAATATACAGGGTGGACCAATTAAATTGTTACAGCTAAATATTTCCGAAACGGTACGTGATAGAAAACAAATGTTTCAAGCAACTCCATTTATTTTCGAGGGGGACAGTTGATGGTGTTAGTTTTAATTGGAACAGTTCATTGCTGACGCGGGGGTGGACGGTAACTTCACAATTTTCAATGGAAAGGGTGGTGAAGTAATATATCATTGGAAAGCCTATAAAAATTCATGTTGAATGGCAATTTGGTGTTTGAAATTCCGACAAATAGAACATGAGATATTGTCAATTGAAATTCCAGAATGGTGGATAGGGCGACGTGATGTCGGTTGTAATTTAACGATACTCGTAATTATCCATGGATGGGTGGACCATGTACATGTTGCTGTGGTGACATACTGTACATGTCTGTAGGGGCAGTGTTCGATGAACAGGTGTCCAGCAACAGGTATTACACGTGAAATGGGACAACACAGTGATTGTGGTGTGTCTGTTACTGGTGGGGACAGGGAGGGAACGTGACACAGGATGATGGAACGGTCATGTCACCTATCATAAATGTAACATTGGCAGTGTCAGTGGTTGGTGATGTAATTTGCAACGAAATAAACAACTGTCATATCAACAACTATGTACTTTATTGTAACCTTGCAGAGAGGTTTGAACAGTAACAACAGTAATACAGAGGACGACAATCAGTAATCATACGTCTGCAAACTACATTTATCTTCAAACATCCAAAAACCACATGAAGGTTATCGTAATAAATGCTCAAAGTGATGTCCGTCTACTTCAATGCACTTTGCAAGCCTTGGCAGAAACGATTGCTGAGTACGTAAAAGCATAGTGCTATCAATATTTGCACAGGCATTGCGTATCCGCTCCTTCATACTGTCTGGAGTCGTTGGTTTATCAATATAAACTTTCTGTTTGAGGTAACCCCACAAAAAAATATCTGCCAATGTAAGGTCTGGAGATCGCGCAGGCCAATGTATTGGGCCTCCACGCCCTATCCAACGGCCATGATACTGTTGATTCAACACTTCACGAGTCGTACGGGCATAATGCGCAGGCAGCCATCATGCTGAAACCACATTGTCCGTCGTTCCTGTAATGGCACGTCTTCCAATAGTAAGGGTAACTCCTCAACCAAAAACTGTGTGTACATTCGTCCTGTTAAATGGTCATCAAAAAAATAAGGTCCAATTATCCTATCAGCCAAAATGCCACACCATACATTCACAGACCAACGGCGTTGATGCTCCACTTCCCGCAACCAATGCGGATTTTCGACAGCCCAATAATGCATGTTATGTCGATTGACTTCGCCGTAATTGGAGAAAGACGATTCATCTGAAAATAGTACAGTCAGGAAAAAGTTGTTATTATGTTGCAGTTTGTCCTGATCTCATCGACAGAATGTCATCCTGTGCATGAAATCATTCCCATGTAGTGCTTGATGTAATGAGATATGATATGGGTGAAAGTGATATCGTTTCAATATTCGTAAAATACTACTTTTTGACATCCCCGCATCGTCAGCCAATGTTCGACTACTCACATGGGGATCGTTATGCACTGCAGCCAACACCACAATTTCGTGATCTTCGGTAGTGGCTGTTCTTTTGCGAGCATGTTTCTTTGGCTGTACACTACCGTCTTCGGAAAACTGCTTTATAATTCGAGAAAACGACATCTTGGAAGGGGTTCTTCTGTTAGGAAACTTTTCGGCGTACAGATTCCTTGCCTGTTGTAAATTGCGTCTCGCTTCCCGGTACAGGAAGTTCATTTCAATTTTCTCGTCCACAGTATGACGTTCCATGTTGTTAACACATCGATTGCAAGGACTGTTCTGTCACTGCCACTGCACGACGCAACAATGCGGACGCACTTTTCATTCCAGCACGCGGAATAGTGCTATTGTTGCAGAGAAGGTAGTAATATTCGTCTGATTCCACGAGTCCACCATTTGTCAATTACGTCTTTCGTTACAACTTTCAATTAGCTATATCTCATGATCTACTTGTCGGAATTTCAAAAACCACATTGCCATTCAACATGAATTTTTATAGGCTTTCCAATGATATATTACTTCACCACCCTTTCCATTGAAAATTGTGAAGTTACCGTCCACCCCCGCGTCAGCAATGAATATTCCAATTAAAACTAACACCATCAACTGTCCCCCTCGAAAATAAATGGAGTAGCTTGAAACATTTGTTTTCTATCACGTACCGTTTCGGAAAT
Organism: Thereuonema tuberculata; assembly: GCA_023159025.1. Taxonomy (NCBI): domain Eukaryota; kingdom Metazoa; phylum Arthropoda; class Chilopoda; order Scutigeromorpha; family Scutigeridae; genus Thereuonema; species Thereuonema tuberculata. Next base: position 325,129,859 of record JAFIDM010009631.1, on the reverse strand, counting down.
ATTTAGCTGTAACAATTTAATTGGTCCACCCTGTATAATAATAATAATCAGGGTGGGGCAGGGGGCCGCTTGTCTCCAATACTAATGTACTAGGCAGTACATTAAAAGTCTCTAAACTAATTGATTCAATAACTATCAATTAATGAAATCATGAATAGGTTTGCTGAGAATTCGCGACGATTGGCATTACTTTTAAAATTTTAAGTTTCTATATTTTCTAATAAACTTTTAAGAATGTCTGAAATTAAATTTTTGCCCCTCCCTGAATAAAATGCTGGCTACGCCCGTGATAATGATGATATAACCTATAAGAAAACAATATCACGTGCTTTCTTTGCCACATCAGCAAGGTAAATTACCTGTTTCATGCTTACTATATTTTGCAAAAAAAAAAAAATATAGTATTTTGCAAAAATTAATAAAGAAATTGTATACGTTAACAAAGGAGAGTTATATTTCAAATATTAGATTTACTTACAATTCTTTAATTCTAATCCTGGTATTATTTTTAATTGTTCCGTTTCTCTTTCTTCCCGCCTTTTGTGTTACAATATTTTGTAATATTTTTGTTGCTCAGAACCATGTATTTGATTTTTAATATAAAAATTTAAGATCTAAGTCAATTTCTTTAAAAAAAATATGGTTCCTTATAGTACACGAGACAATAGCAAAGTAGTATATGTTTCATTTCCGGCCGCTTCGTCTGAGACAAGAAGTGACCACAGACCGAAACTCGTATTCTCCAGTACCTCTACAAGTCACAAGGCTTATAACCTGACTCAATTCTGTCCCACTTGTAGTTTTGTTCTGAAGAAGTGGTGACAGATAGACGGATAGAATGAACGTAAGGGCTGGCGCCTCTCCGCTTTACACTTTCGTGTACGGGGTCGCTAATAGGTTCCGATAAAACTGAAGTGCTTGGATTGATGCTTTAATAATTCCAAAAACTGTTTTTATTTTGAGGAGGTGGACTTCCCAATCTGTATTATTAAAAAAATTGTATGTACTTCCACCAACAATTGAATTGAGCAACAATTCGCACGCGCATTGCCTAACAACAGGAGTATTGTTACATGATCGACGCTGTCCACAACTATGGAATTTCCACATGCGTTGACAGACAACAAATTTCCTAATGTTCGAAATCGATTTCAATACTTAATGCATGTATTTTTTTTAGAATTTTTAACTTTATTTTTAGTTTTAGTTTGAACTTGTAGGTTTTATTTTACTTGATGTATTTTTTTTTTGAATAAATACAGTATAATGGGGGGGGGAAAAAAAAAATTTCCATTATACATATATGTGAAGCGACAGGTAGCGGTCTAGTAATTATTAAATTCTTTAAAACACAATAATGAAATACTAGCACTCCAATTTCTCGTCACGATTTGAAAATCGATTTCTCGCTAAAGAATTGTCCAGAATTGAAGGAATCTTGGATTTTCTACCAGAATACGGATTAAGATACATTTGTCAGCTTTTTTTGTTTCTGTCGTTGTGAGCTGTTTAGGTATCCATGACTGTGTTTCTCATTCATCGATTACTGTTTCAAAAGCCATAAAAAAACCCAATGGTGTCTCCATTTTCTCATGAATTCATTACCATTGCGTATTCTTCTACCACATACACCGTTCAGGTGAGCCAGTGTCTGTGGATCAATGGTTTTTATGGAATAAAAAAGAGTAGCGAACTCTTCAATGTCTTTTCATGTGAAGAATGCTTTCATTAACGTTAGCGAAACAGAAAAAAAAACCTAAGAAAAGAAAGCTACAAGATAAATAGCTCCCATCACACTTCTATTATTCAGCTCACCCGAGCAAACCAGTAAAAATTCTAAAATAAAAGAAATTGCTGACTTTTGATTAAATACAGTGGTTTTTTTAAAACACATTTGAAGAATTACAGTATTTACAGCTAATTCTGATTTAGTAAAGTTTTTCGACTTTATAAACCATTTGAAGAATAGGCCTATATCTTTCAGCTTATTGAAAATTAATATGAAAAATTTCCAAAGCCGATATTGAAAAAACTGACCCAATTTTATTGCAATTTGCGAGATTAGTAGGAAATGATAGGGGCAAGAAATAACAGAAGAGAACCGATAGTTATTTTTTGAGAGCCACTTCCAATGGTTCTCTACGCTAGTTGCATATTCCGTAAGTGAATTCCAATTCATATACCGCTGTTTGTGAAAGATCAACCACATACTGAAATACCGTTCATATAGTTAATGCGATCACGGTTATGTACACATAAAGGTTAGAGGACATATCCATCCCGAATGGCCTCTGCCACATCAAAAACCCCTAAGAGCGCAGACCGACTTCCAACGCAATAATGGAAGATTGTAAAACATTTGCAATGACTGCAAGCTCTATTTGGTGAAACAAGCTCTAATTACAGCTTTAGCTGTAAGTTAACACGCTTTCTGTTCTGACATCTCAGCATCAAGTTAGAATGTTATCTTGAAAGTCTACATTCGATCGGGGACTGATATCAAGCAGAGTTTTCTGATGAATCAAGACGTATCTTCATGACAGATCTTCATTCGGCAATGATTTGGTGAATGACACCAAATGACACCAGCCTTTGCTCTTTTCCAACACGGAGCATTGTGATTTCTGGGTCGTATCAACTCAATTCCCGCTCGCGCTTAATATGTATGCAGGGATTTTGAATATCTAGCGATGACAGTTTAGTGGCTTAAGTGATACTATTCCTTCAAAAGATTCAAAACGTTTTCTTTAAAAATTATCCTGCCTCATGTGGTGATGACTGTAACAGTTTCTTATTAGCTGTTGAATTGTTCTATTCTGGCCTACACCAGATCAGTAGATCTTTCGTCGATTGACCATTTATCGGATGCAACAGTCTGATCTGTGCTAATGAGATGACCAGTGGGCTACTTTACAGCCAGCAAGGCCTGACATTCTGCAGGTGACAGAGATGATGCTATGCTAAATACAGGCTACCATCATAGCTAGTTTGGGCCTCGTCCTCTACTTCTCTATATCATAAAAATCTACATATTCAATTTCAATTTAATGTCTCATATCTATCTTAATATTGTAACTTTCAGTAAATATCATTGAAGTTTTAAATATTTGCCATTCTTTCCAAAGACTTAGCAGAATTAGCAGAACAAACATGAACTTTTGTAATAGCATTTGTGATGTGCTTATGTGCCATTTTATAATGATTATATTTATTAAAAAAAATAGTAAATATTGTTGAATGTATTGTTGAAAATTAAGACAAGTAAACATAAAGATAATAACAAATATTGTATTACAGGAATATATCCGATAAAGAAGAAAATAATGGAAAGTGAAAATAATGTTTCATAAAGCAATAATTATGATTTCTTCATCTAGTAAGAACCTTACAGAATACGCTACAATTTCAATTATATGTTATGTTATACCGAAGTTGTGCAATTACGATGTCAGAATTACATCCACACCCATCTTTTCCACCATATTTCTACGGCAGCAGCAAGGCCTCTACTCTCAATCAGTAATGTTAGGTTGAAACGGTTTAATGAAGAAGCCAAATAGAGTCATTGTTCATACGCAGTTCAATTTATCTGTTGTTGCCAAGACAAAGCTTTAGCAGCAACAAAAATCCCTATAGAGTCATTTCAAAAGAATGGCAACAATCAACGATACAAAAAGATTAATTTCGCTTTTTATAACCACTAATTTATAGCACATCTAATAGATCATTACGAAAAGATGAAAAGAGCGAATTCCAGACATTGTTCTACAAATATATATATTAAGTGAATTTGGAAAGAAGAGAAATACTTGAAAATTTCGGAGTCAGTTCTGAAGTAAACGGGTGTTTTCAATTTCACATTTTTCTTTTACAATAGCAATTTTGAAATTCAAAAATAAAATTAAACAAGATGGAATATTTTTTTAGAAAGTTAAATGACTTTTAATTGAAAGCTGTTACATTCTTAGTAATTGGCCGTGATTCCAGGCAGCTTCGAGCTGAACTCTTTAATATACATCCGAGTGTGAATAATTGTATTCATCTACTCGCAAAACTGGATTTAGTTACCATGTTCTAATTACAATGATTGAAATTAAAGTGATTAGAATCATTGGGAGTAGGTTTACAAAGATTGCGATATACGAATTGTAATTATAATAATTCAGTGGAATGTGAAGATTCAAGCACTTCACAAAAGTGTACAATAAAGTAGATGAGTGACTTAAAAAGTTGTTGATTTTTTTTAAATATCTGAAATCACTTAGCTATAAATGCAAAATTTAAAGGCACTACACCTATCAATTTTTAGGAAAGTAAAATTAGTTTTACTTGTTATAGGCAATAAAGTGGATTTATTTATAAAAACGTAATTTTTCGTAGGCAACATTGTTGTCGATACGTATTTAGTTTTTTAAACTCCAGGCAAAAGTAATTTAAATAATGCTGAAGAATTAGAAACTTAAATGTGAAAAACTCTCATGTTTTTGCAGCAAAAAGTTTTTTTTTTCCTTGTGTTAGTTTGTTCCTGGTTCGTATGGTTTGTTTCTGCTTTGTATTTTCCTGTTTCATTTTCTCTCTTTGCCAAAGGCCTTTGTACTTAATGAGATTTTCTTGAGTCTTGAGTGGCAAGACATGTATCTTAAGCTGCTCAAGTGTTTATCATTAAGAAACAGTGGCCTAAGAATATTGAAGGAAGGTTCTGTGGGAATATCTCCGTATGACATTTGAAAGCATTATAAATATGTTTAAATGCAATGAAAATAATTCGTAATGTATTTAACGTTCTCTCACGGTTTACGTCTTTTTTTGAGTGTGACATAAAAACATGGTAACTTCTAATTATAACTTCTAATGTTTACTTCTAATGTATGCTAGTTATTGAGTATCTCTATGTAATGAAACGCTAGATTTCTGCTTGATAAGCATGAATTTTATGAGAGTGTGAACATGACATCAATGGACATCAATGACATCAATGAAATCAATGGACATATCGCAATTCAAACAATTGATCCACACCCATATTATACAAAACGGACTGAATTCTTTAACCGCTTTTGTCATTCGAGTTTCAACTGTTGCCTACATTGATCGTTGTGAGTTACATGTTAAATTCCAAATTAAAAGAGAATTTTGAATTCTTGTCAAATATAATATTAAATCCTTAGTTTTGTTACTTGTTTGCTGAAACATATCAGAACCTTATTCTGATGAAAATATGAATTAATCCCCCAAAAT
>JAFIDM010009631.1:325093430-325124221 GCA_023159025.1 Thereuonema tuberculata | reverse complement strand
ACAAGCAGAGTCCGTGTTCGAATGATTTAACATATATTAATTTAATTCTGAAAAAATAACTAGATTTGGAGTTAAAAAAAAAAGACATTAAACTTCAAATCTATTGATATTGGTCTCAAAATTTTAACTTTTTATTGTGTATTTTCTTTCTTTCTTTCTTTCTTTCTTTCTTTCTTTCTTTCTTTCTTTCTTATTTACTTAATTTTTATTTTGTTAAATTCATTACGTCTACATTTTTTTGAACATTTCCTTATCAGCAAATAGTGAGCAGTGAAATTTTTAAGTTTTATTTAGTTATATATTAAATGTATAAGTAATAATAACCTTTTGTTGAGGATTTTTTTTCAAATCCGGGTGAAATTACTTCGATAGTTCGGCTCTGTCCCTTGAGCCTTCGTCAGGAGACGTTTGAGAATTATGTAAAATAAAGACTTTTTGCGCCATTAGAAAAGTCAATGTTTTGGAGATGAAATTTCGTGACGTAAATGTTCTTGTTCAAAACATTGTAAACTCACTAATATAATGAGGAGAGAAACCAGCAGAGCAAAAAGCAAGACATGTTTTTAATTGCGTGAGAATGGAGAAGTTAGATTAGATTAGATTAGATTAATTGAAAGTGGGTGGCATGACTGCCGAGCACCTGATGGAGAAGTTAAAAAGTAAGGAGAGAAATGAATGTATTTGTCTAAATCTAAAAGAAGAGAAATGTAGTAAGAGAGAACAAACAAGTGGATATAATTTTGTGCTAATGCAATAAATTTAAAGGCGATCCATAATAAAAAAAAAATAAAAATAATAATAAAAAAGGAAGTACATTAGCGTAAGAAAAAATAATAATAAAAAAAGGTAGGAAAAAAGAAGAAAAAAATCTTGACAAGTGAAGAATGAAAAATCGGACAATGAGAAAAAAAGATTAAGAGAAAAAAAAAATGTAGATTTACGGATTTGAACCAACAGCCCTCAGTAAATAAACCCGAGACCTTGAACATCAAGCTAAAGCATAAAGCTAAACATCAAGCAATGTCAAATGGTTGCATTTTTAACATTGAGGCTAACAGAGGAAATCTAATGAAAACAATGCCAAATATCTCAAAATGGGAAGGGGCGTTGGTCCCTGAAAATCCTACAGTCTCTGGGCCTCTGATCACCATGGTGAAATCCGTTTGTCGATCCGACCTTCCGTTCGGGGGTTGTTAGGGGTGGACAGACACGGACTGACGGACGGACAGGTCTTATGATAATAGCTAACCATATTTTGGTCGCTATCACAATAGCTCCCAAATGGGTCGTTAAAAATGAATGAATAAATAAGTAAATAGTGAATTTGTAAGACGGTATATTAAAAATAAACAAGTCGTTTGCGATAATATGCAATAATAGTAATAATAATAAGTAATCTGTAATAATAACGATAAACAAAAAAAAATAGAAAAGATAAGATTAATACATAAAAGTGTAAGAAGACAGAAGATTAGTAAATTAAATTTGAATATGAAAGGAAATTAGAAGAATCCAAAAACTAATGAATAAGTAAATGAATTTGTTTGCAGACAAATCTATGGAAAATAAACTTAACTTGTACAATAATGTACAGTAATAATAATAATAATAATAATAATAATAATAATGATTTTTTTTTCTAAAGGCGAGCCTTTACATTAATGTAATGTAATGTGATGAGTGTGGGTGGCAGGGAAGCCGAGCACCGCGACCGTTGGTCTATTAGCCTTCACATTAAGTTAAATACCCATAAGTATAAATATAGTGATATTTCTATCAAGCCCAGAATGTGTATGTAAATGTGAGCTCGGATCAGCAATTAAATATGAATAATAAAAAAAAAAAAAACAAAAAAAAAAACACTAGTGGCCACAGACATCTAAAGGATGAATAGTGAAGGTACCGCAATCTAATGAAAAGTTGTGAAGAAGATGGAAAGAAAAAAAACAACAAAAATATATTTTCCCTTTTCTTAATATTGACCTGTATTTACTTATAAATTATATACGTATATTAAAACAAATACTCGTAAATACTTTTATTTTAAGATAAAAATGGGTCCTTAAAAATGTATAATGCATAAATAAAAATATTAATTAAATTTGCGTCAAGATATATTGAAACTAAGCCCTTAGGCAGTAATAATAGCCTAATAATAATAATAATAATAATAATAATAATAATAATAATAATAATAAATAGACTAAATTTAACTACTTTTTGTTTAAGTTCTTGAGTTTTGTGTAAATCATTCTTTAGATTGAATTATTTACTAGCGAGTTTTTTTTTTGCTTTATGCAAATTTGAATATCGGTCCGAGAGGTCACTTACTCGAGAATTCTGATGTTGATAACAATATCGTATCATATTTACACTTACACTATTTGATGTAAAGTAGGGTCTTATCTCCTCTTTTTTTTTTGTTCTTTATTATCTTTATATTATAATTACCAAGAGTGTACATTATGTTATGACTGCATATTATTGTATAAGTTGGTTTATTTCCCAAGGATCTTTATACAATATTTTTATTTTAATCATCTGTTTTAAATGTAATTTTCAATTTTCATGCAAAATGAATTTAATTTTTATTTATTTACTTATTTATTTTATTATTATTATCATCATTATTTTTTTTATTACTATGCATTACTAAGTGCTTATTTTCAAGTAGCTTTACACAAATTGATTTATTTTTTTATTTAAGCATTTTATCTTATGTATAAATTTTTGTATATATATTAGATATACGTTTAGGCTTTTGGACATATTTTTAGCTCACTCATTTGTTCGTTAGTAGTTTTGTGAATTCGTATTTCAAAACCTATTTTACAGGATTTTTTTTAACTTCAATTTCTGTAATGGCTAGTTATTTTATATTTATCATTTCATTATTATAAACCAAAGTCTGCACATTAAAGTAACATTAAAAGCAAAATCTTACGTTTCGGCTCGATACAAGACGAACCTTTATCAAAGGAATGGTAAAACCAGTGTAGGAATAAGGTTTAAACCAAATACAAGCTAAGGGAGAACTCTGGTGGCGGTGATTGAATACTGAGAACCCTGGTGGAGATCAATGAACTGCAGTGATAGAAAATAAAATAGACATAGAAGATTGAAAAACCTCAATACGTAACAATCAATATCACCAGATCGTTTATGAAACCCATAACGATAAATATTTTTGTAGCCAACCTATAACATTGTTATTTTGTAGTGTGCAGACTTTGGTTTATAATACGTCTTACAACGCACATTAATTTGAATATTTTTATCATTTCATGTTTATTAATTTTTATTTATTTCAATTCTGAGTAAGAACTTCATTTAAAGCAAACAAAAAGGAATATCATTTTGAATTAAAAAATTTTGATTCTAGTTATGGTTGATAAAGCTAAAGAATTTGATTATTTCCTTGAAAATGCTTTGAAATCAAAACTTCTTGGTGAAGGAATGGTTATCAATTTATATGTAAATGAAGATTAAATCCTGACCCTAAGTTAGTGGAATTAACCCATTGTGTTATATTAGGTACAAGAAGATCCTCATATTACTTATCTCTCTTTTTATTTTGTTGTATAATTTAAATGTTGGGTCCTACTGTATTTCTTTAAAATCGTCAAAATTTAAGGAAGTCCAGAAATTCTCTGGACGAAATATAAAGAATAAAAAGATGAGATAGTTTACAGTAAATAAATGCAGATAGCTTGAAATGATGATTGAAGAACATCCTCACTAGTTATATTTACCGAATAAGATAGTACTTAAAAATGAAGATTAACTTATGTGAAAATGTTTATTCAGGAATTTTCACTAATTGTAATTACATTTGGAACACACTCAGAACAAATAAACCCATTTGTTTACTGACTTGATAATATTCACGGTTAATAGAATCACAATTCATCAGAAGAATTTGCACTTCTGCAATCTTTGAATCTTTCGCAAATAATTATTTCGGAAAAACAGACACTTTCTTGTTTTCTTACCGCTTTTCTTTTACACCCAGGCAACCACAACACATAAACAACTTGCATTTCAGCAAACCATTGTTGCTGTCTGATATCACTAACGATTCATTATTCAACGCATTTTATATTAAATTATTATTGGAAGGAAATATTTACTTTGAATTGTGTTTGAATATCAGTTTCTGAATATAATATTTTGCATTTGATGAAATATTATATGTATTTGATAATTTCAAATGAAAAAAAAAAATAGATAAAACATTAGATTTCTCACTCAGGCGTTTGATTATGTATAAATGTATTTAACATATTTATATGTTGTCAGTTTATTAATAAGATTAAAATTACTTTAAAAACTATTAAATGTTCTTCAGGAAAATACATCCGTAGTAAAAAAAATGGCATCTCGAAGAAGTAAACGAAAAATCGCTACGCAGTCCAAAATAAACCTTTTAACGTATTTAAACTCATAAGATATTAAATAATCTCTTAAAATCTTAAATTTGTTTACTTCCATTGTGATGCTTCCAACACTAGTTAATCCTTTGAAAATCTTCAAGAGAGACTTAGATGCTTTTATTATTATGAGAATTGTAAATGGTTTTTAAAGAATTTACTCGAAGGAATTTGCTTACTACTATCTTTCGTTTATTTTTTTTAATGTACTTTGGTGATTTTGCTGTATTAAGGAAACCGAGGATTATTTTCTCTTTTATCTCTAATTAGAGGGAACTGTACATGTTCACTTGTGGAGGAGGATCGGGAAGAGCTGAGAACAAACTAGTCATGACTAATTCTAAGTTGATCCACAAATAAGCATAATACCAAATTTTAAGAAAATCTATCCAAAATAAACGTAATATAAACAGACAAACAAAGAAGAAAAATGTGCAAATGGAGTAGCAACATTTCATATGTTCAGTCAATAATTATTAGCTTCAAAATTGATGCTCGATTTATAAAATGGAAAAGATTTTTTCGTTGGTAATAAAAAACAATTGTTCACAGCAATGGAATCCAGACAAAAGAAGAAAGCTCTTTTTTTTCCCAGCACTTTTTGATTGATTTTTAGTGACGCCGAATTGCCATTGCTGTCAGGTTCTCTGTGACGGACGATCACTTTGATGGAATCTTCTATCTTAAAGCGCATGAAATGCATTTGCCACCTAGTGGCAGAATCACGACAGGAGTTCCGTTGGCTGCAAATACAGTGAGCTTTAGGATACCTTTATCAGAAAGTGCTCTTCGCTGCAGTGGAGGTGGAAATTGGAATCACTCAACATCACCTTCTCCCAATAAAAGGATCGATAATAAGTAAATAGGAAATAAAACGATCCCTACTTCCATGATGGGTTTTTTTTAAAAAAGAAGTCGTGGTCTAAACAAATTGCCAGCCAATAAAAGAGCTAATTTTTGAAGAAGGATTACATTTATTATTGTCTATTGTGGAACTGAATTATGAATCAAAATGATATGTGAAAGTGAAATGATAAAAACACTGAATTATGAGAAAGAAAATCCATTAAAATCATTCTAATTATTCTAATTTAATCCATTAAAATCATTTAAAATAAGCACCGAAGAAATTGCATGAAGAATACTAAAAATAATTTTGTTTTACAAATCACAATTCTAGCAAGTAGTAGCATAAAGGTATACCAATATAAAATTAAATAAGGAAAAAAAAAAACATTCCATCTTTCTGTAAGAGAAGATTGTATGACATAATCTATTTTGATGTAGAACCTTCCATTATTTTAATGGCGTTTCTTTTTGCTGAGAGACGAATTTCAAAGTTCTTAAACAATTTTAGACCAGTTCTCTTGAAACGTTTTGTAATTCGGGACAGAAGTCTTAAATATCAATGTTTTTGATATCAGTCAATATCCTTAATCTACTGCAATTTTCGTCAGCAATTTATATGTAAATGGAGCGGTATTTTCTCATTATATTCATGTCCTTGTATGAGAGCCTCATGCCTTAGTGGGTCATTAATGGTAATCTTCTCCGCCCTACATGTTAACGAGCATTCTACGTCCATTTTGCTTTCCTCCCAGATGAGAGTAATGGCGTGGTTATGTGAAGGGTGGATTCTTACAAACTTCTGTGAGCGAGGGCAGCACTAACGTCATGACAAATGCCTCCTATACTAGATGTTCGGCTGCAACTGACAGCCAAAAAGATTAGCAAAGCCCCCAGATTTAATTTTGCCTCTGTTGAGATATTCACCCTCACATTCTGTTTGTCTTGCTTTCACCTAACAGAATTAAAGAAGAATTATTCGATGAACTTTCAAAGAGAGACAATCTTCAACAATAGATGGCACAAACGTGATTGCAGCCATGTTTAGCATCTGCCTAAAAGCTACCAAACTGCTTTTTTATAACATTTTTGAAATTAAAATTGCGTTTTGTTTTAATTCTATCCTAAAATATAATAATTCCAATGATGTCTAGCAAATACCTGGCTAATAGATTACGTTCGACTACTTATCAGATTTTTAAAAAAATCGGTCCGGTCATTTTAATCAGGGATTTCGGTGAGTCATTTTTTCCTGTTCTGTTTGGTGAATAGGCTTGTTTTAAGTTAGACTATAAAGGCAGCAACGTAACAATTTTATGAAAACGTATCCAGCCGTTTTAGCTTGATGCACAATTAGCAACAAAAATTTTTTTCAAAAGGAATACTAAGACTTCGTATATTTTGTGAATTAATATATTTAAGAACATCTTCCATTATTTTCTAACAAATTTGGCTGATTTTGTTAGATTCTAATGTTAGATGCCAACATTGGTCTCCTTGATTATCCACTTAGTAAACCAATCTCCTTAAAAATCTCTTCAATATTATCATTGAATATTTATCTGCTATGATTACAATATTAACTAAATGACTGTTGGGATTTGGTCAACGTCAAGCTTTTTTAAGGCCAGAATTTCAGATAGCTTTTTTGTCTTAATAAAACAGATCCGCATTTTTAACAATATTCAGTATTTTACATCATCCACAAGATATTTGAATTTTGTTATTAATTGAAGAAATTTCTTAACCCGAAAATTGAAAAAATCAATTTATCAATGTCTTTTAAACCCTTCCTAATGCAATTTTGTCATTGTTATTATTAACATTAAAAAAAATCATGTAAAAGCTGTAAAAATCATGTAAAATTAATAATCTTCTTATTATTCAGTACAGAATTCCTTAAAATCCTCCTATTAAATATTGAAAAGAGCTTTTATAAACGAAGAAAAAAAAAGAGATCTAGAGAGAAAAAAAAAAGATTTTGTTGGCACCTTATAGGCAATCTGCTTGTGATTGCTGTAACGGAAATGGTTATTTCAGGACGCCGCATCTGTAATTAAATTACACTACTGTGAAAAATCCAAATTTTCTTCTTCCTTTCATTGACGTTTTCATCATGAACATTCCTCTTTTCTAGAAAGAAAGAAATCGACTTACAAATTGAAGAGAGATTGAAGTAAGAATCCATCAGTGGCAAATTACAAGAATTCTGTTTTTTTTCCCCGTTTAGGTTTGTCTTGCTTCATTTTATCTTACAGGAAAAAAATTACTTAATTTTAACTTAATTTCTTTTCTGTATTTCCTTTTATAGCCTTGATTGGTTTGTTTTTAAAGAGGCAAATCAACGAGTATTCAGTATCAGGATGTTTTGGGTTCGATGTGGTTCGAATGAGGCTCCTAATTTTAATAAATGTTTAAAGTAAAATTAATTAATGAAAAAATATACAGTCTATAATAAATAAAATATATGCTTATTTATGTTTTTTATATATTACGCTTATTTTTTTATTTTGTTTTGCTGCCTATAATGTTTTTTTAGAATTTTTTGACTTAATTTTTGAATTAAAGTAAGTGTTACATTTAAAATAATTTAAGTTGGATCTGAAATAGATATCGTGTCAAATGTATGTCCAGCTATTTAAACCAAGCTTTAGCCAAGAAAGGTTTTTTTTTGTTGTTGTTGTTGTTGTTGAGGAGGGAGAAATGGGGACCAAAAAAAAAAGTGGCTGTTAAGTTTTAAGTTTGAATGTAAAGAAGTCCTCTAATGGAAGTCTATTGAGCTGTTTCAACTAAATGATCATAGAAACAGACAGATAGGCAAACAAAGAAGAAAGATATGTACTATAGTATCTTAGGATATCTGCGAAATATTTAACAGCATTGTATATAAGCAATTGTTAAAAGCTGTTTCATCATTGTAGCTTTTAACCAAATCCTAAAACAGATATTTTGTTAAATAATTTTATTGATCAATCCAATATCTCTACTATTTTAAGTGGTTGTTATGTAAAGGTTCTATTCCTTTGGATGTAAAGCATGCAGTTGTTACTGATAGCTCACCAATAAGGATTCTTAGAATTTTTATTTATTTATTTTTTAAGATTTATTTTTTTTTTCTTTGTTCTAAATCCCTTTTTCAAGGCCTTCATTTGTCTAAATTTCTGGTTTCCATTAGATTTGGTTTCCATTAGAAGGATTTTACATTGAACTGATTTTCTCGATTGCCTTATGAAATAACTGATTCTTAACTAATAGCTGGCCGCGCGGTTGGCGTTGTCGCTAGGACATTGGCCTCTCATGACATTGACTATCGTTGTAAGGTTCTCATGTGGGTTTCGTGATGGTGGACGATCCGCACTTGGCAGGTTTTGTAGGGGTTCTCCCATTTCCCCTGCACTTCTCCCACCATACTTGCTCCGTCTGTCCTCATTTCCTTGGGATAGCACAATAGACCTACAGGTCGCGGTGCTTGGCTTCCCTGCCACCCACATTCATCTCAATCAAACTAACAGCTACAGTAACTGCTTCTTCACTCTTAGTATTATCTTAGTATCTATCTATTACACTATGCTATTATAATAAATGTTATTTTTCATTATACTGTAGTTTTTTTTGTTTTTTTTTTTGCTATTCCAATTCTATAAAGTAAATTAGAAATACTGACTAAATAAATCATGCAGGCTGGAATTTTGACAAATTTTTTAATATTACTTTGTTCATATTTGCAAAGTCTGTCGTTTCATGATCACTTCGAGTAAAAAAAAAATTAAAAAATAAAATTAAAGAAAATATTAAGCTTGTCAGCATCATCTTTTATTAAGAGATAATTTGAAAAACTCTGTAGAATTAACTTACTACTATAAGGTTCGGCCTGTCCTGTCAAAAAATTGGTAAATTGCATTTGTTGAAACAGACATTCTATTATTAAGAAATAAATTACTTAAAAAGAAGTCATTTTTTGCAGAAAGGAAAGAGTTAAGTTTATTAACGAAATGGTGCAGTTTTCCGTTAAAATTATGTTTGCTTAATATCTTCTTGGATAAGATAATTGCTGATCCAGTGTCGGAATAAGCACACCCAAGGGTTGCATTTATCCAATTCAGAAAGTGCCTGCATTAAAGAAGCAGATTAAACTCAGGCGTCACGTGAGGTTGCAGTAATCTTTGCTGATATTGCATTTTGTTGTTCGCTATCCTGTTTTTTGCCTGCCAACCTTAATCATATTTTTTCAACAACAACAACAACAAAAATGCAATATCAGCAAAGATTAATGAGAAAGAAAGAAAAAAACAATAGAACTTGTGAAAAGGTACTTCAGTAGTTCAGTCAGGATTTTTTTTTAATAATGTTGTAAATCTCAATGTCTCAGGACCAATTTGTCTCTTTTTTATTTGATGAGATGTGTCATGAGTTTTATAAGTTGTTTACTTATTGCTACTCATATTCATTTATAAGTGCTCTTATATATTTTTGATTACTTTTTAATTCCATAGAAAGCTTAATTCTTCAACATAATATCGATTAAATTTAATGTTTTGGTTTTTAAACTATAGACGTCACTACAGCGAATTGGAGAGAAGCTGCTTTTTTACTCTAAATAACTTTTTATTGGAACATCACGAAAAATAGGCTTATTGGTATCTGTAAACTTATTTAAAAGAAACTAAATTCATTTTCAATATTTGTTTTCTTCTCGACCGGATATCAAAGAAAGCACTCAGCCATTGACTGTGAGTCATTGTTAGCAAAATTATGGCAAGGATTTATTTTTGTCATTTAAGGCCTTTCAGATATTCACTACTAAATAACGTTTTAATTTTATCTGTGATTGTCTGGTTATCTTTGACGACATCAGAAGCGGAATTAAAGCTGAAATCATTGCAATTAGCAATAAAGTTCAACTGAGTTGCTATTAAAGCCACAACTCGTTCGTTGCTTCCGAGCATTTGTCCATTTCTATATAATGGAAGGAGGTTTTTGTTTTGATGATAACTCTTCAAGGAAATATTGGATTTTTTTTTAGTTCATCATCTAAAATCATTCTGTATTTTTAGACTGTATTCCTAAAACTCATGATGATTGCTTGAATGGCGTATAAAGAGAATTGTTGATTATTTCATATACATCTGTTAAACGTCTCTTCAATTAAGACTTCACAAAAATTCCTTGTGCTTAAATTAAACTTAGTTCAATTCATTTAATTTAAATGAAATGATTCAATTTAAAAGCTTAGTTATTCAAGTGAAATATTGAACTAGTCTGAATCTTCGATGGAATTCCGAAATGTATTTAGAAATAAATTAGGAATTCAAAATGAATTCCTGTTCTTAACTGTATTTTGATTAAGGAATTTTTCTATGTGTTTTTCTCTTGTTTAACATTTACATTTGTTGCAAAAATAGACGAAGAATGTTTGAGAAAATTTTCAATTACTTGCCTTGCGCGACTGTGAATTGCATTTATTTAAAGTACACGCTTTCTTCATTTTAACCTTTTTTTCTGTATCACAGAGTAGCAGATTGTATTGATTTTAGATATCTCTTGAGGGTTTTTTTTGGTTCTTGAGGATTGGTTGGAGAAGGAGGAAGCGGTGCCCCTTTTTTTCGAAATTGCTTACGATATTTGTTTGCAGACGAAGAATCCACTGTCATGTTCCATTCTGCAAAGAATAAAGTCAGGGGTCAATTAAACCAACACAACCTTTCATATTTCAACATCGATAAATCAAAAGATATGAAACCTCGTTCTATTAATATTAAAAAAGAAAACACTTCAAATCATCGAAGCTGTTTTACAAAACCAACAACAAAAAAGATTAGTTTTTGCAGCAAAGCAGCCTGTCTTTGAATTGCAACAAACGAATTCAATATATCATTCGGAAAAGCGAGCTTTTTCCAATGTTACTCAAAATAGAATAAAAACATATGAAGAATCATCTTGCAGCTCAGCGCTAGATTTTGGATTTGAGCTAATTTAACTGCAAAGTTGCCTTACATGGTTACTATAAGAACTTCTTTAAAGAACTTAAGTCTCCTTTCCTTACAATTCATTGCTTAAAATATTCCTGGATTCTTTTCATTATTTTTGCTTTCTTTCTGTTTTATTTTCTTAAATAGTGAAAACCACAAAAATGAAAGGTCTATTTAAACATTTATATTAAAATGTCCGGTGAATACAAACAAACCTACAATTCAATACAATAAACATCCTTAGAAACGCTTTCGTAGAGAGACGTGGCATTTGGTATCTAGTGATACTGAGGGCATTCCGTGAATCGTAACTTAGGTATCAAAGGGTTTTTTTTTGTATGTGTGCAGAGTAAATTAGAGGCAGATGTAAAGTTTTGGAGAATTATTTAGGATCAAAATCCTTAATGGAATCTCATACTGAGATGTTAAATCTTATAAAGCTAAAAAAAAAATCTACTTAAAACAGAAATCTGAAGTCTACAGAATTAATTCTTATATAAACCCACTTCATTTCCAATTCTGTTTGATTCTTAAACATCCCTTTCTTTAATTAGCGTCTTTGGTTTATCAGGCGTAGTATCTAATGTTATAACGAAAACAGACTGCTTTTAAGTAAGAAACAAACTACAATTAATTACAAAGTCATTAAACTCAAGGAAGAACTACGAGGGTTGGGGCATAAATCATGGCAACTATTTTTTGTCTGCCAAACGTGCGGCACCATTGCAATTCCAGAATACACGTTCGAAAGCTTGTTGGATGTTCTTCCGATTGGCACCGCTAACGTGGTCTGATTCAGTGAAGGAACGTTATGGGAGCAAGTATAAAACACGTATTTGGAAATCATCGTTTTTCTTCCTGGGCTACACTGCATTGCTATACGAACAATGCAGTGTAGCCAAGGAAGAGAAACGATGATTTCCAAATACGTGTTTTATACTTGCTCCCACGACGTTCCTTCACTGACCCAGACCATGTTAGTGATGCCAATCGGAAGAACATCCAACAAGCTTTCGAACGTGTATTCTGGAATTGCAGTGGTGCCGCGTGTTTGGCAGACAAAAAATAGTTGCCATGACTTATGCCCCAATCCTCGTAAAACATATAAAGTGTAACGCAATTTGTCTCTCAACCTAGCAAATTCTAGATTCACTAACTGGAAATACCCAAACTCAAAGAATTCAATGATATCTGCAGTTCTATGCAATACAGAAATAGGAGTTCGATTTCTGTTCATGCATGGCTTTCGGAAAAAGATCAAATTCATCAGAGTACATTCATGATTAACAAAAGTGATATAATAATTATCGATATCAATACATAAATGCTTATATTATTTAAATAAATTTCAATTTTCGACAATTCGCAATGAAAACAGCCATTGCTTTATAGGCTTATTTTAACTACTTACACAATAACTTAAAATTTATATTACGCATCATAATACATGATAGAATGCATATAATAATTACTAAATTGCAATTAGTATCAGAATTGTCATTAACTTAGTTATTGTAAGTTAATGAAGCTATTAACTACATAAACAAGCAGTTAACAATTAAATTTAATTATAAATAACATTAATTTAATCATTTAGTTATTAGTCATTATATTATTATTTGCAATTATACATTATAAATATTTTATATTATAAATTTATTAAAGAAAAATTTGAGAAATAACTGATATCGAAAATATTTCAACAATATTTCAAAAACTGAAAAATATTTTAATAGAAAACAATAATCAACGAAAAATATCTCTATCGCGCATCTATCTCGGTAAGTGTATTTCCCACCTTGAGATTTGTGAATAGTGATTGAGAATAGCATTCGAGTCCTTAAGGGTATCTAATCCTTAAGGGTTTTAAGTACACATAAAAGTTTTAGCTGAAAAGATCAAAATTTACGGCAATTATCCATCTCACAACTTTTATGTCATGCCCGACTTCTAAGCCTCTCCCCCTAAAAACCCGCAAACAGATGTCGACTTTTTTGTTACTTATTTGAAGTTAAACCAATACCCTAAAAGCTCTAAAACGTTTGTGTCAAAAGCTCTAAAACCAATTGTTAGTAAAAGGTTTTGAAGATAGGAAAAATCGTTAAAAAGTGTAAATACGTATATTCGTGGGAAGAAGAATTTGAATGGAATATGTATCCGTGATCTATAACACCTGATTGGCGCTGTGAAACCTGAAACAGCTGTTCTGGATTCCCGGTATCGAAAAATCTGAAAACAAATCCGTGATTCCTTTATTCATGTGCGAGTTTGCTTTTTATTGTATTGTCAGAATTTATTACTTATTTTATTTTTTTGCAGTTGCAATCTAGACGAATTGCAGTTCAAAAATTTTTAATTAATTTATTCTAATCATCCCTTGTAAACGACATTAAAGATCTTGTTAATTAAAATAATAGTTTTGACAGTAAGAATTTAACAAACGAAATTAGTTGTTGATAATTCAGATAAGTATCTTCTTTTCAGAAACTTTCTAATTAAAATTTGCTTTGATGGTGTCTTTCGCACTGAAACTGAAAAAATGTTGTTGTTGCTTTCACTTTTATATTTTTTATGCTTTCAAAATATTAAAGAGACGACCGAAATACAGGTTAACTTTGAAAAGAAGCTTTTTGAACGTAACCATGCATGCAAATTTCAAGTGCCTGCTCCAATGGATCTGGGATGCAAAGTGAGTCCAAACCTTCGCCAAATCAATACTGGTCGGGTTTGTTGACTCGCATAAATTCTTGGTTTAATCATTTCAAGGAGACATTGGAAGGATTAACGAAAGAACTCATTCCACTCATTGCAAAGCTGAAGTCGTCTTGCGTAGAACAATGGAATGCCATAAACGGAAGAATTTGCATGAGGCAGAACCATTTCATTTCTCACCAGCTTCTCTCACTTCCATCTGCCAATTAGCAGAACGGAACAAAACGTGTCTGTGCAGAAGAAAAATAGCATTCAAAAGATTGCTTCATTATTTACACAATGGACAGACTGTCTATTCGATTCCTTGAAAGAAAAGTGCAACTATTAGAAATAACCTTTGTTTCTCTTTTGAAATAATCTTTGAACTTTCATTTGGATGGACGAAATTGATAAAACCAGGAAATTGAAGATCAAATTGGTCATTTTGCTTCTGGGGTTACAAGGAAAACAAAGAAAAAAAGATTATTTTTCAGTGCAGTTAATTAACCCCTGACACTGCCCAGAATGGAATTAACTTAAGAGGTTATAATAATGAATAATAAACCTTTTGGAAACGGAGATTGATACAAATTATGAACATGTAAGCTTATGGCATTTCTTTTCAGAATTTTATTTCTCGTTTTTGCATTAAACTGACATTCATTTTAAGGATTCATTTTTAGTCAAATCCTTATGCATTGCAAAGTATTATTAACTTTTATCATAATTGAACCATTCAATTGTTTTACTTCAAAGCGGTTTTTTGTGTTTGTTTATTTTGTGATTACCTCAAAGAATAAAACGTTAAAACATTTAGGCGATTTACTTAAAACTATCTTCCCAGAGTTAGTATAGGAATTAATTCGGTAAAAACTGTAGAAAAGAATTATAATTGATGTGTAAGTTAATTAATATCTCAGGCATATTAATTCAATTTTTCGAATTTTTTCAATTGCTAAGAAATGTCTTGAGATTTTGAAAGATAACGCTTATAGAATGAATAATTGAAATCGAAAAACTTTAATCTATGGTATATTTCTGAATGCTACAAGATATAGTGGAAATTAGTTATGACAAAAGTGAATGAGTTTAATTTTCGAAACAGTAAAATGAAAATGTATATATTTACTTATATTTCTTTCAATTCTGGTTTTCTTCCTTTGTGACTATTCCTTTGTGATATATGTTCAAAGCACCCTACGATCGTCAAAGACTTTTCTTTGATGTCTAAGTGCTATTTTGTTTTGGTAATGGAATGAGGGAAAGGAGGGTTGGGAAGTCAACAGATAACCTCCAAATGCTTTAGAAGTCTTATTCGCTGAAGGGGAACTAACCAAATTTCATCTAAGTTTTTGTTGACTTCTTGAAACCCCAACAATGGTTTAGAAAGAATATAATAATGTATCATGTGTTTAGATTAGTTAAAAGTCTGCTAAGAAACAAATAAGTTTTTGGTGAAAAAGCTTAAATTTATTCAACACTACCAAGACATTAAATAATAATAATAATAATAATAATAATAATAATAATAATAATAATAATAATAATCCAATCCATGGAAGAGGGAGAGGCCTACAAGTACCTGCAAGCTTGCTTCCAGCAAGCGCGCGTCATTGACAACACAAACATCAAAAATGTACTGAAGAACACATTCCTTGCTCGAGTTCACAAAATACTCAAAACACAACTCAACGCCAGAAATAAAATTAAAGCCATCAACACTTTTGCCGTCTCCACACTAACATATTCGTTCGGCATAATTCCATGGACAAACACCGAACTCGAAGCACTACAACGCGCAACACGCACTACATTCACGAAACACAACATGCACCACCCCAAGTCCGCTACGGAAAGGATGACTCTTCCCCGCAAGGAGGGAGGCCGAGGGCTGACACACACCTCACACCCCTGAACCTCGAAAACTCTTCTCCAACACTTACCACCCACACTCAACAGCTGCGTGAATCATGGGCTCGTAAGGAACTCCATGGCAGACATCACCACGAACTCAGCCAGCCTCATGTTGACATGGAACCGTCGAACAGATAGCTGACGAGTGGTGAGCTGTTTGGGGAGACCGAAGGGTTCATGATCGCAATACAGGACCAAGTCATCTCCACACGCAACTACAAGAAACACATTCTACACGACGCAAACACACATGACGACAAATGCAGGAAATGCCACACTACGCATGAGACGATCGACCACGTAATATCAGGCTGTCCCCTTCTCTCTCAAACAGACTACCTCCACCGACACAATCAGGTAGCGTCGATTGTTCATCAACAGCTAGCACACAAACATTCACTTATTAAGAACACGGTCCCGTACGCAAGTACATACCACAAAGCGTATTAGAGTCACCATCATATAAACTATACTGGGACCGCCCCATTCACACAGACAAAACCATACATCACAACAGACCTCACATCACACTTGTTGATAAGGTCAACAAACAGACCTATCTCATTGATATTGCAGTGCCTATCAGCAAGAACATGCAGAAAACTCACGCAGACAAGACCAGTAAATACACTGATCTAGCACACGAGCTCCAGAAGCAGTGGAGGCAGGATCGAGTACGTGTTGTACCCATCGTTCTGTCTGCCACTGGTCTGGTGCCTCACACATTGCACCACAGTCTCAGCACTCTAGAACTTCACAAAAACACTTATGCACAACTGCAGAAGGCTGTGGTACTCAACACAATCACGCATAGTTAGGAAATTTATGGACACAACCACACATCCCTAATCATTCTTGCACACGTCTTTACACTTGGCAATATGTGCTTTGGTCCTTGACCCGCCATGTTGTTTTTGCTGGGGAAACCCAAGGTTTGAAACATAAAACATAATAATAATATTATATATTTTGATTAAAGAAAGCAAACTACAATTAGGTAATTCGTTATTCGTGAAAACATGAGAAAACATGAGATATTTTTATACGATAAGAAAGAGATACAACAAGGAAAAGTTTTAAAAAAAATAGCAAAAAAAACTTGAATAATATGGAGATATTAACAAGTATGGTATTACAAACATTAGAAACTTTTTTTAGATACGGCTAAAACATGGAGGAAGTTCTAAAAATCGTTCTAAGTATTTAAGAAAACCATAATGCTTTAGAAATTACGAACTTTTTTATGCAGCATTTTTCACCTTTGAAGACATCATAGACTTCAGATGAATTGTACATTCACTTCTGAACTGGAAGCAATTCATCTTCCTTTGTTAGTACTGAAAGCGTAACATTTTTCTCCGGTTTAGACAATCCTGAACTAATTTTTTTATTCATTGGCAGAGCAAATTTTCTATAAATTTGGATATTATTGTTGTTTCTATTCCATTGTTGTTTCCAAAATGTCTTAAGAGGACTTATCCTCTGTCTCAATATATTTTCAATAGTGTTTTACTTTCCGAATTTTACCTCATCGACATCGACTGTAAGTCCAGAAAAACTAAAAAATATTATTTCTCTGAAGACTCATAATCATTCCGCCAAAATTTGGCGTTGGTAAACGAAAATACCAATTTGAACAATGCTTTCCTAATGAAGAATAATTAAATATTATTAGCCACTTGAATTCAAGATGAAAATATATCTTTATCTTCCTAACATTTCTTACAACTAGTCATGAAGTTCGTTTTCTGAAATTCATTCTTTGATATGTTACAGTTTGACAGCCTCTTCATCTACAGAACTGTTTTTGTTTTAAGTTTGCAGGATAATTTCCTTTTTCTTCGTTGACTTACATAAAACAATAAGAAAATTGAAGAAAAAAAATCAATTATAGTAATTCTCTTAATTATATATTTACAAATTCCCAATTTTTTTTTAAAAAAAATCTTTTTTTCTTCTTTACAATCTCTAATATATCATTCTGAGGAATTTAGTTCTTGTGATTTTTTTTTACGTATTTATTTGTATAATTTACACAAATTGTATGAAAACTCCATTCAGAGTGAAACACTCTCTGTAAATTGATTGGTGGTTTTACGTGCAGATTTAGAAACACTAATAATGCGACCGCCTGCACAATTAATTGAATTAAAAAAATTAAAACACATTAAAAATAAGTAAAATGTTTCGGGGACCTGTGGGTAAGGATTCCCTTGTAACTTCTGATCTGCTTCCTGTGGTTTGGTTTAACTTGGGAAAAATCTCAGCAATGGTCGGTATTGCTGGCTTCGTGCTGATTGGTCCGAAGAAGGGAACCCTAATTATAGGTCCCCGAAGCTTATTACTTATTTTTAACGTGTTTTAAAGTTTTTAATTCAGTTACCTGTGCAGGCAGTCGTATTATTAGTGACTCTCTGTAAAGTAGGCTAAATAACTTTCATTGATATTTTTAATGATAATTATATCAGAAGTAAGAATAACCATACAGAACTATATATTTTGAAAGAACTAGTGTACAGAATGTAGAACAATAAATACATGTTTGAATGCTGTACTATTTTCCTAACATTTAAATACTGTACTGATTATTCGCTGTAAAAAAAAATACATATATAAAAACAACTTTTTCTTTTAAATATTGCAATAATCTTTATAAAACCTAATCTACTGATATACCAACTTACTACTGAGGGAGGACGATAATTTACAAATAATATGAATTGAATTTTACTTGTTACCCAAATTTTTATATTTTTTTCTTTTTTCTATTTTAATCCTTTGTAGTAGAAGCAATTAAGTAGAATTGTAGTTTATTTATCTGTAATTAGATCATAATTTACTAGTTTTTGCAAAAAAGTATAATTGACGTTTGTTGATAATAATAATATCATTTGACGAATTTGACTTTTTATATGAAAATCATTTCAATTACCGTAAAAAAGTGGATTTTCTTTTTTAAAGTTTTTTTTTTCTTAATGCTATTTTCTCATGTGTTCTCAGTAATGCCTGTTTTTTAATTTTTTTCCTTATTCTTTCTGAAGGAGAAGAAAATATTTTTTTTCCGGTTTTATTGGTTTCCTAAAAAAAAAAAATAAAAAAAAAAAAAAAAAAAAAATCTTTTTTGAATTTTTGTTTGTTTGTTTATGAAGCCTATAACAATATTTTTTTCTTTTAAAGTTTGATTGTGATGCCTGTAAGTATTTTGCCAATATATGTAATGTAATTTCACTTTGACGTTTTGCGTGATTTCTATTCTGATTCTTCTTTGCTAGCATTTCTCAATTGGATTTACAAAAGAAAATTCTATGGAAAAATAATAGAAAAACATTATTTGGGAATTTCTCTTATTAATCACCAAATTAACATAAAAGTTAATGATAACCACAAAGTGCCCACAGAAATTTTTCCAGGAGGGCGAAGATAGAATATTTTGGCAATGTATTTTATACTGTAATATTCTAAGAATTAACTGAAGTAAAAAGATAATAACTTAAATAAAATTTACCGTTTTCTAAATATGTATTAGTCCTCTTATGAGAAACAAATCATGTGAAATACATTAATTTTGAAAACTGCAGAGGGAGAGGCAAGTGTCCCACTCCTCTTGTTTGTTTGGGCGGGAGCTCATGGTAAAACTTATAGAGTTTTTCTTTATCCGCTGACTTCAAAGAAATTTATTTAAAAAAAAATTTAAATTAAAAAGAAACGGTGCCACTTTAGCATATACTCTACCGGATAAGCTTCTGGTGATAGAGCGCGAAAGCCGGTAGACACACATTAAAGAAATACCAAAGAAACTTTAATTCCATTCTAATATTTTTTTCAACTTAGCAGAAAAACTGTTTCTTAGTATTTCAAAATTATTACGAATTCAGTTTAGCATTTTTAAATAAACACTTACAGTATTCAACCACAAGTACTTCGTAACCATTAACATCAAACAGAAACATAAAAAATAAAGTGTATGTAAATAGTGCAATCTTTCTTTTTTGCTTTATTTTAAAAATTAACAAAATGAAAATTGCCTTATTTACTTTCTTTTATATATTTTAATGTTTGATATTTACTCTAAAAACTTTAAAAGCCCAAAACTCTTCAATATCCAAATTGCTCAGGACCGGTTGTTTTCCAAATGAGGATGAGAAAGATGGTAAATATTTGCATTCTTTTCAAGTTTACAGAATCCGAAGAAATATGTTTTCTTCGTGAGAGATATCTGTACTACAAATCCATTAGCTTTTGAAACTACACTGAAATTCTTTGAAAAATGTTAAGAAAACAGAAAAAAAACCAAATTACCTTTAATGCTTTCGATTCTTTTGAAGTAAATACACATAAGAAACTTCGAAGAACTTATTTTCAAGATAAAACATATTAAATGTTTATAATGCTACCAATTTCATAAGTTTTAATAAATTATCCTTATTTCCTATTACGAGAACTAAGAAATTTAAGGTATTTCAATTTACGGAATGATTTAAACTTTTTTTCGTAACACCTCATAATTGATAAAAAAATAATAACTCTAAGTAGTTAGAATTACTTTATAATTATGATTATCTACTTAATAAGTACCTACTTTATAATTATTAAGAATAATTACTTTACAATTTATAGTTATTATAATAATTGTAATTTATAGTTATTAACAATAGTAGATCAAGCCTTTTTTTAAATATATTTTATGAGGTTAAACGGATTCTTTATTAATTTGGAGATTATAAAATAAAAATAATTAAGAAAGTATTGATACAAATTACGATAAATAAGTAGATTTAATATGTTTCAATTTGACATAAAAAACCATAATAATTATTAATAATTTCAAGATTAATTTTTAAAATAATACTTTTCATTGTTATTATTTTTTAATTGAAGTACAAATCATCATGTATTTCTAAAGTTATTTAAAATATCCTAAAAAGTTATTTAGAACGTTTATTTTTTGGCTAATAACATTGAAAATTAAGTCACCTACTGTGAAGATATTTCAAATGGTTAAATTGCAGTGTTTAAATAACTATTCATAGTAAGTGTTGCTTTTGTTTGAAAGATAAACAACTCACAAGTCTTTCATTGACCAAAATGATTTTTTTTTTCGTTTTGGTAGCTATAACTTGACTTACTTGAAAGATGTATCGCATCTACATTAATTCCTTCAATTTTAATTATAAATTATAAACTCGCTACTTGAAAGTGTATAATGTATTTCAATTTAATGTTCATAAGATGAATATGGTATTTGGAAAAAAATACATAAGTAGAGATTAGTAAGAGAAATTTTCAGAAAATGATTTGGATTCAGGGCACATCTATAAGAAATACATTTTTCTAAACTCTACTGGAATGTCTCGTATATTTTTTAAAAATTTGTATCTATTTCTGTCCTTCTCTCTACTGTTTTTTTTTTTTTTTTTCTAAGCAAAATGTAAATATATTTTTTTTTTGCAAATGGATATTTTTCTCACTCTTTGTGTTTGTATGTCTATATATATTTGAGTGGCCTGATGGGGGTATAGGGCATTAGGCTCAGAATCCAACTGAAAACTGTTTTACAATGTTTTAGGTGACTTCATCACAAAAGAAATGGTGGCAATCAGTCTTTTTCACAGAGCACTCAACCTCTTCGAGCAAAGGGCCATCATTGACTGTAAGTGTAACAAAACGCACAGTAAAACATTCCTCCACCCCCTCTAACTCTACTTATACTCTATTTTCGTTTTTTGAATTTTTTTGTATACTAAATCTCTTTCTATCTCTTTTTTTTTAATTTTTGTGGACGTGATTTTTATCTTTGCCTGTTTATTGAATGTGTGTTGCCTGCAACTCCTGCTCTGTATGTGCCATCTACTTCAAAATTAACATTCAATATTATTAAAAACTCTTGGCGTTTTTTTTTTGTAATGCTCGGGCTCTTGGTCTTTTTTCAAGAACTATTAAACCTCTATTTTGAACTGTTTATTCATAAAGTCAACAGAAAGTCGAAATAATTTTTAGAATAGAAGACGCCTCTATTCTGTAAAGAAATAAGATTGCTGTTTTGCAACGAATTTTTTGCTAACCTCAGCAACATCGGAACGTAACATCAGAA
This sequence comes from Thereuonema tuberculata, assembly GCA_023159025.1. Taxonomy (NCBI): domain Eukaryota; kingdom Metazoa; phylum Arthropoda; class Chilopoda; order Scutigeromorpha; family Scutigeridae; genus Thereuonema; species Thereuonema tuberculata. The sequence goes on along the minus strand of JAFIDM010009631.1, from coordinate 325,102,280 downwards.
GTTGTTTTACGATAAAAACTGTAATAAGTTAATAAGAGAATAATTCAACTTACAATTTATTAAAAAGTTAATGTTGATTTATGTAATTTCCACAAAACTGATTTTTTGGACTTCACAAGGCAATATAGTACTTAATCCTCTCCTAAACTTTGAAGAGAAGCCAACGCAGAAAATTAAATTTCATCAACCAATAGACGAATGCAATTGCAGATTATTTACAGATTCCTATAAAGCGATACCAAAGTCAAGTATTTCTCCAACATTTAATAAAATAATTACGTATTAGTATAATATGTAAATCAAAGATTTCTTCTGATCATTGATAGAGGCTAAAATTACATTTTATATTCTGTGACAATGAATTGTTCCATCATAAAGGAATAGATTGAAGTTGAATTGATTTGTAGAACTGTTATTTCATCCAGGGCAAAGATGAAATCAAATCGATCCGATGCGTCATGGTTAGACGGATAGTAACTACAAGTGGATGGGGATCAACTGCACTTCCTGTCTAAATATTGAGATAATATCATTTCCGGCGTCTGTGATGGTCTCTAAAGACCCTTTGGCTACAATAATAAAAATTATTAATATTTTTTAACTTTATTTGAAAAGAAAATATTATGTAAGAGATATAATGTACGGTACCTTAAATAAGATATTCACTATTCTATAAAGGTATAAGCGGTGTTTCACAAAACAAAATATTAAAAAAAATGATGGATTTGAATTCAAATGAAACGGTACACAATTCTTTTTCTGAAGATATACATTTTGATAATTTATTGCATACTTTTTAAAGAATAATGTAAAAGGGAGTTGAAGCAATCTTAATAAAAGTATTCAAGTTTTGCTAAGGCATTCGACCACGGGTTGGAGGAACCAGATTCAATTCCCGATCCAGACGAAGTCGGGGATTTTTCTTCGCTGAATTCTCCTCCAGGAGGGTTTCTTTCCACGGGTACAGATAGGAGAGCGTTGGGTGGACATCCGTTCTCATCTCAGCCCCGGGTCATTGAAACATTGGGAGCTTTACCTCCAACTCTTGAGTTTTAATTTTAATTTTATTTTTAATAAAATTTTAATAAAGGAATTTTAATTAAAGGAATTTTAATAAATGAATTAGTTAAGTATAAAGTATAAAATTGTAATTCACTTCCCTTGCATTTTTTATTTAATGTAATTGTAACTGATAAAACATCGTGAAATTTACATGTTTTTTTTTTAGTTTTTCTCATATCGAAATGTAATACTTTGTCATTCAAAAAAGTCATGTGTAAAAAAAAGAACAGGAAGAACTGTTCTTTTGGAACTGAGTTGAAAATAATTTTCCGAAATATAGCAAAATTAAAAAAAAAAAAATAGATAAATATAAAAGTAAGCAAATAATTGTAATGTTAAAAATATTATTGATGACAAATCAATTGAATTTTTTGGGGTTTAGTCGTCTCTGCAGTTTTGTGAAATAATATTGAAAATAAAAGTAAATAAGTTACTTATTAATCAAAATTTACAATGAAATTGAAATTTGAATAATCTTTAAAGATGACTCCAGGCTATTTTTAATGAAATGAACTATTAATCCATTCTGGAAATAACATACAGTACATATCAGGATCTATAATGCTTTAAACTGCACTTGACCGACTGCAAATCTAGAGTGACGCTGTGCATTCTAGACACTGCCTAAAGATGCTACTATTACAGATGGCGCTGCTATCTACATATAAGTCATACAATCCCTTGAAGCTCAATGTTCCTGTAATACATATCAAATTTGTGAAATGCTATCGAAGCACAATAGAAGCTTAAAGCGTGAAGACCTTTACAGGTAAACGCTGGATCAACGCATTCAAATACAAAATTTTGGATTCCTACAATCGTCGACTTGTTTCTTAAACTAGATAAACCAATTTATAAGATAAATTAAGCTTGAAATTGGATGACAGTTAAGAGTAATTAATGCATAAGAGCCATTGATCTTGACGATGTCTCAATAATAACTTCAATTCCTGATTAGATCTGCTGCGATTTCTGTAGGATCTCCTCTAAAACTCTTATCTTAAGCATTATATTGACTCATTTAAAGAAATGCCGAATATCCTTACAAGACCATCCGGAGAATCCAATCAGAAATTAAATTCTGCATTATTTTGTCGATGTCATCATCTTGATATCTCTCCTACTAGTAATGTGTTAAATGCATTGATCTCAACCCACTCTGGATGGGAGAACATCCAGAGCGAGCCTGTATGCATCCTTTACAAACTTAATACTTCCGTTGTTTCAGTAAATGTAAATTCATTCAGCCAGTTAGGTAATAAAGAACATTCCTTTTGCAATCTGTAAGATCAAGAGCATCATCTAAAAGTGAGCGTAATTTTACTACTTCTGATCGTGTGAGATCACCATATCATATTATGACGTTAATGAGAGTATAATTTGACCGAAATTCAAATGCAGGGTCAATGATGAACTGTCATATTCATGTTCAATTCGCATTCAATGGTCTGGTGCTATTCCCACACCGTAATTTCTGCAACTTATATTTAAATTGAGAAAATTAGATTGTTTCTTCCAACCATCCCTTGAACATTTTGCAGAGAAAAAAATTGCCTGATGCTTGGCAGTCATACAAGCAGACGAAAAAAAAGAATGCCTATTTACAAATGGCGGGCGCTCGACCTGCCACCTATTGACAAACCCAGAAGCACAGAAAACAGTAGAAATTATCCAGAGCAATTAGTCAAATTTTGTCTTAGTATATGGCAAATCTCAGTTTCTATTAGCTTCCTCTTCCTGTAGGAGACAGATATAAAATATCTGTTTAAGTATAAAGAGGAATATTTCTTTTCGATTAATGCCACCTATGGGGTGTTATTCTTTTTATAAATTATTTAACACTTTAATTTTGCTTGAAGAATGCATTTATTTAATTATGTGGAATATAACGCTATCTATTTCATTAAAATAAGTAACTTATTAAATCAGAATAAAAAGAAAATGTTATAAATTATTTTTTGTTGTTGTTACTTTTGTCTTATTATTAGGAGTTTGGAAACTAAGTTGTTTTTATTATTGATTACCTTTGTATTTTTATATTATAAAAAAAATGCATTTATTTATATCATTTAATTCAAACGAGCCTTTAGAATGTTCCTAATAATTGCATATATTTTCACTGATATCTTATTTAACAACAAAAAAAGAAAAAAAAAATCACACAATTTGTGCGACTTCATTCGTTCAACAACTAAAATATAGTACAGTCAGAAGAGATGAATTGATTAGAAAGACTTCTTTGTAATTAACTTCAATTACAATTTCAAATTTATAAACGATTTAATGTATAAAATAATGAATAAAAAAATGGAAAAAAATAACGATTTTTTTTAACACCATAAATAAATTACTAGAAATAAATAAGAAAAAAATTCAAATTAACAAATTCTTTATATAATTTTTCAACTGATAATGAACGTTTTAAAAAGCTTATCATTACAATATACTTCTACTATTACTACTACTAACAATAATTCATGTGTGATCTCGTTAGCTGTTATTGGGAGAAGCTTGGTAAATCCCTGTTTTCTATTTTTCTTAGGGAGGTAAGCGGTTTTCTTTAAGGAGTTACCGTGAATAAAAAGTGATTATTAACATCTAATTTTATCTCTGCATTTGTTTTATTAATATATCTAATAAGCACTTATAATTTATAAAAACTTAATGAATTATAGAATTAGGATAAATTGTACAGAAACTTTACATAATTTAAATTTGATTTTAAATAATAATCCAAGCCATCAGTAACTCTTTCTTGTGTTTCTTTGAAAAGCTGACAATAAATCTAAATTATTATTTACGCCTCTGCTCTGTTGAAGCTCTCTTTCTTAATGAGATTATTTTTTAGCGACCGCTATTAGCTTAAATTTTAGAAGTGCATCTATCTCATTTCAGTTGTCAGCTGTAGTTTTATGGCGAAGGTTTCGGATTTATATACTGAAGGTTTTCGGTTCGAATCCGTATGCAGACCTATATGTTTTTTCGCAATGTCCGCCGGGGTATTTTTTTTTTTCTTATTTTCTTAACGTTTTTTTGTTTTTTTTCCTAACTTTTTTTGTTATTTTTCCTTACGTTATTGTACTTTTAAAAAAAGAAAATTATTAAGAATAAAAAAAAAAAAAAATTGTTATTTTTATTTTTTATTATTATTATTCACGATCGGGTCCTACCGGACCATGCGAAGTACAATACAAAGTCATTTCAGTCTCTCCTCCTTTTCTGTTTTTAGCTTTCTCTGTGCCCATATTGTTTTCATTCTTTCAGAATGGGCTCTTTTTCTATCCTCAGTCCAATTGAATCCTGTTTTCCTGGGTCTTTCTGCCTTACAAACTGTCCACTCCGAAATTTTCTGCCCAAAAAGTTTCCTGTCGTATACATCTTGTTGTGATATCCCTGCTTCTTGCAGGTCCTGTTTAATTGCAGCTATGCATTTCATTGTTTCCGGTTTAGCCCTACTGCGAGTTTCATAGAATTCCACAACTTGTTTAGTTAGTCTGGTTGGTTCCATTCTTTTAATATGTCCATAAAATTTTAGTCTCTGTTTTTTTATATCCGAATATATGTCTGAATACCTTTGTACTTCATGATTTGGTCTCAGTCTGAATGTTCCTTCTTTAGTTTGATTTGGGCCTAAAACTTTCCTAATGATTTTTCTCTCCTTTTTTTGAATCTCCTCAATGTCTCTTTTTCTGTTTAAATGAGTGTTTCAGCTCCGTAAAGGCATTCGGGTTTGATCACTGTGTTGAAGTGTCTCAGTTTTGTATATTTAGAAATATATTTTTTGTTGTAGATGTTATTTGTGAGTCTGAAGGCTGTTTCCATCTTTTGACAACGTTTCTCATTCGCAATCCTTTCTAGACCAGTCTCCTGAATGGTTTCGCCCAAATATTTGAAGTGAGTTACCCTTTTAATTTTGCCAAATTTAGTTTCTAAAAGTGTCGGGGCCAATTTGTCACTGGTCATAAACACGGTTTTTCAAATGAAATTTGGAGACCCACCTTTCCTGCAGTTTCCTTTAGAATTTCTATTTGCTTCTGTGCTGTTGGGAGGTCATGGGTAAAAATAGCAAGGTCGTCTGCAAAAGCCAAACAGTCTATCCTAATATTGGTTCTTCCTAATTTAATTGGTTGGTCAATTTTAAGGTTCGATTTTAGCCTGCACCACTCTTGGATAACTTTTTCTAGGACGCAGTTGAACAATAATGGAGAGAGTCCGTCTCCCTGTCTCACTCCTGTCTTAATTTCAAAAGGTTCAGAAATTTCTCCCATGAATTTCACTTTAGATTTTGTGTTAGTGAGTGTTTGCCTGATAATTGCCAGCGTTTTGAGATTTAGACCTTGCTCTTTCAGAATTTGGAAAAGAGACCTACGATCAACCGAATCATATGCCTTTTTGAAGTCAACAAAGGTACAAACTATTTTTTTGTTGTACATCTTTTGGTGTCTGAGAATTAGTTTCAGATTTAAAATCTGTTCTGGACAAGATCTACCAGGTCTGAAACCCGCTTGGTACCCATATTTTATTATTATGGGTCGCTTCTTAAAATTTATGCTATGTGGTGAGTGTGTATGACAGGGAAGCCGACCACCTCGACGGTTGGTCTATTGGAAAATTCATACGATGATGGTCAGTACTTTAAAAAAAAAATGAAATCTTTACTACACCGTAATTTTCGAAAGTTCTTTAAAAACCAAAATAATTTGAATGCAATTGAAATTATTTTCTAGAAATAATATAATACATTGATTTAATCTTCCTTATTATCATCTAAATCATGGACTTATTGTTAAATAGACATATCTGTAAATTATTGGAACGAACCGAACGAGCTCTTCTCTACCCGAAGAGTAAATGTCTGGAGAACGAAAGAACTATTGAAATTGGTAATCATCCATACTTACAGTATACTTAGTTTATACTTAGAGTGTACAAAAAAAAGTGTTATCTCGAAAAGATTTCGCACAATGATTAGTGTCTGTCAGGAATTATATAAAAAAAAATGATTGGTGGTGGATGTTGTAAATTATCTGGCCAATTACGCAAAGATTTTGAACATTGGACAGGAGACAGTTAGAGGTGATAATAGAGATCGAATATCGATAGTTGCTATGTCCTCTGACATAATCAACAATTAAAAAACATTCATTCGACGTTAATGTTGATTGCCGAGTCCTTTGTATGTGTTTAGACAAAGCTTGATGGGAGTTTTTCCGTTTTCGATGAATTAAAAACTCTATTACTTGCTTCCTTCTCTTAATATTTTATTTCTTAATTCTAGAAAAAAAAAAGTGACTGTCTCTGCGTTTGGTAAAATAAAGGTTGTTCTGACTATTAAGAATTCTAATTACAGATACAACTGAAAAGGAGTGTTCTTTAGACTGAAAAGGAGTGTTTTACTTCTGTTTTGCTTACAAATTTCATTTAAAAAACAAAAGTGTACAGTTAAGACGCGGTTTTGTAGAAGCTTTCATTTATCTTCTAATAGCAGTTGTCAAGATGCAAGCGACAGTATTACTCGTTGGTTGTTCTATTTTTTTAGAAAGTTCACTTGCTACGCTTGCCTGAGGCTTCCATCGCTGAAGGTCAATTTAATTAGCCTACGTCTGTCAACCTACGACATGAAGGAAATTCACAAGTCACTTCTCTCGTTTATAAGCTCCGTCTAGCTAAAATGTAAACAATCTCTAGAGAACCTCATTGAAATAGAAGAAATTGAGATAAAGAAAACCATAAATTAACGCTAAATATTTACTTCACTGAAATACAAAGTGAAGGAAATTATGTAATAGAAGCAACATTAAAGATCGTACAAATTCATCGCTTCAAATTCAACAATCTGAATTGTTGTCAAGTTTCATTTTTTTTTTTTATTTTTGAGTTAGGATTTAAGATTTAAAATTTCCTTCAAAATATATAGAATCCTGAAGCACAGTAACATGTGTGTGGATGTGAATTTCAATAACAATATATATTTCTATACAATAACAATAAATAACAATAACAATATATATTTCTATACAATAAAAGTTTTAAAGATTGAATCTTCAAAGATCCATCCCATCATACTAATTTTCATTGAAACTTTAGCAGATCCGTATGAGTAAATATCTCTTAATATATTAAAAATAGAATATTCCATGTCTATCCTACAGATAGCGATGGAACAATTTAATTGAATGTGATTATTTTAAGTAAAAAAGAAAACTAATGAAAAACTTCAGCGGACAAAAATTATAAGTTTTTCGCCCCATCACAAAGAACGTAATGAAAAAATAAATCAGAAGTTCTTAAATAGTGTTGAATGTAGTGCATCAGCATGGTTTTTACTCATAAAAATTTGATAAAAAAATATTACATTCAAGAACAATTCTCTAGAAATTTATTAAGTTGAGAATATGATTGACTTAAAATGTAGTTGAATAGGTTTCTGTTAACGAAAATCGAATCTCTTTCATAGATAAAGGCTTTCTGTTTTTATTCATAAGAAATTAAAATTTTCTTGATTAAAATTGTGGTAAATCGAAGAGTTTCTTGTGTAAAATTCCTTGGATATTCCTTTACAGATTACCCAGTGTTATTAGCTGTTTATTAAAAGTGATTGTTAAATTGTCTTCAACTTGCGGTGAATACTTACGTACTTTTGTACGTAATAAAATACATATAGCAATGCATCTTCTTCATACTGATTATAAATAAGTAGTTAAACAAAGCATAAAAAACAGCAAAAACAGTATATGAATAGGACGAAAAAAAAAGTTGCTTAAAAAGATCCTATGCATGAAAAGACATAGGATTCAAAGAACAAATTTAAGTTTATTGCAAATTGTGATTGAATTGGTTTTAAAATTCATACATCAATTCAGCTTGTCTATTTTGTTTACTTTTCCATTTTAGTCGTCTTAAAACATAATTAAAACAAAAACTTATGAAATTACTAAAGAGTGAAAAAGACATTTCATTTAATTCTGCCAAAAATTTTAAATTTTGGGTAAACAATTTTGAAAGAAGATTGTTGAGAATTTTGTCGCTCATTCATTCATTCAAAGGATTTGCAAAATTTATTCTGGAACGATCGCACATTGTATTTTGAAAACTAGCTTTTAATGAAACTATTAATATTTTAGCCATGATGTATTGAATTTATATTTACTTTAACTATTTTTGCATTTCGTTTTTTGTCGAATCAAAGAAAATGATGTCACTGCTTCAATTAATTTTTTAGAATCAAAAGTCAACGATACTGACTAGAAATTGCAGTAGCACAATATTGTAACAATAAGTTAGTTTTGAAGGAAGACCATTACTTTTAACAGACTGCTGAGTTATCTGATGACAATAAGGAAATGAAAGATTTGCTCATGATCACTTTTCTTGAAAAACGAAAACACCTTGGAGAAAAGGAGAAAATATCAAACCTAAAAATATCTATCCTCTGCATTTCAATCAATGAGCACTTTTATGAATTCTCGGATTTCTAAAAACTCAAAAACCTTTAGAACAAAATTGTTCAATATAAAATTGCCTATGCTATTTACAAAAATCGTAATTGTGCTGCACTATCGTAAATCAATGTCGATGCATTGAGTCCCCTGGTAGAACATTCAACTTATATAATTGGCTAAGTTCGTCTGTCTGTCTGTCTGTCCGTAACTCGATATAATTTTGTTACCACTGCACCGATTTTAATGAAATTTGGCATACTTACTCAGTTTTTTACGCTGATTTTGAAACTCAAAACCATTTTTGCCGTAGAAGCTTCGTTCACAAGTTAGCGCAGTATTTAGATTA
>JAFIDM010009631.1:325070673-325093420 GCA_023159025.1 Thereuonema tuberculata | reverse complement strand
TTTTGCCGTAGAAGCTTCGTTCACAAGTTAGCGCAGTATTTAGATTACATTTACTTTATATTTGATAGTTGATAATAAAATGATTTTTCAGATTTTTTTATGCCTGTCGTCCGACAGGTTTTGCTGCTAGTTTCAAATATTACGGAACAAACAAGATAGTTTTTTCAAATTCGCATGTTGATTTGAAAGTTAATAAAATGAGTATAAGGTGTTTGAGATACACAAATCAGGTATCATTACTCAATATTTTCTTTTCTGATTGATTATTGGCCAACAAAACATCGTATGTGTCTTTTCTTTCTCTACAGAAGCAACTAAAACCAGAACAACGACTTCATTGGATTAGTATTTTTTTTTTTTTTCTGAATCCTGAAATCAGTCTTAAAGGCCTTTTTCAATCGGACAAATATCAAAGTAACTATTAATAAAATACAAATAACAAGACCAATCATAAATCACAACTGTAAAAAATGAAGAAAAATAGAATTCCAGCTGAAATATTTTCCAAGTTCATTTAAAGCAACTATCTTCTGCATTGAAATAAGTTGATTCAAATCTTTATTTTACTCTATTATAAAACAAATTGCAGCCCAATAACTGAAAAAAAAATGTAAACGCTGTGTTTGTAAATATTTGAACTCAAAAAATGGCGGTTTTACACGACAGTTCGAATATAATCTGCCGACTTAACAATTTCTAGTCTACTGGAAACAAAGATTAATATCGCCCCCCAAAAATGTTAAAAGTCGAACTGTCTGCCTTTAGATCAGCAATCTTTGTGGAGCGAAGTTGATCCTCAAAACCGTTAAAGGCAGAAGATACATTTGTCGTTCTATCGTGCAGCTTAATAAAATTTGACTTTCTAACCGAACACTGAAAAACCTACATTGGTAGCTTATTCGTTCGCCAGTTTTCTTAATTTAAATAATCTATTCTTATTCTGAATAATCTTCATCGTCGTTAGAAGCAAAAAGAAAGTTTCCGAAAGAAAATGTTTTTCTTTCTCTTCAAGAAAACCGTTTCAACAGTCATATCTTTTCAATAATATGACTGTTTTTCATTGTAATTAAAGAAGCTTTGAAATATAAATTAATTTTTAATACTCATCACAATAATGGTTATTTACCGTAATTTGCAGAATGTAAAAATTTCTTCCTTAAATTTACTTGATTATCAAGTAGAGGAGGCTGTTAACTAATTGCTTAACTGTATGTAACTATTTACGAATATACAAAAAATTTTAAATTACATCCTACAGGAATTCAATGAAATTATTTCGCGATGTTATAATGGCAAGTTTTTGTTCGTTTATGTGATTTTTACTGAAATTAATAATTAGGATATTCACTAGAAATATTTCAAAACAATAACATTTATTCATTTGACAAAACTTTGCAAGGAAAACTTCATAAAATAGCTTTTATTGTGAATAACTTGAAATAATTAAAAAATTAAAAAAACTAGGAACGTTTATGTGAAGTGCCGTCTATTTTGAAAATTCCGAATTTCAAATTACATTTTTAAGTTTCATACCTTCATATATCGTGAATAATGTCATCAGTTATTCTAAGATAACGACGAAGCTATTAGATTCCAAAAGATCTCTATTAAAACAATGCATGACAGAGTTTGAAAGTCTCATTTGAATGCTTCGTAACTCGTTACTATTATGTCATTGTAGATATTCATTGTTTCCAATCGAAAATGTCGAATCATTCGTTTAAAGTGGTTATAAGGATCTAATTTCGGTTAATAGAGGATCTAAAAATCAACTGTAAACCACAGAATTAATCCTTGTTATGCAATATAGGAAATGTCAACGTATTTCGTTGATTTTTCTTTCTTTCTTTTTATTCTATTCAAACCGAATTCAGAATTCCTTCTCCATTACATTTTGTAATAAAATTTTAGGAGATGAAAAATTAGTAACTGCCAGAATTCTCTGGAAACCATGCTCTGTTGTAAATTGAAATTGAAAAGCTTAACTTTCAGAGCGAAAAGTCAAATAGAATTCGAAATCCAAGTAAACGTTTTTGAAAATGCATGAAGGTACGATGAAATACATCAACAAGTGCATTAACCTGTAGCGGATTTCAGGCATTAATGCAAGTTTTAGTAACTAAAGTTGAAGTGGACCTAAAACTAAACACTTTTTAAATTGCTAATCACTATCTCGCTCCACAATTGATTTTTGTGATCAAAATCTCGCTAAACAAAATAAAACAGTCAAAAATTATTATATAACTCAAGTCAATTACAAACAAATTATAAATTAACAATTTCACACAATAACAGAAAAATATGTTTAAACCTTCGCGTTTTAATTTATTTCTCAAGTAATGATTGGCATTGATTTATGACAGAAAGAAATAATCATTTTTTTTCTTTTCTTTTCTTTTTCCTTGAATATTTAAATTCAAGTGTAATTTCTTATTTTCATACCCTAGGGATATTTTTTTTTCAAAAGTGAAGATTTCACTTGATTTCTATTCAAGTAAAAAAAAAAAAAAAAAAAGGAATACTTTTACGGCCATGAAAAAAAGACCAATCTTATTGAAACAACTACGTTCAGAAATTGACCCAACCGAATATTTTGCAAATCGTATTGCTTAGTTAAACTCCGGTCACCAACTATGTGACCGGAAAAGATAGATAAACCAACAATAAATGAGTCTTAGATCGACAATTACAATGGTGTAATATCAGGAACTAAGAGGTCTGAGGTTGCCTATTTCCTAAGGCTATTAAGAACTCAGTGGATTTGGACACTTATCATCTGAAGGAAATTTTAATTTTTTGAAAAACATCAGTGGATAGACTAGTATGTACGTAGAAGGATCCTTTGATTTGATGTCATCCGGGCCAACAGTTAGTATTCCTTCTTATATTACAATTAAAAAGCTTTGATTCATTGATATTTCAAGTTCCGTCACGAAACAAACAAACTTCGCCAGCGTGTTCGGGTGTTATTCTAAGCAAAAATATAATATGCACCCTGGATCGATTCGGCTTCGTTTCCGAGGTATGGACTGAATACAGCTTCGCCGTAGTTATCGTGTGAACACGTGAAATACCTGGCTTGACCTAATGCAAGGCCCATGTTTTGTTTCTGCTATTTACCGACAGGGTAAATTAGTCGGTGTAACCAATGACATTGTACAGTAAAATACCTGCAATGTATTCAAATGAGGAATGTGTCGACATGATGTTTGTGTACAGTTTTTGCAGTGAAAATGGCCGAGCCGCCTCAGGCACGGAATATCCTCATCTCACGGTCCCTCATTAAGCGACATTTGGCAATGTGTATCGGTGTTTGAAAGGGACTGGTTCCTTTCCACAATGAAATTCAAACCTTGTGCTACAAAGACGTGCTGAAGAGATTCTAAATACTGTACAGCGAAGTCCAACTTCATATGTGCCAGAATTTTAAGTACCATACGTGTTGCACACACACAAGTATAAAGAACCGTGCATTCTCATTGTCTTCTGATCCGTATCATCTGCAGAAAATTCAATACCTCTTACCTGGGGATTATGAATCTCGTGCGACATTTTGTTTCCATACGTAGTCAGTGTTGAAGACACATTCACCTGTGATGGTATCAATAATGCATGGAATTTCCACATTTGGGTTTATGAGAATCCTGGAGCCATAACAATCCGTGCTTATCAATATATATTCTCTGTCAATGTGTGGTGTGGATTAGTAGGTAATTATCTGGTTGGACCATATTTCTTTGAGGACTGATTTTACGAGCAATCAGGTGATTACCCCTCTATTTAGAAAATGTGCCGCTTACAATACGACAACATATATGGATGCATCCCGATGGGGCTTCACCACTTGTAGCAGACAAGGAATTGCTGACGTATCCAATCGACAGGGTGGACTGATACTACGGCCTTCGATCACCCAACCTAACCCAAAAGTGAACTGCAACTCAAGAAACAGAAACAGTCACTGCAGGCAATAACTGACGCGCAGTTAGCACTGGACATGACATTGCTGATGTTCAAAGGATATAATCAGAATACCATATGTTTACAATACCGAAGTAGACAATTTAAACAATAACTGTGCAAGGTATACTGATATCAATGTAACTGCATTTCAGATCAATAAGTCAACAGATTATTAATGGTAGTCAGATAACTTTCTGCGGCTTCGTACAACGAAGTGATCATATCTCGGGAACGAAGCCGAATCGACCTAAGTAGATAGATATTTACTTAGAATAACCACCCGATCATGCTGGGGAAGTTATACGTAGATATACATTTTAAATGTTTGAATGAGGTACATAAAAAAAAAGAAATTAATGAAACTATTATTTAATGAAAATTTCTCATATAAATAAGAACATGTACAAACTAAAAAAAAAAACAAAAAAAAACCGCTTTAGCTTTCTATATTTTACAAATTTTAAACAGCTTTTTTAATATTCTGACTTACTTTCTTTAAGCTTTTCGTTTGTTAGTTACAGTAGTTTATAGTTTTTACTGTTTCTAATCGTTGTCTGTTATTTCCTTGTTTCCTTGAAGTCGTGTTTTGTTGTTCATTAAACCCTATCACATCATAATGTGGAATAAATCTTTTTTGTTGCTTTGAATTTTAGAAAAGATAAGTTAAGTTCATTTCCCCATGAGAATAGAGTTAACAGGATCTTTTAGCCAAAGGAGAATCTCTTATTCCTTTGAACCAAAAGAGAAAAGATCATTAAAGGTCAAAAGGTGATCGTGAGAAACATTCTTCAGGAATTTCATTTTCTTCTTTAACTTAAAAATGTAAAGACAACAATTTTTTTTCCTACATAACAGGATGTTCGGAGCCCAACATATTTTGAAGCTATGAATGCATTTGGGGCAAAATATTTTCAAATCTAGTGGGTTTTTTTTTTTTTTAAGAAATAGTTATAAAACAATACTTAATCATACATAAGAGAAAGTAGCTTTGTTTTTATATAGACAAAAAAAAGTTATTATATTCGGAATAATCTAATTTCTCTCTTAAAAAAAATTATCTATTCAGATATATTTTAAAAACTTTCAAGTTATTAAACTGTATTTGGGGACAATTTGCCTTATTAACAGTAAAACATAACGTTATTATAAGGTCTTAAATGCCCAGTGATAACTAACCACAAATTCACAGATTTTCTTCGTTTGACTGTGCGATAATGCAGCTTCGTAATTTTTTAGCACCATGTTAATATTAACATAGCAGGGAAACACTGTGTCAGAGAATTTTTGGCAAAAATTTAAAACAAGTTACTTCTGGCTCCTGTAGTTATTGTATCATGATTAATTTTTTGCTTGGTTGGTTTTGGGACGTCACATTATTATGGTTATTTTATGTATTCTACAAGATGCACTATAGTCAATTCACTTCAGTCAATATCATCTGACGACAAAGTAATGACCTTTCGCCAAAAATTAAATGGTTAAGAAATTAGTTGGATTAGAAAATGATTGTAGTTTCACAGATTATTTTTGATTAAAAATTCTTAATGTTATTTTTTTTTATTAAAACAATCTTACTGTAAATCCTTTATTTAAGAAAAGCAATTGCAGATGCAATAGATCGGATTTTTGAAATCAGGCAAACTGGAAAATTTTAGCTTGCTTTGCCTGCAAGTATTGACTTTACCATTTGTGGTTTGGTTCGCAGCCGCCAGGTTTTCAGTTCAGTTTCCTTCAGAGTCTTCTATTTGGTTTTGCTTATTCCCAAAGCTGTCCTTACTTTGTTGAAGATAGGGTATTCCTTTGACCTAAACGAATCAGTCTGTGGTCTTTATAGTCTTGGAAGATAAGCGATCTCTTCCACAATTTCTCTTCATCTGGGAGAAATTTTCCCAGTGATTCTCTAAGGTTTAAAGAAAATAACTTTACAGCGTTTTTTCCTTTCAGTTTCTTTAATATTTATGAAAATTTAGGACAGACTTCTTAGATTCAGCTTAATTTTTCGTAAACTCTATTCATCATTTACATACGGTATGAAAATTAACTTAATCTAATAAAATACCAATAATTCTAATAGGTGAATTAACCGAAATTTAGTTACCTCATACAATTGTAAAAAAGAAAAAAATGTACAAAAAAAATTTATTTAAAAAGTACAGACAAAAACAAACTAAAAAATATATTTAAAAATAACAAATGAACGCTAAATGAATGAAATTGAATTTGGGGAATATGATGTTTTTTTTTTATTTAAAAATAGGAAAATAAATACCCTTTATCTTAATTTAATTTATAGGCATACATTCAATGAGTATTAAACAAATGTGTATTAAAATACAATTAATGCATAAAAAACACATTTTTTTAAGTAATTTTGAGTATAAATTGAGCTTTTGAGCAAGAAATTGATGTAGGACTACTATTAAATTGATATATGAATATTATAGGTATACAAGATGGAATTAGGGAAAATCAAGTCAATGCTTAAAAATTGATCACGTTTTTAATACTATACACTTTGAACTACGCAATTAGATTTGTTTATTTGTTTTTTTTATTTATACTTTAAATTTTTTTATTTTTTTTATAACATTGCACAATTCTTTATTTAAAATCTAAGAAAATTGAATAAGGGAACAGGCATTTGGCCAAGGCAGTTCAATGTAATCAGGAAAAATATTAAAAATATTAATACTTGTTTGAAAGAGTGAGCAAAATATTCTTACTCGTATTATTCTTTGCTTCAGTATCTTTTAGCTGTTCAATCACTTCTGGATCAAATTCGATTGAAAGAGTAACTGAAAATGCAAAGACCAAAATGATTCGACTGAAGCTGCATAATTGAGATATGAGACTTCTTAGAAATTTACTTTCAAGTTGAATGAGAAAATTACAAGTTTTAAATTTTCAAAATCTAAACTCAACATTCTATCTCTTGAATTTTCAGAGAATAGTTTTAAGGACTAATTTTTAAGGATCAAAACGAAGCAGTAACAAAAAATGAATGATCATCGGAATCGCATTGGTGTCTCAAAAGCAAAACACAACAATAAAAAACTCACTACAAAAATATTAGTGAGAACATTCATGTGCCAACAGTCCGCCGGCCTCAATGAATTTTTTAAAAGCATAGAAAATTCAATTTGCGCATTCTAGGATGTCACTTAGTAAACACTTGCTCTCATTCACTATTGTTTATTAATGAACAATAGTGAATAAGTGACATCCTAGAACAGATGAATAATTTTTGAATTATTATTTCAGCTAGCAAAGAATTGATGAGAACTAAAGCTCAAAAGAATTTTCTTTGATTAAAAAAAATGAAAATTTAGAAAATTTCCTGTAAATTTAAAATAATAAAAAAAAAGACAAAACAAAATCCCCCGATATAAAATATTTTGTAGTTTCTTAAAAACTTCTTCAATTCTGTGAATTCCAGATTCCTTTTGGGATTTTTCTCTTGTCAGAATCTCTGACGTAGGCCTACTTTAAAAGCAGAAATTTTTAAAAACGGCTTAGAAAGGAATCAAATCACGTAATAAGATAGACCAGATCTATTAAAGGTAATTCAATCCAGCAGATTATGAAAATCGATTTTGGCAAAGCTTGAATTTTGACCTGAAGCATAGAATTATTGATGGCGCTAATAATGGAGTCTTAAAATGCATTGATTTAAAGGAAACTTATAAAAACAAAATCTTCAGTAAAAGTAAAAGTATGAAATCTTAATTTAATTGGGATTCGAGTTTTAAATTCAATCTTTATTTATTGTTAAATTGCAGATTTTTAAATTTATTTTTCTTGTAAAATGGAATATACTGTATGGAATTTACCTCTGTGCTATTTAAGCAAAAACGATTTTTTTTTCTGAGCAACTTCATCAAACAACGTAGAGGATTAATGTTTATAATTATTGGAATTAAAAATTATTGATGCTAATGTTTCAATATCCTTATACGTTAATATAAATATTTTCATGATAATTTCTTTTATGGAGAATAACAGATTAAAATAATTTTCCTCAGAGAATAATTTCCATTTTTTTTTATTATTAATGTGGAATGAATTATTTTATAGCAACAAAAACGCAGTTCTGTGCCTAGATATAGATCAATATATTTATGTTATTCTTTATCTTCCTGCATCATTTTGATTTATTTAACAATATTATTAATTAACGGAAATATAATTAATTAAAAAGCTCGTTTATTTGAGAAGTTGTTAATTCATAACAATTATTTTACAATTTAATGGATTTCAATTAGTTGGTTGTTAATGTTCCTATTCTCGATTATTCTAAAAGCAGTTGTTCAAGAAGCAAATTACTTCTTTTTCTTTTGGAATCTTTTTTTACTACAGTCGGACAGTCGGTCAAATACAGGCGAAAATCGCAAAAATTGCTTCGTTGGATTACTTGCTGTGCGACGAAAGCTACATCCTTTTCTATAATGTTTACATTATTCATTATGAAAAGGTATTTTCACTGGTGCGAATGTCAACTTTTAATTTTTTTATTTATTGTAATTTTTGACTTGCTTTAATATTTTGATTCGCAAACATCATTAGCGTAATATCATTTTTTCATATCAATTAGAGCTTTTATTTCAAGCAATCGCAAGAAGGGCAAAATCTAGCCTTATTTCACGGCAGATGTTACTTGCCAAGATATCATCCAGCAGTCTGGCTCATTCTTGAGCTTCTAATCGCTTTGGATTGCTGTATAACATTGAATTATACTAACATCTAATGATGGTAATCCTGCACTAAGTACAATTCAGAAACAACTTTCGTTCTCTTTATTCGTTTGGATAATTCACTGAGGAAGTATTTGAAGCAACAAGTAAATATTTGTTACTTTCAATCTTAACAAAGAATGGTTAGCAATGAATTAAGATTAAGAAATTCATCAAAATGTCTTTTAAATGGACGATTCTTTAGTTCCCTCATTTAAAAAAAATGGGCTTAATGATTATTTGATATCTTTGAAATTTAAGATTTATAGATGATATAAAGGTAAAATTTAAGATATACATTGTTTTAGGAATATGTTAAATAATAGAGAATGAATGCTAATCCATATTCCTCTTTGTAAATCCAGAAACCCTGTTGCCGTCTTCAAAGAAAGGGCTTTTGTGTTTCATCCCCTTCAAGACTGGCGTAGAGCAGATAAAATTGTGAAACTAACGAAACAGCGGATCAATAACTTTTATCCACCGGGTTTTAATGTTAGACCTCAGAAGGCGAAATGGGTTATTTGTCGTTTGCTAAGAACGTTGCAAGTTTGTCGGGATCGAATTAAGGCGGATGATTACTGGAGCTGGAATCAAGCTCAGAATGAGATTCCGATATTCCAAATCTCTTTTAAGCACTTGTGTAAATGATTACTCAAGCCTTCTTTAGAAAGAAGATAACACAATCCGCATTTGCGTTCTTGTTTGTCTTTTTTTTTTATTCGCTTATCAAAGAACTCTATGATGCCGTTTTAATGTTTTTCATCTTTTTTTTTTCGTGTAGGTTTTTCTTTTTTGTGAAAGACTAACGAAAATTTAAAAAAAGATGAAAAATAAAACGTAAAATGTAAACGTCATTAATTTCTTCTTTAGGATTAACATAAATATAAAGAAAAAAAGAAACTGATGGGCTTCTGAGTATTCCAGTTTTCGCGTTTTAAAGAGCATTTCAGTCGGAGTGAATTTCTGTCTTTTTTTTTATTATTCCGATAATGCAATTCTTGAAGAAAACGGAAAAAAAGATGAATGGCATGAAAGACAAACATGAAATAGCACAAAAAACATCCAAAAAGCAATTCTCAAATTATAAAAGAAAAATTCAGTTTTCGAAATTACAAATTTGGAAGTATTTAATTTAAACTTTAAAATAACAATATCAGGCTTTTTTTCTTTGAAAATTTAAAATTGTTGTTTTTTTAAGATATTGCTGTTCTTTCTTTTTGGTCACAAAAAGATTATAAAGGGAAAAATCTCCTTTGTGTTATCAATTATAACATATACTGAATATAAGCAGTACTTTCAGAATTTTTCTTTTTGAAAATGAGAAGATGATGGCAAATGGATTAATGGCCATTTTTAGACTTCGCTGTAATCCATTGTTTCTCTTCTAATACAATTTGTGGGAAGTTTTGTCATCTACAATTTCAAGAACCAATTAGTATGCATGCTAACTTTCAAGAAAATCCAAAGGTTCAGATGTTCTTAGAAGGGATAAACACACAAGTAATTTAAATACTGAGTTTAAATACTTTAAACTAGAAGTAAAATTACCTCAACCAGTTACTACGATATCATCACGTGTTCTTGTTGAAATTTAAATGATTTTTCTGGTTATGTAAAGAATCTTGACTTTTTAAATATGCTGTTGCTGTTTTCTTCATTGTCCCAAATAACTTAATAGTTTTTTGAAATATAATAATAGAAGTGGATAAAAAGTTATTTTGAAAAAATAAAAAATTACAATGGTTGAGCGGAGCCCAGTGTTACACAGGCAAAAGAATATCGCAATAAAAGGATTTTAATATATATTAATGATAATTTTTGTGAACTACTTTAAGACGATAGCAATACAGACGAAGGACGATGATTAAAAAGACGAAAGACAAAATGAAAAAGATTACCATTTTGTAATTGTGGTTACTTTTTTATTTTAAGTACAATAAAGAATGTACGAAAACTAGCCCAAAAAAAAGACGACCCTAAGAAGAATTACTTGAAACACATGCAGCAATTGAAGTATATCATATTATTATACAGGCTTTAATATTTACGAGAAACAGTAAAGTTATTGAACTCTTCAATAAATACTAAGACAATTCCTATAGATATAGTATATATCTAAGGAATTTTCTTGCACCTTATTGACAATGTTTCTAATAATTAAATTTGCAATTACCTTTTTACCATAAACTCAACAGTAAAATTTTCAAATTTTCTAAATCTTAAAAATTTTAATCTTGTCGATTTTCAATATCTTACACAATTCAAATTAAACTTCAATATCGCAGGCTTTTCTTATAATTTATGGTTTAATAGCAGATTACTGAAAAGAGGAATAGGTTTTATTTCATTATAAATCACATTTTTTTTTTTTTTGCATTTGTATGTTTTTTTGTGTTCTGATGTTTGCTGTAATTTTCTTTATTTTAGTCTGTTGATGATCCTTGGTAATTTCATTTTTAATGATGTGTTGTTATTTTTTCGGAATACTGAAGGTAATTTTCCAATGTGTATTTCAACTTATTGATCAAGCAATTGGAGATCTTTCATTACGAATAAAAAAAAGAAAAAAAAAACCAACTCACAGGATGTTCTTCCAGTTATTCTTTTTCATTTCCGAAATCGCTTTTCTGAAAATTAGAAACTTGAAACATGCAAGTCACCAATTATTAATCATTGCAAAAAATTAAGCTAATTAATGAAAGAGATTCAAAATTCTGTTAATAAGATATTCAAAAGTAAAGAAATAATGATCTCTGGATTATTCCCTTATTCGTGTACACGAATATTATGGGTTAACAATAATAATATTGTGAACCTTTAGCAATATTATGGGTTTTTGTATATTGAAAATTAAGATGTTCTTGCAGCAGTTTTTCCGTAGTAATTGTACTTTAGAAAATTTCTTTTGTTTTAATTATTAAGTTATTAATTAAATAAATAATAGTTAAAGGGTTTTACGTGTGTGAAATACAAATCGTATAATGATTTTGAAATACAAATCGTATAATGCCAAGGTATCTGTGGATAACATTCTTCATTATGGCTGTGGGTTTTAAATATTCTTGGATCTTCTTCCCCCCTCCGTCGGTAAAATGGCATTGGACTTATGCGCTTCACGATTATTGGTTCGCCTCAAACGAGCGGAGCCAATCAAAAGTTGGTGTTCGTTTTGGATTTTTTTGAATAATTCCTTCTCCTTCATTCCGTCTGAGGATGATTAGCGGAAGCTAATTGAAACATGTCACAGTTTTTTTAAAGTTTTTTTTAAGTTTTTGTAATTATTTTAAGTGTGTTGTAGTTTTATATATCAATTAAATAAATAATAGTTACAAGTGAGGTTCCAAATAGGCTGCGTGGTTGGAGTTATCATGAAGATATTGGTATCGAGTATCCAGCTTCGGTTCTCATGTGGGTTTCAAGATGGTGGACGATCCGCGATGGGCAGGTTTTCTCGGGGTTCTCCCACTTCCCCTGCACTTCTCCCACCATACTTTCTCAGTCTTTCTCTCCGTCCGTTCTTATTTCCGTGGGATAGCACAATAGACAAACAAATTTGAAAAACACACTTCGCAACCCTGAAATTGCTGAAATTGATTTTATAGATACATTAACCTAAGAAATATTATTTTACTATTCTAATTCAACAGTTTAGGCGCTAGACTGCGAGCTAAAGGAACAGGGTTCGATTCCCTTCGATGGTCGGGGATTTTTCCGCGGTTGATACTCCTCCAGAGGAATGTTATTGTTCACTCAGCCCTCTGTCAAAGGGTACCGGGTTTCTATACTTCCCGTGCACCCGGGTTTTACATAACTGTAATGGTCATGGCCCAGTTTCATCATAGTTCTTATTAATTTCCAAAAATTATAGATTATAGGAATAAACATTTCGATATCATGCAATACACTAAAAAAGATAAGCAAACTTGTCTTTATTTCTGTTGTTTTTCCTGCAAAATTAAGTAATTTAGTAGTTCAAATTTAATATAACAAGTATAATATAACGGATCCCGAAAGGAATACAGAAATCTATGGAATAAAATGAAGGATCCAAAAGATCAGTTTTTCTGATTCCTTATTTAAGTTGAAAAATGTGAATGTATATTTCTCCGGCATTATAGCAAGTTGTCAGCAGTATAAATCATTTCCAGTGGAACGCGATGAACCAAACAGATAATCATGTTGATCTGTCATTTTCCTTTTTTTCTCTCTTCTTTATTATGTGAATATAGTGATTGAAAAATTTCCAGTTGATTGCAGAAAGAGAACTGTCACTTTTTCGAAATGGGATGTTGATTCAACATTTGTGACAAATGACATGCTTCAAATTCACAAAAGAATACTTCAACGATGCCGCAAAGCTTCTACATCTAAAGGAAATTATTTACATTTCATCTCTATCTCTCTCTTCCAAATCGTCTCTGGTTCTGACGCAGATGACATACCCATGACACATCGATGAGTTTCTGCACGACATAATGAAGTCGAAGCATTTGTTAGCCGAAGATTTTGAATCTTCAAGCATCGAAACTTCAATAGCTACACTTGCTTAAGTATTTCCGATTCCATAAGACATTCGTAAACAAAGTTAAATCAGTCTAGCATATCGATCTGAAACAACGCTTTCAAAATGGCGACAATTGTGTTAAGATTAAATTGGGAAAAAATAATATTCTTTACACTTCAAACAATAATTATGATTTCATTAAATTTTCGGATGTTTGAGCAAACGTATTCATTTTGAAATTTGAAATTACATCATTAGTAGATAGATATCATAAGTTTTAATTGCAGATATCCACATATTTTATTTTGTTAATACTGATAAAGATAAGACAATAAATTTGAAGAAATCAAACAAACAAGATAATTTCATTCTTTATATAAGCATCTTTCATATATCGTGTAAACTAATTACTCCTAGAAATCTTAAGTAATTTATTTTTAGTTCTTATTTTGTAATCCTTGTGAAATGTAGAGGAAAGAAAATTAGTTTCTTGTCCACCGGTACCACCAGAAGAAGTCCTTCGCTAAGAAGGACGAAATACGGTATTGTGGAATAAAAAGAGTATTATAATATTAATAGGATTTCAAGGAGTAATTATTTTACAAGATAATTTCAATTTATTATTGCTTGTGAGACCGGAACGTCTTCTTCCGGATCTCCAAGGCATTTTTAAGTTGAATTTCTGAATATTTCAAGTTTTTCTTTAAGGGATTTTTAACAGTTTCAACAATTTTTTAATTTTCCAGACTTAGCAAACTAAAATCATTGTAAAGAAATAAGAATATTTAATTCTACAAATATTCGAAATAATCATATCCGAAATAAACATTTTTGAAGCAAATATGAATAATTCTACCATTTTAATTTAATTATAATAGGATTATAATTCCATTTAATAATTTAATTATAATCACATCATTTTAATTTAATTATAAATATATAAAACTATTTTAGTTTCAGAATTGATAAAATTACAAAATATAATTAATAATCAAATCGATTCGCAATCATGCAGAGAGTTGCAATATATTCACAACTCGCAATCTGTCTTCGAATGGTAGTTACAGTTAATTTATTTTAAAGTTAAATAATACGAGTATCGGTAGTTCTTATTTATTTAAATAATTTTAAAATTTTATTCTTAATTCAGTTAACTATTATTCAATTTTTGTTAAATACGAAGGCCTAAAGTAACATAATGTACTTATTATTATAACATTATTAGTAAGATATTATTAATGTATAAACATCATTAGTTGCTATTAGTTAATATGGGATTTTTCTTCACTTAAAAATGACTAAGGTTAGTTTGCGTCAAATACAAGGTACGGTTTCCTAAATATCAGCAGATAAAGAATAGTATTGAAGAAGGAAAACTGAGGAAGAGCTTTTAATACGATTAGAATAAAATTGAATTGAAGAGACAAAAAAAAAACATGCATGCTCTTTAAGGACATGAACCTAGATCCAAGTGACGCGCTGTCGAATTGATAGCTGGTAAATATCCTACTCAACCATAGCTGACATGTTTTTCAGGGTATAATTTCGAAGACTAGAACACAAGTACTTCAAGCCGAGATTTTCGCTCTAAAAGTCGAGACCGATGTAGCCTAAACAATAACGCCTGTAATAACTAAATAATATAATTCACAAGCAAATTTTGATCCTATTTAGCTTATTGCTTTGTAAATAAATACTATTAATGTATTCGGAGATCATTTCAATCGGTGAATCCTATTGGAAGATCCTTGCATAGCTAATAGAACAATAGTTGCTTTTAACATAATAATTCACATAGCTTCCAGTTCTTGGTTCCTAATATATAGGGTACAAACGCAACATAAGGATTTTTTTTTCTTCTTTCTTAGTTTATTACCTAAGGAAGTATTTTAAGCAGACCATAAAAGTTACTTAATTCTTATATTAAGACACAGTTTTCAGTTAAATAACAGGCAACCTATTGATTACTTAGCCCTCAGTTTTTATTTCAGCTTTGAAAAACATGTTTATCTTATTATATTGTGAGAACTTTATTCCCCTTTGTTTGATTGGTTTCTGCTACTTCTTGTTGAGTTTTCTTAATTTTCTTAACTAAAATCAAGAAAATTTTCTTGTAGCTTGATTTGAGAAATAGAAGATTAAATTGAAACAAGTTTTTGAAAATAACGTCCTTCATTTTTTTTAATATTAAAGTATGATTGAAAATAAAAGCCTGTTTTTTCAAAATATTTGATATGAACTCTTTTGAATAAAAGAGAGAAAAAAAACCATGGTAATATTCTGTTTTTTGAAAGGTGAAACTCGATCTCTTGTTGAATTTCCAGAGAATTCCAATGAAAAGGAAAATGCTCGGGAGAGGATCGCAATAACATCAACATCAAGACTTTCTTTTCAATTGGTTTTTCTTTCTTTCAAATTGTTGTAATGCAGCCTCAATTAGAAAATAGATCAATAAGAAAACGTCAAGCGAGTGAACAATTTCAAAGCAGAAATAGGAATAGCAATTGATAAAAAAAAAATGAAAAACAATGTTTGTTTAGGAGAACATTGGTTTTCCTGATATAAGTAAATAAATATTTTTTTATTTATTTTAACTCTGATTACTTATAAGAATAAAGATATAAAACAAGTGAATATAATTTTGTGCTAAAGCATAAATGGCGACCCATCATAATAATAATTTTTTTTTTTTTATTTTTCCTTATTTTTATGGTCGTCCTAAAAATAAAGAAAACCTTAAGAAAATAAGAAAAAAACCCACCACAAGGACATTGAAAAAAAAAATTAAGAGAAAAAAATAAATAACCTAAAGTAAATGTGCGGATTCGAAACTTCAGTATATGAGTCCGAGACTTTACCGATCAAGCTGACAACTGAAATGATATAGATGCATTTCTAACATTTAAGCTAATATCGGAAATCCAATGAAAACAATGCCAAATATCTCTAACATGACGGGGCTTTGGCCCCTGAAAATGCCTATTCCTACGTTGTTTTGGCCTCGCGCGATGGTGAAGTCCGTTTGTCCATCCGACCTTTCGTTCGGGAGTTTTAAGGGAAGTACAATGTCAGCAATGCCAAATATCTCGAACATGGGGGCGTTGGCCTCTCAAAATACCCCGTTCCTACGCTGTTTGGATCTCTGAGCACGATGGTAAAATCCGTTTGTCGATCCGACCTTCCGTTGGGGAGTTGTTAGGGGTGGACAGACGCGGACGGACGAACGGACAGGACAAACGCAATAGCTACCGATTTTGGTCGCTATCACAATAGCTCGCAAAAAGGGTCACTAAAAATCAAAATTGTTACATGAAAATACAGTAAAAAAATCACGAACTTTAAAAAAAAAAAAAAAATACTATTACTTTATAAATTAGAAAGGGTTTAGAAAGGGGTACAAACTGAGTTACAGTTAAAAAAAAATCATGCATGGGAATCAGGAGATGAAAGATTCTAATTATAATTCTTTAAAATGAGAATTTCTGAGATTAAGAAAATGTTAGATGCTATTTTCAATAAAATATCTTCAATGACTGTTAATAACTATCCAAACCCATATGATGATGTTCGAATTGCTTAATTAAAAGCTAAAAAATTTCTATCTTTTCGATAAAATTTTACGTGCGTTGAAATATTAATGTTAAAAAGAGGAAACACACTAAAATATGATAAATTGTTATAGGAATGGGATATTATGAGTGACCAACGTCCCCCCTCCCCATGTTCGAGATATTTGGAATTGTTGTCATTGTACCCTCCTAAAGACTCCCGAACGAAAGGTCGGATCGACCAACGGATTTCACCATCGTGTTCAGAGGCTCAAACAACGTGAGAATAGGGTATTTTCAAGCCCCCTCATGTTAGAGATATTTGGCATTGTTTTCATTGGATTTCCGATATTAGCTTAAGTGTTAGAAATGCATCTATATCATTTCAGTTGTCAGCTTGATCGGTAAAGTCTCGGACTCATATACGTACTGAAGTTTCGAATCCGCACATTTACTTTTAATTTATTTATTTTTTTCATTTCCATTTCATTTCAGTGGTCAGTTAGTTAAGATTTCGGACTCATATACTGATGGTTATCGGTTCAAACCCGTATATCTTACTTTTTTCCTTTCTTTTTTTTATGTTAACCTTTTTTTCTTAATTTCTGCGTGTTTTTTTTTTTTTTTTGTTTTTCTTATTTTCCTAAGTATTTTATTTTTTTCGTAACAATTTTTAAATTTTTCCTCACGTTGTTGTACTTCCTTTTTTATTATTATTTCTAAAGTTTTATATTGTCATGGATCGCCCTTAAATTTATGCTTTAGCACAAAATTCTATTCACTTGTTTTGTAAACAGTTCAGACGTTGAGAAATGTTAAGTCATTTTAGTAAATATAACTAAAAGAAAAACTTGTATAAAAACTTAAATTTATATAACTCGATGATCATTACAGCAAGTTGATCTGAATCTCTAAGTTTAACAATGCATATTTCTAACTTTTGACCAACATTTATGGGTGTTTTTTAGTTGAGCATCGAAATTTTGGATTTACTTTTATTTTTATTTTCTTCTGAAATAATTCGAATGGAAGTATCTCTTAGCCTGAGATCGTTTTCACAAATACAATAAAGAATATTTGAGAAAATTAAAAGAATAATTCAACTAGAATTAATAATTTTTTAATTGATAATTGTTTTTGATTCTCGAACTCAAAAAATTTGTATAATAATTTTCAAAATTGAGAGTCATCAAGACAAAGACTAAATTAGGAAACATGAGATGTTTTCTATCAAACACAGTTTGTGAATTTACGGGAAAATGAAATAATTTAAAATTGATTTATCATTCTCACATATTAAGATGACAAAAATCTTTTTCAGAAAATCGTTCCAAAAAAAATATTAATGTATAATACGTAAAGAGAAACAGTTTTTATAAATGGGCATTGTGCAATTAACACGTAAAGAGAAACACTTTTCTTGATTAGTTTCTAAACCAGTACATTAGAAAATAACTACATTGCTTGGAATGATCGATATTTATTGCATCAGTTTTGATTAAAATTAATTGATTTGGGGAATTGGTAACGATTCGTAATATAATTTATTTTCAGAAATCTTTCATCTTATTTTCCATTTGAGATTGGTCATTGGTCAAACACAAAAGAAACTTTTCGATTGAAAATTGTCAGCATTCTGCAAAAAAAAAAAAAAAAAAAAATGATAAAAATTTAACCCATAAACCTAAATAAGTTTTTGGCTCCAAAAAATACAAGTTTGGCTTGGAGAATACGATGGATGGCCTAAAATATGTGTGTTTCTATTTTTGCTGTCGTATGCACATTTTTTAGGTTTTAGAAATTCGTTTTTTTTTTGTTTCTCATTTAAATGAACTCAGAACTTAATGCGAAAAAAAATATACAATTATTAAGAAACTACTAATCTCGGAGTTTATTTGATTTCAAAGAGTTAGAAAATAGTTTGTTTCAAAACAAGTCTTGGGGAAAAAAATAAATATCTAAGCCTAACGTTTTTAAGCGTTTCTGTTTACCTTTGAAAACCACAAATCGTTTCCTTCTCTAAATTCTGCTCGTTCGCTAAACATTGCCAGGCAACAGAAAAAATAAAATGATCAGAAAAAGATAATCATAAAAACATATTTTTTTTAACAAACAAACATCAAGATTGACAAGGTTAAAATAACACAATCCGAGCGTTGAATACATATAGTTGCAAATATACAGAGTAAGTGTGCCGAATATGAGACCCTTTTGATTTTCATCTATAACTAGGAAAATAAGTGAGGAATTACAGTACAAACGTGATATTCTTTTAAGGCATACATTTTACTACAAATAACAATGACAGAAAATTAAAACAACTTTACATTTTGTCTTGTATGAAATTTTAAACACAAATGTTACATTTTGGGGGTTTAAAAAAAGTAGTCCTAATATGAGACCCTCTTCCATAACTAAAAAAATGAATTGTAAGTACTGAAAAGTTCGTCAAAAACAAAACTTTAAACAATAATTAGGTAATATTTATCTTCATCGCTAATAGGTAAAAAAGAAAAATGACATTTAAACGAATTAGATGAAGTTTACTTCAGGTTTTGTTTACTTTTCGAAACCAAAATTTCACATTGTTTGGGCTAAATCCCTTAATTCTTGCGAACGATGTTTCTTGAGTTTTTTTAGAGACAGTTGTGGGTGTCGTTATAAAAATCTCTTTAACCACTTTTCGCCAGCACATTGTTTTTCTGATGAAAACAGATGTTTTAAACCATTTTTCATAGCAAGCTGAAATGCCATTTTTTTAATATCCCTCCTTAAGCCACAAAACCTTGAATCCATCTCAATGCAGTATTTTACTAACGAATCTTCAATGTGATGTGGTAAAGTAGGCCGTCTTCCCAAACTAACCAGTGATTCAGCTGTTTTTTCTGAATTCTTAACATAACACTCCAGAGTTCAAAATATTTTGCAGCTTTTTTTGTAGCCCATATCACGACTTCTTACGGCTTTGACAACTCGTACCATCATTACAGGATCCCATTTTTTGCGTTTTGTTTCGGAAGGCATCTAAAAATTAAAAAAAAAATGTAAACAAGCTTTGCATGATGAAAAAAAAAAAGAATGCCTAATATGAGACCCTATCTCATATTAGGCATCCTTTGGGGTCTCATATTAGGCATGACCGCGTTGTCATACACGCCAACGAATTTTTTAGGTTAGGCTTAACGTTAGCTTAAAGACAAACCGGCATATTTATACTACACAGTTAAAGCTACCTATCAGATACTAAGAGTTTCAAAACGAGTCTTATCTTAAAGGTGAAAACAGCCAATGAAAATACACGTGCAAAAAAGTCGACGAGCACAAATTCAGGGGAAAAATTAGTGAACCTTTGTTTGCGCTAGGAAACACTCGACTGACTCACCGCTGACGGATGATGCATTAGACGACTGTTTCACGCTCCAGTCGCCAGGCGGCAGCACTTAGTACATTCTGTAGGCTGGGGTCTCATATTAGGCAGGGGTCTCATAATAGGCATACTGACCCTAAATCTCGAATCTTTTTTTTTAACAGAGTTTGGGGGAGGGGTGATTGCAAAATTGCAGATATAAGAAAAGGATTGCAGAAAAGGAAAAGATTAAGAACACTGATCTGACATAAATATGTTTGTTATTGAAACTGAATGAAACATAACATTTTTGCCACAGACAATAAGATATGTCCTATGTTTCTTTGTAAGAAAAATGCCTCGATCTTTTCAACCAAAAGATGTAAAACTAAAATTCATTTTTATAACAATATGTCTTTGTGTTCTCACTGACAGATTGCAAGACCATTAAAATCCATTTACATATTGTTGTGATCAGAGATCTAAATTGACTGGAGCCAACGTTATCCTGCATCACAACTAGTTGCTCCTCGAAGATTAACTTGAAGTTTGTCTTTAAATTTCTTAACCTATCCCAGGGATTGCGTAATATGTTACATATCATAGGAGCATGTCACATGTAATATTTAATATTAATAACATATTTCCATAAAAATTACTTTCTGAAATAGTTTTCTGTTTTTGTGTGAAAACATTTCTCACTTTTAAATATTATGCAAAGATGTTCGATTTTTAGTAAGCTTATCTTAATTAATAATTAGAATAATAGATCAATAACATATATATGTATATTTATGATATTAGTTTAAAACAGAATCAAATCAAATTCATCTGAGAGACATAATCAATTAGCTTATTCATTGCAGCTAAAAATTGTTACTGTACAATTAAAAGATTTATTCCACATTAGCACTAATCTTTAAAATGCTTAGAAGTACAGATTTCAGATGATAAATGAGTCAATTATCAAATTGTTGCATAGCTTTTATTTTCTCGTTCGACTAATGTAATATAATACTTTTGTCACTTCAGAATCCAATATACGAGTTGTTGATATTAATTTTTAATATAAGGAGCTTTAGAATTTAATGGCAATTACATACACTAAAAACTCGTTTATCCGAATTTGATGGGACCGCGCCCGTTTCGGATAAACGAAATTTCGGATAATCCGAGAAATTTCGGATAATCCGAAATGTATTGTATTAAACATGTACTGTACATTAAAAAATTAGTGTAGTAATTAGCAATTACAGTAATTAGTGAGCATACATTGGGCGCTAAGTCTATTACCGTAATTAGAGTGTAATTACAGTACCGTTATATTATAGATATAATAGATGTAACTATTTTTGAACTCATTTCAATATTGATACACTGTACTGAATAATGTTATTAATAGAGTTACAGTTACATTATATTAAATCAATATTGATTAGAGAATCGTAAAAATGTTTTTGTGTATTTTTAAAATATACTAAAAATCGTTTTTTATAAACGAATTTTTAATGTAATTAAAAGTTCTTTCAGAATTTTCAACTTCGATTTAAAATTCTTTGAATTTAAACGCAGGCCTTTAATAAAATAACTACGAATAACTTATTAAAAATAGTGTTCAGATGGTTGAAGATTGAAAGGAACTGATATTTCGAGTCTTATGTCAAGTTGAAGGATTCTTGAAGCATTATCATTCATTGAAAATCTCGTGCAACCCGAAGCTCGATTGAAAGAACAAATGAAGCGTATTGCCTACAGCTAATCACACCCCGACGATGTCACTTGTGTGGAAAGTAATAACTTATCAGCTTCCAAATGAACTGTCATTTTTTTTTTTCGTAGATTTCTGAATCTGCATTTAGTAGTGTATTCCATAAATGCTGACTTGAGAACATTACAGAGATTAAAATAATATTGAATTAAATAAAAAATGTTGAAAATATCAAAGAAATTTTCTCTTTTTTAAATTGTCTTCCAATATATTTTAATTAGGAAAAGAAAAATTTTGAATTTTTATTAAATTCTCTATCGTATTAGAACTGCGTTGAACCTCTTTAAATTCTTAATTTAATGCTTTTTTCTGGCAAACATTTCCAGCAAGTCTCTACTGTTCCTTCTGACAGGAAATTGAATAGCTACTGAAAATGATACAAATCTAGCTAAATCTTACTTGCACATGTTTGGCTTTATTCTTCTGTGTGATTTATTTAACATATTGCACTTATCTGTTTTCGTAGATATCAAACATTTAATACTCTTGATATTATCGCGATGGCTTGATATCAGCATCATTTATTCTAACTGCATGAAGATGATTCCCTATCTAATGGTTAAATGGCCTAGAATTAAAAGCTATCCAAAAAGACAACTATAGGATACAACTGCAATATTACAAGAAAACACTGCACACACTGTATTAAAAACATAATAATAATAATAATAATAATAATAATAATAATAATAATAATAAGACTCCTTGAGTCCTCTTTGGTTCTGCCTCGCCTTGAATCCACTGAGCCATATACTAGATAACACAAAACACGGTTATAGGCTTACCACAGGCAATGTGACACCATATAAAATCACACACTTACTCTACATGGATGACATTCAACTCTATGCCACAAACAATGCACAACTTACTAATTTACTACAAGCC
>JAFIDM010009631.1:325050543-325065673 GCA_023159025.1 Thereuonema tuberculata | reverse complement strand
TAATAATAATAATAATAATAATAATGTCGACATGGAAGCATCGAACAAATGGCTGACGAGTGGTGAGCTGTTTGGGGAGACCGAAGGGTTCATGATCGCGATACAGGACCACACGCAACTACAAGAAACACATCCTACACGACGCAAACACACATGGTAACAGATGCAGGAAATGTCACACTACGCATGAGACGATCGACCACATAATATCAGGCTGTCCCCTTCTGTCCCAAACAGATTACCTCCACCGACACAATCAGGTAGCGTCGATCGTTCATCAACAGCTAGCACACAAACACTCACTTATTAAGAACACTGTCCAATACTACAAGTATACACCACAAAGCGTACTAGAGTCAACCTCACATAAGCTGTATTGGGACCTCCCCATTCACTCAGACAAAACTATACATCACAACAGACCTGACATCACACTTGTTGATAAGGTCAACAAACAGACCTATCTCATTGATATTGCAGTGCCTATCAGCAAGAACATGCAGAAAACTCAGGCAGACAAGATAAATAAATATACAGACCTAGCACACGAGCTCCAGAAGCAGTGGAGGCAGGACCGAGTACGTGTTGTACCCATCGTCCTGTCCGCCACTGGTCTGGTGCATCACACATTGCACCACAGCCTCAGCACACTAGGACTTCATAAAAACACCTACGCACAACTCCAGAAGGCTGTGGTACTCAACACAACACGCATAGTTAGGAAATTTAAGGAAACACGCACCCATCCCTAACTATTCTTCAAAACTTTTTTTTTCTTACACTTGGCAATATGTGCTTTGGTCCTTGACCCGCCATATTGTCTTAGCTGGGGAAACCCATGGTTTGAAACTTTTTCGAGATGATAATAATAATAATAATAATAATAATAATCACTTGCCACCCCACACTTTACAAACTCCCCACCTCCTGCTTCGCAGACAAGATCTACACACATATCGAGACACATAACATTCTTTCCGAACAGCAGAAGGGCTGTCGCAGGAATTCCCAGTGTTGTAAAGAGCAACTCCTTATTGACTCTGTAATCTTGCGCCAGGCGCGCACGAAGAATACGAACTTACATATCGCATACATCGACTATAAGAAGGCATTTGATTCTGTCCCTCATTCCTGGCTCCAACACACTCTTTATATCTACAAAATACATCCCAAGATCACGACATTCTTAGATGCCACGATGAAGAGTTGGAACACAACATTACATCTATGCACCTCCAACACCTCCATTACTATACATCCCATTCCCATAAGGAGAGGTATTTTCCAGGGAGACTCCTTGAGTCCTCTTTGGTTCTGCCTCGTCTTGAATCCACTCAAACATATACTAGATAACACAAAACACGGTTATAGGCTTACCTCAGGCACTGTGACACCATACAAAATCACACACTAACTTTGCATGGATGATATTAAACTCTACGCCACAAACAACGCACAACTTACTAATTTACTACAAGTCACCACACAGTTCACCAAAGACATTGGGATGGAATTTGGAATCGACAAATGCCGCAGCTACATATAACACGCGGGAAGACTACGAATTTGGAGGGTTTTGAACTGGACCATGGGTTGGCCATCCAATCCATGGAAGAGGGAGAGACTTACAAGTACCTGGGCTTCCAGCAAGTGCGCGTAATTGCCAATGCAAACATCAAAAATGCACTCAAGAACACATACCGTGCTCGCGTTCAAAACATCCTCAAACCACAACTCAACGCCAGAAATAAAATTAAAGCCATTAACACTTTTGCCGTCCCCACACTAACATATTCGTTCGGCATAATTCCATGGACAAACACCGAACTCGAAGCACTACAACGCGCAACACGATCTACATTCACGAAACCCAACATGCACCACCCCAAGTCCGCTACGGAAAGGATGACTCTTCCCCGCAAGGAGGGAGGCCGAGGACTCATCAACCTCATTACCCTACATGCAAAACAAGTACACACACTTAGGGAATACTTCCACCAAAGCGCACAACACTCCTCACTACACTCAACCATTTTCAAGGCTGACAGACACCTCACACCCCTGGACCTCGAAAACCCTTCTCCAACACTCACCACCCCACACTCAGTAGCTGCGTGAATCATGGTGTGGTAAGGAACTCCATGGCAGACATCACCAGGAACTCAGCCAGCCTCATGTCGACATGGAAGCGTCGAACAGATGGCTGACGAGTGGTGAGCTGTTTGGGGAGACCGAAGGGTTCATGATCGCGATACAGGACCAAGTCATCCCCACACTACAAGAAACACATCCTACACAACGCAAACACGCATGACGACACATGCAGGAAATGCCACACTACTCATGAGACGATCGACCACATAATATCAGACTGTCCCCTTCTCTCCCAAACAGATTACCTCCACCGATCAGGTAGCGTCGATTGTTCATCAACAGCTAGCACACAAACACTCTCTTATTAAGAACACGGTCCCTTACTATAAGTATGTACCACAAAGCGTATTAGAGTCATCCTCACATAAGCTATACTGGGATCGCCCCATTCACACAGACAAAACCATACATCACAAAGACCTGACATCACACTTGATATCATTGATATTGCAGTGCCTATCAGCAAGAACATGCATCAAACTCACGCAGACAAGACAAGTAAATACAGAGACCTAGCACACGAGCTCCTGAAGCAGTGGAGGCAGGACCGAGTACGTGTTGTACCCATCGTCTTGTCCGCCACTGGTCTGGTGCCTCAAACATTGCACCACAGTCTCAGCACTCTAGGACTTCACAAAACACTTACGCACAACTCCGGAAAGCTGTGATACTCAGCACAACACGCATAGTTGTGAGCACAACCACACATCCCTAATCATTCCAGCACACGTCTTTACACTTGGTAATATGTTGTATTATCACTTGGTAATATATTGTATTATTACCATGTTGTATTAGCTGGGAAAATCCAAGTTTGAATCTTTTACATAATAATAATAAGTAAATGGCTTGAAAAAGCAAAGACCTCAGTTGTAAACAAAGTTGTTTTTGTTGCTGATAGAAGAAGCAAGAAAGGAGAAACGTGAATAGAAGTGCGAGGACGTGTGGAGGTTAGATAAGAAGAATTGCCTCGAAAATGAGATCTCACCATAGTAGAAGTGAATAGAATGAAATTTCTCGAAAAGAAGACCACATGGTGTTTCGAAAACCTTCAGAAGAAGGCAAAGGGCGCAAATTTCTTTATTAATTCTTTAAAGATGCAGTTTTTTGGTAATTTGGAATTTTAAGCATTCTAATTATTATCTTTATAAAATAAATTAGATAAATAGTTTTTATTTGAGTTTATAGCAGCATTTCTATATCAGTGCATTTAAAGACCAGTGCTTTGATTGAGTAATATTAATAGTTTAATAATCAATCATATCGTAATTCCAAAAATAGTGTAATTAATTCAGGAAAAGTATTTTTAGGAATAGGAATAATTTTTTCGTGTGCTGTAATAATAATTGAAATTGCATAATTGTTTTTTTATAATTGAAAATTTTTTCCATTCCAAATACACTACTGGCCTTTAAAAGTGCAACACCAGGAAAACATTTCGGATCCGATCGACCCGAAATTTGCATGATGCTCAGATCATGGGAGCACTTGTAAATGATCAGCAGCGCAGCAATATGTAAATAATTAATAACGCCTTAACTAATTAAGTGTAAGAGAGAAGAACATAGAGCCGCTGTGCAGTATTGGAATTGTGTTTGCTCGCCGTTCTTTGCACAGACAGCTTTAATAGGCATCATCGAAGAATACGGTAGCCGTACCAACAGATTTCCGACTTTGATCGCAGAAGAATTGAGGCATATCGAGCCTGTGGATTATCCTTCCGAGAAATTGGTGCTCATATTGGACGAAACGCGGCCACATGTGGGCATGGAAGGATGAATGGCATGACATCATTTTTTTCGACGAATCCCGTTTCAGTCTGCAGCACTATGATGGACCACCATTATAGCCGCGGCGAGAGTGAGTCCTGCATTAAGTATCACCATACCGGTCCGGCATCTGGCATTACGGTATGGGGTGATATTGGATTCCCGTCCCGCTCGCGCATAGTACGTATTCCCGGTACATTGAATAGTCACCGTTCATCTCTGAGTTATTGGAGCCTGTTGTTGTCCCAGGGTTTGCCTGGGTCCACTTACCAACAGGATAATGCGCGACCGCACGTGGCAAGCAACGTCCAACAATTCCTGAATGGCCACCTTGTTCAACTTTTTCCGTAGCCCGTGCGATCACCGAATCTGTCGCCTATTGAACACGTCTGGTCCTTGATTGCACAACGACTGGAACATCACAGATCATCCTCGGCTATAGCAGATGAACTTTGGCACCGTATCGAAACAGAATGGACTGACATACCCCAAACGCACATTCAACGTCTCTTCCTCTACACCTGGTCGTGTAACAAAAGTTATTGCCGCTCATGGTAGCTACACGAGATACGGATTTCTTTAGGTTCCGCAAGTCTCATCAAGCTGTAATTGTAATCATTTCATCCTTGTACCCTAAGTTATCTGTAAAATAAATATGGCTTTGATAGCTGTTGTCTTTCGTAATGTTGCACTTTTAATGGCCAGCAGTGCAATATATAGTACTAAATCGGAAATTTCGGAAATTTGATTGTTCGTTTTGACTTACATAATTTACATTCCACTTTTCTCTTATTCTAATAAGCATGTATACATAATGTATATGGCAAAATGCTTTTAAGATATAAAGTATTAAGCATTCGTATTAGATCTTTCGATTCCTCATCATTGGGCCATTCGAACGACCTATTCTGGGAAGGAGAGGTCAACCAAAAGAACAAGAGGTCTGCAATCGATGGGGCTCATAAGCACAATACAGAAATTCCTGAAGTAGAAACTTTGTCATGAACTGCCGATATGTTTCAAATGTATCGAAAATCTAAAATTAGTAAATAAACATCATTTAAACTTAATTTAGTAAATAGAAAATCCGTTATTTTATTTTATATGTAATGCAACATACCGTTATAGCATTACTCTGATATCCCATTTCAAGAATTCTTCAAATTTTCCCAATTCAGATAATTTTTTTCTGGAAATCTTCTAGCAGTATGAATTTCAGTTTTAGACCAAAAAGCGTTACTCCATTTTCATGTTCTACACAATATAATGTGCTTTTAATACAGAATTACTTTTTAGTCAATGAAACTCCGCATGACGCCATGCACATTCAGATACTTCTTTCCATTATACGTTGCATGGTGTCATGGTTTGAGTGATTTTCTGAAAATTCGGAGATTTTAAACAAATTCCCAATAACTGAATCCATAAATAATAATAATCAAGTTCACAATCAATTTTTATTTTCTTTTATCAATTTTATTTCAATTTTTTCAATTTCATATCTTTTATCAATTTCATTTTTTTAACAACTTTTCATTCAGAAGATGTAAACAGTTTTCTCAGCAAAGCTCTTGTGCACTGCTCTAAGCCTCATCTCAGGAGAGATGCGTTTCTCAATTGAATTATTATAAGAGATGAAGATTAGATCCATCGCCACTTGCCAGAAAAGAAATGAAATACGTTTTCAGAGATGAAGGAATATCTTAAAAAAACTAGCGAGTTCGAAATGTAAAGAGTGGCGTAAAAGATCAGACGACATTTGATTGGCAATATGTATCCTCATTTTATAGAGTAATTGTTAGTAAAAATGCGTTAATCAGCTTATCGATTATGTGGAGATAAAGGCTATTATATGAACATTGTGAATGAGGTTTAATATGTCCTATTCTAGTTCAGAAATAATAATAATAATACAGCTAGATACGACTTACGATCATCCTATAAAAGCCTATTCGCACTTACGACAAAGAGTCTTAAGCTTTCACAGGCACTTTCGAGTATTCGAGTTGTAAAGATAAGCCAGGTTCGCTCACTAGCCTTACAAACCGGCTGCGCTGCCAGCCGTAAGAATAATGGTATTGAATATCACATTTTAACATTATACAGCCATCCTTAACTTTGAAACTGATTGGACAGATAAGTTACTTGTTAGCGGCCCCTAGGTTACAGCTTGCCTGTAAAACATAAGGGACCGCTCTTGCTTTTATGCTGTCTGGATGGTACACACTGTAGTGACCAAACGGTTAGAGATATTCGAATGAAACCTTCACCATTGTGTTCTGCATCAAAAAGTAGGTGACCACGTCCAATAAGTCAGACCCCTAGGACCACTCCCTGACCGGAATTGGGGGTCAAAAGTGATCGTTTCCGATAAAGAGGAAAACGGCGATAGACGTCCCCCCACTATCGACCCTTCTGAACACATTTTGTTTATAAAATTGTGCATATTATGGGGCCGCTTTGCTTTAGACACTGTCTAACATAATTAATTTATCTTGTTAGTAAATATGTAAATAAATGTATGATTTCTGACATACTATATAGTATACTATATAGTATACTATAAACTTTAGACTTACTACTAAATCTATTTAATAACTCGTTCATGGAACTTAACTTCGTCCTAAGTCGAGGTCGATCTGAAAATGTATTATTTTTTGAAATGTTTAACATTACGCTTGAGTAAATATGTTTGTTTTACTTTTTGCAATCAATTACGTTTAGGTATTTTGATATTCTGTTGATAAAATAATCAGTTTTACTAAAAGAATTTTTAAATCATTTCAAATTAATTTTAAATATTTAGGAAAATAATTTCTACACTAGCTTCACTTTCTAGATTTCAAGATTTAATAAAATACGGATTACCAAAGTTAAATATGTTATTATTAATAAAATTTGAAAATTTTTGAATAAAACTCAAATTCTTGTTCTATGTTAATTAAAACTTATAATTAATTTAATTGCATTATTTCAGATGTTAGTCTTAAGGAAATTCACTAAGAGCGTAAATAACCCCTGAGGATACCCCTCGACCCCTAAGTTTAATCACTAATTAAAATCAATGAAAGGTGATTAATTATCTCACCTTTCATTTCATTTGCGGGCAACAGATCGATTCGATGAAATTTTGAATACTTTAAATTTCGTTAAAAGGATGAAAATATAGATAAAGAGACAAATCATTATGTTGCTACAAAATAAATCCATTGGACGAAAAAAAATCCTACTACTGATTGGTAGTAATTGAAGGGGAGAATAACAGCAGAGCAATAATTAAACTTTTTCAAGATCTTATTTTTACTATTTTAAATTGCTGTCTTATATATTTAATAAGTATGTTTTTCATGCTTATTATTTTTCTTCTTTTAGATTTAAAAAAAAAATCTTTAAGTTTTACGTTACTTCTATCCGTTCAGAAATCAGATTCTATTTTTACCTTCCTTATAACGACGAATACTTCGTTGTCGAGTAATAAATCATCGATCTTCATTTTCTTCTCTCCTTCCATCATCTTCCCTAATGAATCCTTGAGCATTCTCGTTGCTTTTCCCGTGTAATCCCCTTAATTAAATCAAACCTTCTCTTTCTTGGACTTCCACAGGGACCTTCTCCTGTTATCTGGTCTCAAGGCAATTCTTTACATTCTGTTGTTATTCTCTAGTCTCACGTACTCCATTCTCTTTAAATGCTACAAATACAATCAAGCTTATGCAGTCTTTAACTGAAGTTTTGAAATTTGTCATTTTATATCCTTGGTTTTCTTTTTTATCTGATTCCTTCATCTACAGCTGAAGAACTTTCAGAGATATCTACCTTTCTACCGTGTCTTTGTGTTAATGCCCAATTATTGCTAGTAAATGTAATGCTATTAAAACACATGTAAGAGGATTTTTTTTTGTCCAATCTATTTTTGATAAAGTACCCGTAATAGCAAAAAATTACTGAGGGAAAAATTAAATTCCAATAAAAGTGAAAATGACCCAATAACTACATCCCAATTTCTAATAATTATTAATTTGTGATGGTGTTTAAATATCTAAATCAAATTTGACCGTTACTTGCCTCTTTGAAGGCAGCAAAAGCAATAACTTTGTATCAAATTACTGAGAAAAAATTTGGAAGTTTGCCATGCAATTGGAGAATTTCGTTTCAGATCTTAGAGTATTGTCAACAAGTGCATTGTCTTTGTAGATTGACTCTTAGGATTTTCGTTGCTAGAGGTTTTCTGTATTAAACATTAATTTCAAAATGGCCAATAGTGTTGAAATTTAAGATTTACGCCTCTAATTGGGCTAGAAGACGGTTGCTGGCGTATCTTAAGAATTTTTTTCAAACAAATTACATTTTTGTATGGTGAAATTATTGATAGATTTTTTTAATAGCCAAGCCAAGCCAACGCCCGGGCTCTTAGTATTTAAACTATTGGCCGCAACAAGGGGCGAGTAATGTGAGTTTTTTAATAGTTATTTGTGTAAGTTCGATCTGAAGGAGGAGTAGACCGTGATAATTAAATATACAAATAATAATAATCTTTGATGAAGGATTCCCCACTTCGAGTGAAATCAATTCAATATTTCAGCTCGATCCCTTGAACCTTCGTCATGAGACGTCTGAGAATTACATTTTAAGGTCTTTTTGCGCTGGTTTGGGACAAACAGTTTCGTGATGCTCTTATTCAAAACATTGTAAACTCACTTGCACGAGTGTCTTACTGAAAGTCATGAGCAACAATTTTTTAAAAAATCAGATTAATTTATATTTGGAAAAACAAATACATCACATTATTTTTCAGACTTTGCTTTATTTTTCCACATAGATATATATTTTTCACACCGTTGTGGGAGCTTGAAAATTCCCTTGCGGTAGAACTCCGTTCCAGCACTGCGAAAAAACTATCGCACTGCTTTCGTGATGTCCTCCATCGTTTCGTAGCGTTGGTCTCGCATGCCTTCCTTCGCAGCAATAAAAAGATGATAATCGGATGGTGCTAAGACGGGGCTGTAGGCAGGATGCGGAAGAACTTCCCACCCTATTTTCCGAATTTCCTCCATGATGGAATGAGCAGTGTGAGGCCTCGCGTTGTCGTGCTGCAGAATGATCTTCTTCCCAGGACGTTTATCACGCAATGCACGACGGAGCTGATGAAGTGTCATGACATACCGAACAGCATTAATGATATGCCCAGGTTCAAGAAATTCCACCAGAATCAG
Organism: Thereuonema tuberculata; assembly: GCA_023159025.1. Classification (NCBI taxonomy): domain Eukaryota; kingdom Metazoa; phylum Arthropoda; class Chilopoda; order Scutigeromorpha; family Scutigeridae; genus Thereuonema; species Thereuonema tuberculata. Next base: position 325,056,537 of record JAFIDM010009631.1, on the reverse strand, counting down.
GCCATCCGCAGCCCAGAAAACGGAGCCCATAACTTTTCCAACTGATGACACTTTCTTTGACTTCTTTTTTGTTGGGAAATTGAGGTGGTGCCATTATATACTCTTGTCTTGTTTTGTTTCGGGTGCTTAATGGTGGAACCAGCTTTCATCACCCGTCACAATATTCGTCAAAAAAATCTCCTCCATTTTCATATCGTTTTCATATCGCTGCGTAAGTTCTTGAGCAATGGTTTTCTCTGAATTTTGTTATCGCGAACCAATAAACGGGGAACCCAGCGGTCACACACTTTCTGATAGCCTAAACTCTTGATCATCTCCTAGACTGCACTGTGCTCAATTCCAAGTTGTGCTGCAATGCCATCCACAGTTATACGTCGATCTTCCGGAATTATGTCATCCACTCGTTCCTTGTTGCGTTCGTTAGAGGCAGTACGCGGGCGGCCTCTACGAATCTTATTATATTCGATGCTAGTATTTTACAAATCACAATCTGTAAAATATTTTACCCATTGTCTGACACTGCTGGCTCCCATGCACACTCTCCATATGCATGCTGAAGTCTCTCATGAATTTCTGCGGCGGAAATTACCTCTAAGACGAGAAATTCAATCACAGAACGCTGGCGAACCGAAACATCTCTTACAGCCATTTTGTGTCAGCTGTTTGTGGTCACCTGATAGAAGCTAATGACATCACGACTCGCTCATAGCGCTGTCTGTAGTCTATAGATTAGGGCAATGTTCCTGCTTTTTCATAATTAATATATTGTGATTTTTAAAAAATTGTTGCTCATGACTTTTAGTATGGCCCTCGTACATGGCAATACCGGAGGACGTGAGATTGAGGACAAATAACTGGAAATTATGGTAAAATCTAAAGATCAAGGTAAGGTACAGCTCCTCTTAAAGAATAAGGCAACAGTTATTCTAATTAATTGTGATATTCCAATAAAATTCAAAGACTAGATTCGCTTAACACGATTTACATTTAACCTTACAGCAATTGAAGACGTCTGGCCGCTAACCTAGAGGACACTTAAGTCACTTTTCTTTTTCCTTTTTTCCATTAACGTCAATTTAAACTCATTTACCTCACAATAATAGAAGAAAATAGAGGTCGCGGTAAGGGATAAAGTCAATATTAGGCTCAGTTTCCTTATTTATTTTGAAATGTAGTAACTTTATATTAGCCTACTAGCCGGGTACCGTCGCTTCGCTCCGGAACCCTTGCATATAGCATTAAAAAAAAACTTTATTTATTTAGCAAATTAATATTGAGATCGGAGAATATACGACTTCACAGCCCGTTGTGACCTTCTCCGCTTAACTCAGGTGTATTGCGGGTTTGCGCACCACACCTGGGGTTGCCGTCACACACTTCATGATCAGTTTGCCAGATTATTCCCTATCCCGTGGGAATTTCGAAAAATCCGGCCTTATTCCTTGTCGACATCATAAAGGGAACCTCTGTGCAAAATTTCAGCTTTCTAGGTCCAAAGGTTTGGGGTGGGCATTGATGAGTCAGTCAGTGAGGGAGTCAGGAATTTTCTTTTTATATAGGTAGATTTCCATGAATTTTGTTTTGTTAACCTCATTGATTAGTTCTTTCTAGATTATATTTGGAACTGTTATTTTCTCATTTTCATCTCTTATTATCCGAGATTCGTTCTTTACATATTATTCCTGGTGTTTCGATACCATGCTTATTTATGAAAATATGATCGATGTTGGTTTTCGTATTTTTATGAATTATACAGTTGTTTCTTGTTGTTCCGTAAAGACAATTTTTGAAACCATTATTGCACATAAGTTTTAGGTATTCCTGTACTGCATTGTTTTTATTCACTTTGAAAAGATCTACATTTACATCGATAATTAGTATAGTTGGACAGTTGTTTAATATATTTTCATTTTTTATGAATAGATTCTCTAATTCTTCAGTAAATTTACTTTCTTTGTGTTTCGTTGGTTTATATATGGCTAAAATGTTAATATTTTGTGTTTGATAACACAAACACAGTTTTAATAACAAAACTTCATGATAAATAACGTGTTTTGTGAAAATTCTTGAATCATTTTCCAAAAGATTTCCTTGCTCCGACTTTTTAGTAATTTGTAATTTAACATTTTGTTTATAGAATGACAGACAGAATAACCTTTTTTATAATATACGTTTTTATAATATATAATAATAATAGCCGGGTACCATCGCTTCGCTCTGGAACCCTTCCATATACAGCATTCAAAAAAACAAACTTTATTTATTTAGAAAATTAATGTTGCGATCGTCGGAGAATATATAACTTCCCAGCCCATTGTGGCTTCTCCGAATAACTCGGATGTATTGCGGGTCGGCGTCACACACCGAAAATTCACATTTTTGCATGTATCTTGCAAACGCTGAAGCGTTTGTGAATAAGTGATACATCGTTCGATAGAATTTTCAAATACCAACATTTTCTCAATATAATGTTCTCTTCCATCTTTTATACTTTTCGTTTAAATTGAGAAAAAGTAAAAATTTGACCCTTTAAAAGGCGCCATCTTGGAAACCAAAAACTTTTTTCGAAAGATTTTTGCAGCATTTTGTTTGTCTTAAAAAGATCTACATTTTATCCATTTACATGACCAATCTATCTCTTATAGTTTGGTCACAAAATTGGAAAAACGTAAAGTCTTATGACAGACAGAATAACGCTTTTATAATATAAGATTAGTATTTTATTGTCGCTTTTTCTTTCATGGGTGTAATATGCGACAAAGAGACATTTTCTCATTCTAATGTCGCTCCTTACTATTAAATTTGAATCAAATGCTTTCTAAGTTAGAATCGTTCACTGAATTCAATTGTGAATCATACTTTTACTGTTTATTCCATTTTAAAGTTATATTTCAAAATCATTATTTACTGTTTTCACTACTCAGGGATTTTAGAAAGAATAAGAAAAAAATAGTAGATTCATTCATTCAAAATTTGAATTGATATCTTAACAACTGCAAAAATATCATCTGCAAAAAACGAAAAAACCTTAATTATTATGTAGGAAATACAAGGTAATTAATGCTTTTAGACAGTGTCAAAAGCAAAGCGGCTCCACAATATGCACAATTTTATAAACAAATTTTTTTTGTTTAGAGACCGTCCTTTACGCAAGCGTGAAGCTTCTCGCTTTGCATCAGCATCTCGTTTTTCCCCAAGTAGAGATATTTTTTTCAATTTCAATCACAACAATTGCGTCTTTTGCATGCGCAACAATCACATTTATAATGCAGCTCTACAACAATTACAACAATCACAATAAACGCAACAATTGCGCCTTATGCATTCGGTCGCGTTTTTGCATTCATAATACTGAGGGAATTAATACAATTTCAATGATAGCTTCATTGTGACAGGGAAGCTGTAACAGGGGCCGCTAAAACATGCCTTGGGGGTCAGGGAGTGGTCCTACAAGTCTGATTTTTTTTTTTTACATGGTCACCTACTTTGTGATGCTGAACACAATGGTGAAGTTTTATTCTAATATCTCTAACCGTTTGGTCACTACAGAGTGTGACATCCGGCAAGCAAAAAAACACTTTTGACCCCCCCACTTGATCAGGGAGTGGTCCTAGAGGTCTGATTTTTTTTTGACGTGTTCACCTACTTTTTGATGCTGAACACAATGGTGAAGGTTTCATTCTAATATCTCTAACCATTTGGCCACTACAGAGTATGACACATTGTGACATCCAGCAGACATAAAACCAAGAGCGGTCACCTATGTTTTACAGGCAAGCTGTAACCTAGGGGCCGTTAAAAAACATGCTAATCCCAAAAAAAAATTGGTGATTGAGAAGATCAAAGCTTAAAAGTGCTTATAAGGGAAGGATTTCATCACTGGAACACGGATTTTAATAAAATTGGCAGGGGATATAGTTTTCGGCTTGGAAAACACAAAAATATTTATCCCAGGTACTGAGCGGACACTGGTCAAGGCCTACAGGCAATTAAAACTTTTAATTCAATACAAAAGTAGTTTATTAAAAATATTTATAACCCAATATCGAGTGGGCTGAGAAGTATAATCCTTTGGTTCACATTCGATTTCCGACTCAATCTTTTTTTTTTTAATTACAATTTAATTTGATTTTAATTCATTCTGAGTTTTAATTATTTTACGTGCTTTAAATGCATTTTTAATCATTGCTAATTATTTGCCATAATTTTTGGACAATTATGTGCAATTCTACAGAAGAAACGGTGCTGTTTAAATGGAATAGTTCACTATAGCGAGATAATATAGATTTTTAAAATATCTATGTAATGATGCACTAAAGCGGGTGTTTTTCATGATAATTTAATTGATTAATTAATTTAATATAATAAAGAATATCCAAACATCCAAAAGCAGCTCAGTGATTTTTACTTTTAAGGAGTAACAGTTTAAGGAAAGTAGGTTTTAAGTTTCTTTAGGGAATTGTGTAAATAACTATAAAGGTAACATTAAATAGAGACAAAATTGTTTTCATTTTAATTCGGAAACGATTGCTGAAAATTATTAAATATTATTCCATTTTTTGGGTGTTGTCATATTGATTAATTATGTTTGCTGATATCTGTTTACTTATAGCCATTTCTGGCTGTAGGCCTTCCCTGGGGGATGTGTTAGTCTAATCTCTCACACTGACCAAGGTAGATTGGGAGGAAAGGAAGTAAACATCCATGCTTGCACCTGGATTCGAACCCAGGTTCCAATACATTAGCCTCGTGGAAGCCGCTGCCTAAACCACAGTGCTATATCGGAACGGCAAATTTATTTACGATATTGTATATTTACCTTTATTAGCCTATTTTTTAATCTTAAGAATTAATCTTAATCTTAAGAAATTAACGCGAGAAAGCAACAAAATTTGCCGTAGAAAAGCATTGGAATCTAAAGATTTCTGTTAACACCTAACTATCTTAAATAATGAATATTAAATCTTTTAACTTATCCATTGCTCACGGGTTTGAGAGGATTGAAAATTAATCCGATTTAAAGAATTTAAAATACTGGGGATTGAATTTCTTTTTCAGAAAAGGGAAATTTTATATTTTTGTAGACATCATTGACATTAATAGTAATGTAGGCTTATTGTTTTTGTTGAGTTCACAAGTTTAAAAAAAAAAAAAAAAAAAGGCATCTACAGGAATTTTAAGAAACATTTTAAGGGACTTAGACTCTAAATTTTTTTTCGAATTCCTTGCTAAATTCGAAATTAAATTTATTTCCTGACATTTTCAATAAAAACAAAATCACTTTAGCCAGATTTCAATTGTTTTTTAAAGTTTCATACAAAAGACTTCTTTTTACTTAAAATTGTAAAAAAAAATTATCGTTGATTCCCTACTTTAAAATGAGGTCGTCCGCAAGGAATAGCGATTTGTGGAACTTGAATTTAAATTGACCAATTTATGGTGGCTTGAACATGGTTCCTTTGCATGACTTAACAGAAACATCAGAAAGGGTTAGTGGAAATCAATCACCATAAAATACTTTACACCCAATTCAAAAGCAAATAAAAGAATCTGTTTAAGAATTTCAGCAATTTGAATTGCAAATTAATAGATTACCAAACGATGCCATTCAATTTAGACTCCATTAAATTGGTTCCAATTGAAAAGTAAAACTTGTTACTACTTGAATTGTTAAAAGACGTAAGACTTAAGCATTGTAACATCAGCAACTAGAAAAAACCCAGTCGAAATTATTGATTTCAGATGGATTGGTTTTGTCAGGAAAAAAAAATTTAAACAAGAAGCTCCTGAAAGGACTTGAAGCCCATTTTACTTGCCATCATCTTTCTTTTTTTTAATTTTCTTTGTTTAGTTTTTTTTAATCATGAAAATAATACAAATGACATGCCTTCGTTTATTTTCATTTTATACAATATCTCAATAATAGAAACAAAAGAAATAAATTAACATCGTAATAAAAAACATAGATGTACATAAGTAAGGATTCACTGAGCT
>JAFIDM010009631.1:325030263-325050143 GCA_023159025.1 Thereuonema tuberculata | reverse complement strand
TTTTTTGGTGTTGTATAAATTATTCATCATATTCAGATGTACGGCTTCATTTTTGCATCCAATATTACGCAGTACACGTAAAACCATATATTTTTTTTGTTAGTATACATATTTAAGGATAAGAGACGATCTAACTGTTAAATTTTATATTTTTCCCCGTGGGTCCTTGCCTAGAATTGGCGCGAGGGAAAAATACAAGAACCGAGACAGTGAATTGCTAGAATGTCTTAAACAATGGACATTAATCCTCTTACTAATCCTACAATGTCTTCGAGATGAGAAGTGATTAATTGGATTATGGGTTATTTAGTAAGTTAACAGACAAGTTAAGTAATAAGTAAAGGATTCCCTTTAAATTTCAGAAAATGCAAAATCAATTTCCAGCACGTGTTAAAAAAAAAAAGATGGTGTTTGTACTATTTTCACTACTTTAAAAACAAGAAAGAAAAAACAACAACATTATTTAAAGGAAAGTAGGCTTCTAGTTCATTGAGGAGAGTCTTATTTTTTTTTGCTGTAAGTCCTAAGACAAACTTTAAATGTATTTTTTTATTACATTAAACTGAGAAGTATTTAAGTTGGAAGCTAAATCCTGCTGGTTTTTTTGATGATGTTTTCTCGTTCTCAGGAGTATATTTCTTATCAAGGATTCCAATCTGATGTGTGTTTGTTGTGGTATTATAGACAGATCCCGTGAATATTTTACTCCCTCCTGCGTCGCTGCTTTACAATCAATATCGATTCCCTGCAAAACTGCATCACATCTTCCAAATACTTATGCACAAGAACCATCTTAGAAGATTTCTACTTTCTACCGAAAGGAGATAGACTTTTTATAAGACTTTATTTTTGTCCAAATAACCAATGTCCCTTTCTTTTTCTTTAACTTTTTATTCATTTTTCCTAAATAGTTCCATGTTGTCAGGCAGCTATTTGCCGTTATTGTTTCATAATAGCAGTACTTATTAATTTGATTTACGACTTTAACACATCTTAATGAAATAGAAGTTACATTTAATGAACGTTTTCGGACCTCTTTAGCATTCAGCTTCCTTCCTCAAATTTGAAAAAAATTGACAGATTTTTTCTAATTTCTCAAAACCTTCGTAAGTTTTCTGAATGGTGACTTTAAACCACAAATAGGTAACTAGCGATTTTTCTAATCTTCTTTAAAAGTAGCTAATAACAATAATACTCAACAATGAAAAGTAATATTATAGTAAAAAAAAGGTATTTTTATTCTTAACTTTATATTTAACTTTAATTTTATATTTATTTTATTTTTTTAAACCTATATCTACAGTTGTTGTTTTTTTTTGGTAAAAAGCAGCTATAGAAATAGTTAAAACATTTTTTTTGGTAAAAAGCATTTGCCAAATTAAGAAAATTCCCAGAACTTTTAATCATGCCTGAAAATTCACATGACAGAAATTATACAGAAATGATTAAAGCAAAATCAATTATTAAGTAAAATTGATAATAAAATTAAATTAAGTAAGTTTAAGTTTATATTTAATTTTACAATGATAAATATATAAGCAGCCGCAGGATATAACTGATTTGTACAATTCGAATTAGTTTACATTATACGAACAATTTACAACAGTTCAGATGTTGAACAATAGATGTCGCTGAGATACCTGGAATAATAATACATTATTGAAGATTAACCAACTCCCGTTTTTGGATTCTTTTGTTACCTTAACATTACAATAATAAAGCATCGCAGTAAGAACATGGAAAGTTGATCCTTCCTATTCCAATGTCATTAATTTACACAGTGAATTCTACTTGTTTGACCTCCTTCAATTTGATGCATCCAAATATTTCTTGTAGTGAATTAAGAATGTTTACATTTAGCCCAGATCTAAACAAATTCTGATTGTTTTTACTCTATTTATCCAACATTAGTAATCAACTATGTAAATGGCATTAAATTACTCTTAATTCTTAATTCTTAATTAAAATAAACTTTGTATTTAAACCAATTAATGTTTTTCATAGGAAATAAAATAACATGACTTAGGTTCCATTCTTCAAAAATAGATATTCAAAAATTTACTTGAGGTATTGATTTTTTAACAGTTTCAATACAAGAGAATTAACAGGAAACTTGTGGTAACGTCTAGTGAGCGAAAGAATTTCAGTTTCTATTTCCACATTCTAAAGAAATTAGCAAGAAATTCAGTTACTGATCTGATTTTTTTTTTTGTTTATTTAATGTTATTTTTACAAGGCTAAGTGTAAATTATATGTAGATTCTCTGCTTATTAATGCTTATTCCTAAGAATAAATTTCGTAAATAGCTCATAAATTGCTTTAAAATTAATAAAAAAAATATAACTGGTTAAATAAAATATATTATTAATATTATATATAAACTTTCTATTATATTTAAACAATAAACTTTCTATAATTTTTGTTGCAAAAAAAAATTAGATATTTGATAATTTAAAAGCATTAAAAAGCTAAAGGAAAGACAGAAACATTTAAATATAACTTGGAAGCTGAAATCCGCCGGTGTTTTACAGATAGCCATTAAGCACATTGTAAACATTTTATGTAATTGAAATTGTGAGCAAATGGCCACTCATTCAAATGATCCTGTAATCTCCAAAATGATAGGAATAGCAGAAGGCTTCTTAACAATATGGCAACGCAACCACAATTAGGCTATAAAGTACATTGACGACAAATTCACTTGCTTTGAAAAAGACTGAGAGGGCTTGTTAAATTCTTATTTGTTTTTGATTGCATCATAGACTTGTGATGAAGAATGTAGCTTAAGCCAGAAAAAAAAATTAAAGATATAGCGGATGGTACGGAACAACAATTTTCTTAGTATGACAAAATAATGAAGTTTTGTTAAATGAAATTGATATTTGAAAAATATACTGTACATCTGTAATATACTGTACATGTGGTAATACAAAATATTAGATTCAGTCTGGTATAGATGGAGTAACGTCGAATTTCAAAGAAAAATTATATTTCTTTGAATAAGAGAAACCACATTTTTTTCCATTGATATTATCTATGAGCTGGTAGCTTTGAGATCGATCGGCTACTTGCTTTTGCTTCAGCTGGGCTTCCGGATTTCGTCAAAGCCACAGGAAGCTGAGAACAGGTTCTATAAAGAGAAGGTGAGCATTTAACTGGCCTCGTTTATGGCTACTTGGAGTCTACACTTCCCTTGTTCTGTGAGAACTAACATGAATTATGCAAAAGGCTTGACAAGAAATTTAATTTAACACATTTCAACTTTTATAAAGTAAAATCTGTCATATATTGAAGCCTGACAAATCTAGGATGTTCAACAAATTACGCTAACTCTTCACGTCATTGTAAGGATCCAACTCTCATTCTCTCATTTGTTTTTATTTTATGTAGAAAATAGATTGATTATGTTTTAAATTTTGGTTTAATTTCGGCAGTAGACGATTTTATAAAATATAAATCTTATAAAATAAAAAATTGATGTAAAGAGATTCCTCAGTATTAGGGTTTAAAAATCTGTAATATTAAACGAAAAGATGATAATAATAAAGTGTCCGCAAAGGCAAATTTCATTCCGAAACCCAATTATCTCTTCCATTTGATCCTTTGTAACGTTCTCATTACAAAATGAAAATTTTATAGTTTTATCGTTTTGGTTTATAGTCTTTTTTTTTTCTGTGAATTCTTTAGTTTTTCTATATTATTTAGAATAAACTGAATTGACTTTGGCGACTCATTTCATAGTTTATACTTTTTAATTATTCATTATTACAGTAAAAATTTAAGTTTCATCATTTTCTGCTGTTTCAGAATTGTTTCTTTAAAAAAAATGCTGGAGAAAATTTGAATCATATTTGACCATATTTTTATAAATTTGCTTTATCTCAAGCGCTTTAATGTTTTTTTCTAAATTTTGTTTTGCTAAAATTTATTTTTTTGCTGAATTCTTCTGAATCCTAGGAATCTGGATTAATTCATAGTCGGTCAAAATTTTTTTCTTATTATGAAATAAAATCATACTTATAAAGGAAATTAAAATAAGGAAATTAAACTTCTGGAAAGTTCGATAATCTTTCTTTTAAGGTAATAAACGCAACTCTTGGTATTGCAGAATAATGATTTTTTTTTTTTTTAGATTCTACTTAATATCCACATTACGATTAACTTACATTCGTCTAAAGGGTAACATATCGATCGTGCTATCATTGAAACCAATACAAAGTAAAGCCTGGCTCTCCATCAAAGCTACGCTGTCAACTTGAATGTAAACTGTGAGCTGAATGCCCTAATGGACACAGTCATGAAAGTAAAGCCAAAGGCTACGAACTGAGGGGAAATAAGCGCACATTATGTGGTGTGTCGCTTTCTCTTCAGTAAATGAAAAGGGCTGTAAATCGACCACTACATTTAAACGAGTTGAACTTCTGCAGACAACATCTAATATATCATTTCCTTTGGCGCCAAAGAGCATGATGAATGTATCTTTCTCTAGGAGGGTCATTGGACACACCCAACCACCTCCATTTATCTTAACACTTTTATTCGAAATTCCATTGTCACATTCTTCTTCATATTCAAGTAATGGATGCAATTTAAACTGTTCCTGAAACTACGAAACGTTGAATTTTCCCAAGGGATTACTAGGATTAATGTGCCTTTTTATTTTTTAGCTCTTCAAATATAAATACCAATAGTCTAATACTTCTGAAAGAAAGACTTCGCCGAAAAACCTCTTAAAGGCGTTTTTATTTTCTTCCATTTTCTACTTTTGATAACTTTCGAATCCGAAACCTCACAAAATGAAATGATCAAATGGATTCCTACAAGTCTTATTCAAATTTGAAATTGAAAGTAATTCTCCTAAAAAACTATTAATTCAGTTTTTATGTTACTGAAAAATCTAGTTAGATTTGTATGCTAGTCTAAGGAGTTTGCAAAGAACTTAACATTCTTCACAATTTATTTCTTGGATAAAAAATGCTTTCAATGCAAATTTACATTTTAACTGAGACAAACAGATGAAATTGGATTTTTTAATCCTTGCTCTCTCATACTTTAAAACCTGATTAAATATATTTTTTTTGTAGAAATAATACTAAAATACTAATACAAAATACTCTTTTTAATTAAAAAGTAACTTTTAAAGTCATGCAATATTTTTTGATTCAATCTTTTAATTTATATTTTTTAATAAAAATTAGTTTAGTGATACGTTCATTTCTTTTATTGTTATGAAATCAATGACTTCTCAGTTCTATCACAAGTTTCTTCCAATATCTTTATTTTCAATTGACGATTCTGATCAAAATTGAATTTTCTCGACAAATTTTCGTGAATTTGTGACATCCTTTCTAACAATACTTTTCCATTTAGAATGGTTTTGTTTAGTAGCTAAAGAGGAATATGCTAATGGCCTTAATTTAATGAAATCATTAAAATCTAATTACATTGTTTGCCCAAGTGTATTTGCTAGAAATCATCGTTCTAATCTGCTTATAATCAGTTTAAGTAAAGTAATTTATTTAATTTTTCTTCAATTTATTCATTAAACCATACTTTAAAATAATGAATATAGAACAATTTATACTTATTTCTCGTAACTGTTTGTTTTAAAGTAAGGAAAACAATAACGAAATTCTTTGTAATGGAAAGGAAACTGTCCAAAAGAAAAAAAAAACACACACACAACACACAAAAAACAAAACAAACAAACAGAATAATAAGAGATTATCGGATAACAAAGAAAATAAATCAATCGTCTGCATCTGCTTTTGTAATTTTCTTTAATGATATCCTGACGTACATTAACATTAACATACACTAATTTATGTTGAGGTTACTTCTAGAAAGGTTTCAATAAAAGTAAAATTCATCATGGTTGAGAAGAAGTTTGAAATAACTGAAGATAAATTAAAATCAATACTACAAGAAAAACGAAGTATTAAAATAAAAATAAAAATATGAGAGTTTGCTAAAAGAAATACAAACTGAAGGAGAAAATTCAAAAAATATAACATAGACACCACAATGATTTTCGATAACCTATAAATCATGTTATTCTACCTTCTTCTTTTATTTCAAGGCGCACTTTTATATTTATAGAAATCCCACGTTTCTATAAACTGTTTCACTGATTTTTATAGCTATTATAGAATCCTTTGAAATACACCTAAAATTTATCAATGAAAATAACAGTTTTATTTTTAAACATTTAAACATAATTCTAAATATTTTTATTATTTGAATGTGACTTAATATTGATTCTTCTTAATTGTTAGAGCGAAGCAGAATGTAGTTCTTATTTGTGTTTGTCCAGGTTATTTGATGTCTACATTTTATTGTAAATATGAGCATTTGATTAGTGTGACGTTAAACGTTGATTTCAGATACACTTAGAATTGTCTCACGGCGCATCAAAGGCACGCTCAAGACTGGTATTGATGAATAATCGTGTGGATCGAAAAATAGTGGAAAGACAGTGGGTAGCCTTAAGTTAACAGTAAACTTTCAGTTTTTCTGTACATTAAGTGCTTACTTTTTTTTGTGATACCCTTAAAGAGATTCGTTTTTTGGATGGCCCTGTATTTACTAAAATGAGTAGGAAGTTCTATCTAGTAAAATTATTTACAATTAAACTTCCCCTTTGTAAGAAAAGTAAATATTTTTTTATTATATACTTCCCATAATACAAATGTTTTAGTTCTCATAAGCGGACAGACTAAAATTCTAACAGATAAACACATTTTAACTTAGAAAATTCATTCTAAATCTTATTTCCTCGATCTTTCTTTTCTCTGATATAGTAATGAATGTTACACAACTATTTATAAAACAAATGTCCCTAAATATGATTATAAGTTTTGTAAGTTTAAGGTGTACAATATACTAATGTTTTTCCGTAGGTAGCTGTAGATTTAGAAACATGCAATTTTTTCGTATAATATGCAAAGATTATTATGAATTGCAATTTTGATTACAAATAAATTGTTTTATTTTACTGTAAAAATACTTGTCAGTAGTCATTGCAATTGTGATTTTGTGACAATAATTTCAGATGCATAGACTTTCAAGGTCTAATAAAAAATGGAATAATTTTTTGTTACAGGATTTTTTTCCTTACTATATTTACTATTACTCGTCTTTCTGCAATTGTAATTCGTCCATTTGCTGCAGTTACAGCAAAAACCTTTTCGTTCCTCCCGGAGACGTGGAACCGATACCTACGAAGGAAATGAAGCATACAATTCTAAAAAATGTCTTTATACATACATACATGCTTAAATTCGAATGCTAAAATTGCATTCTAATTTAATCTTTTATTCTAATCTTTTTATTCTCTCTTAGGAACATTATAGCAAATCGATGGTTGCCCTAACTGGATACGCTTATCATAACATTACATTTTATAATATTATAACAATGCCTTGGCAATATAATAATATATAATATTTATGTAGCATTGATGTTATTATATGACATTGGCCTGGCGGCATTGAACATTTTTTTTTGCTTGCAGTAATAAATTTACGAAGGTATATGCAACCATTGTAAGGTAAGCGTAATAGCAATGGTAATTCGTCCATGTAAGTCAGAAATAGGTATTCAGAAGTCATATTAGTACAGGTTCCATCATCTAAAGTGATACAGATCATCAAATGTAGCATTGAGAAGGAAGGGATAGTCCCCAAACTTGTAACGGAATCAGGACTTAGCATTTGGAATGCTTCTATTTACATAATAGTATTTTCTCTACATCTACTTTAAACCAGCTTTGGTTTAGCTGTGTTGAAAATTACCTTGGAATTGGAAAATGCTGTCATGAATTTGTGCTCATATACCAATTGCCCTGGAATCCATGACGATTTAATGGATTTTAATGGATTTTGCAATGTACGTTTAGCAAACCGAAATACAGGGGTTGGCGTACAGTAAATGTCTAAAATTCCACAAAAGGTCTAAAATATAAATTCCACAGCTTACGTTCGTGAATTTCTGTTCGTTATTTTCTTCATTTCTTTTCTATAAGTTTTTATAATATTTTACAGCGCTTGTAGTGAGGTTTTAATAAAATGAATTTAGTGGTGATGACACAGTCTCTTTAAGTGATATTGTAAATAATTAATCCTAATAATGTGATGAGTGCTTTAGTACATAGACTTCAGTACATGGACAGTCCACATTTCTAGAACTGTAATTAAATAGCAATTTAATTAGATTCCAGTAAAGAGTAAAAGTCATGTTTACTCTGCATTTCAAGACGATTTTTCTATTATTAACTAACTTTGGAGAAGTTTTAAATTACAAAGTAATAATTGATGAAATAAAAAAAAAAGCAAATAGAAGAAGAAGATTAGAAATTTCATCAGGTTGTTCAAATATCACTAAATTAGAATTTTCGAAGACAATGCTAACGAAAATGTCTGATTTGTCTTAAAATGACAAATACAGTTTAATGATTAATACAGATCAGAGAATAAGAAAAAGATTATGAGATGCAAAATATCCTTTTTTTGGAAATGTTTTTAGAAAGAACTTTTTATTTTCTTTATCGAATAAAATATTCGAATTAACTTAATTTCGTAATTAAAGAATAATAATGAATAAAACATAAATTTCCTATTATTATCCTATTACCGCCTTTGTTTCTGAATTGATGAATCACAGTTAAAAGAAAATCCCAATATCTAATGCCTTCACGGCAAACAAAAATACCCACATCGCAATATGCGTGTGAAGCAAACGAAATCCAGCGTTTTTCTCTTTTGTTTGTTTGTTTTGTGTTCGCATTACGTTAAACGTCTGGATGGATTTCCAAAAGATTTAATAGTCCAAATTCAAACATAGGTATATTTATTTTCATCCTTAAAAATAACCAAAAATGCAAGTTCCTTTAAACCTTGATTATTTGTGGTCCTTTCTAAAAATGAGTATTACTAATATCTCATCCTCCCCATTCCTCTAAATTGCCCCCATCACTATAGGGTCTCTACGCGATACTTTTAAAAAACAATCCTTATATGTATACACACACACACACACACACACACACACACACATACCCACACGTATATACATACCAAAAATTTGAAATTTTGAATTACGTTTTTTGGACCAAATATTGTAGAATCGTACAAAAACTGTCATTACTTAATTATATTTAATTATTTAATGCTAATCTATATTGCAATAAAGGTAAAACTGTAATTAACTTTCTTATTTGATGCTCACTGGAATGATACCGGTAACCTTTAACGACTTTTCTTGCGATCTATAAGAATTAAATGACGTAAATATACGTTCTTCTTGTGTCAAGTTCCTACAGTCCAATTTAAAAGATAAATATTAATAAAGATAAAACATTTTTTTGTATCATTTTATATGTAATCATTTCATATAAAAAAATTTATATTTTATAAAACGTAATTATAAAACAGATATTTATGAATCACTGCTTCCATGCCTTGAGAGTTTTCAATCTGTTATACAGTTTCGTGCCTTATTTATTGGTATTAATTAAATTTTTATGAGGGTGTAATTGTCCTTGGAAAACGTATTGATTGTCAGTGCGTTGACAACAGAGCCCTACTTTCACATTTTTTTTTATTTCGTTGCTGTTAGTCTCATTTAGATTTGCTTTGGATACTGGAATTCAGCATATTAATATTATCTCCTCAATTTGCATTAGAATCCCACCAATTTGGAAAAGAAGTATAAAATTTTGAACTATCTTTGGGAAACATTTGAAGATAAAACAGATCTTGTTACTTTATCAAAGTACCTTCACCTTAATTAAATATTATTATAATAACAATCAAACATAGCTTTATTAATATAATTCTATTCATATTTCTTAGTTTATTTACTTTTATTTTGAAAAGAGTATTTCGAGAAGCTGTGCCCTTCTCTTCCTCAGGCTTAGCTTTACATTTTTTGCATCATTTATTTCCTATTCTTAGCAAATAATTTATAGTTTACTCATATTAAACATGCCAAAGAAACAAAGATAGTATCACACTGTTTTAACAAAATTAATACAGTTGCGCACTTTTTCTACAATAATTTTTCAATACAGACTTGAATAATTGAATATTATTGACAAATATTCAATATTATTGAAAAGACTGTCTCCATCATGGGTTCTTATATTATTGACAGCTTTTTCAAACTTACATCTGCTCAACAAAATATCATCACAGTGGCACACCAATCACCATCCTGTTTCTGTAATAAACCTACCGAAAGAGTGCGAATCAGGCTCTCACTAAAACACTGAGTACAGTAACCTAGTGTCAATTTTATTTTCCGCACTTACTGTACAGTATATACACTGACTGCTCAATTGAAAGTGGACACCTGAGTGTGTCATCCCAACAGTGAAGTTTGACGGTGGTGGTGTGATGGTGTGGTCGTGTTTCTCCTGGTTTGGACGTGGTTATGTTGGTTGTGATCGAGGAGAACATGGCGTGTGGACACAGTATCTCGACGTTCTAGACAATTCCATGCTTCCTGACGCAGTTCGGTGAAGGACCATTTGTGTTGCAGCAAGACAATGCGCCGTGTCATAAGACTCGCGTTGTCAGCGCCTGGTTTCCGGAGAATAATATTCAGGAACTTCAGTGGCCCGCCCCGAGTCCGGAGAACAGGAAATGTAAGATGCAAATGTAAAGCCTAAGCTTGAAGAAGAGAAGCACAAATCTTCTCGAAATATTCTGTTAGAAATAAAAGCAATTAATATTTCAGAAAACTACATTTAATTGTAAAAGTAAAAAGTTTCATTAGATTTAATAAATCTAATGAAACTTTTTACTTTTGTAATTAAATGTAGTTTTCTGAAATACTAATATATGTATATTTAATAGAACTGTTGTAAAATTTAGCTTTAAATTGATAATCGCTTCTTAATAATTTAAAGCAAAATTTTCCTTAGTTATTTTAGGAGAAGCATCGCGTAAGATAATTTTATCTCTTTTTAATGTTTTTTTAGTTAACATATCTAAAATAATATAAGATAGAATGAGGAAATTTCTTACTACATTAATCAAGGGAAATATTAACAAAATCATCTAGAATATAAAAAAAAATCCCTCAACCAGTCTTATATTATTTATATATGCTAATTAATATGGTTTATCCTTCAAATTTTAATTTTTTTGCTGACCTCGTACGGCGATCATGACGCAAATTGTCTTGACTCTGAATTACAATATAATAAATGAACTTTGCGTTTCAATCAATAATAGTGTTACTTTTAACGATTCAATGTTTGATAAGTGAAAATTATACTTGATTTTGTGTTTGCTTCAAAACTGTGAATTGGTTTTTTGTTGGTTGATTATTTTTTACCATTAACTTTTGGATTATGAATTTAAAAACGATTACAATGGTTTTTCATCTTTTATTTAATTTTTCTGTTTTGTAACGAACTAGCAATAAAGACAAAAATCAATATCCTTCTATATTATTTGTAGCAAATTTAAAGCGATATTTTATTGTCATTAATAACTATAATTAATTCTTGTAATTGATAAGAAGCAATGTGTGAATTCTTGTTTAAGAGAAATGAATGAAGATAAAAACACGTGTACAAAATGGATATTATTAAGAAGTAATAAATGTCTTGATGAACAAAGTACCTTTAGCTGGAACATAAAAGTGCTTTCCCACCCCACCCTCCTTAAAGTTTTGTACTTCTACGCCCCTGCACGAGGAGTAAATTTGTCGTAGGCGATCGATACCATCGTAGTAACCAATAATAGGCGTTGCCATAGTTTCCTTCACTGGAGTAGAAAAAAAAAGCAGAAAAAAAGAAAGGAGGTACTCAGTTCATTAAAGCACGGGTCAGGTGGGTTCAAAGTCAAAGATTGCCGTTTACGGATGACCTCAAATGGATCGAATTTGGTGCTAAGGTCAGCAATTGCAGAACAAGAATTCTGTGTCCTAACCTTTCTTTAGATTACTTCTGTTTGATAGATTTCTTCTCCTTCCTTTTCAGTGGGTGAGAATAATTCGAAGAAGAAAATATTGAGAAACATTGACTTTCTTGTTATTTTTTATTGATACACAAACTGGAATTTCTAAAATTAAGGAACTGCAACAGAAGATCTATCATTAAGTGGTTATTAATTCAAATTAAGCTTTTTCTGTATTTATTTTTATCGTTATTTGATGACGAAGATGCTTAGAATTATCTTGAGATTTAAAATCACCTCGTGTTAATTTAGCTGAATGTGAATTAATTGTTCTTCAAATTCTGAATTCTATTCTAATAAATTAGTTTTATTTTCTGAAAAAAGATTACTTTTTCTTTTTTGAAATTTTTGAAAGTTGTTAATTAGCTTAAATTTGCTTAGATTAATTAATTTAATCAGATCTTAAGAAATATTTTTAAAAAGAAATAAAAAATATACATGTTAGTGATGAGGATGGAATGAGACACCATTCCGACATATTGAGAATTTTACATTTTAACTTTTATTTATTTTATTTATTTATAAATACTATAATTTCATTACTTTAGAAATTAAAAGTTTTAATGAAAATGTTTGACTTAAGAAGCTTTAATTAGATATTTCTATTTGTTCCAAATAATATTTCATTTCGTCTTGAAATTCTCAAATAAAAATTATAATCCCAAGCAAAGAAAATTCTTAATTCTAATTGATTTTTCAATTAATCTTGAAAATATTGAAATATAATTATAGCATTTCAAAGAGTATTTAACGCATCCAAAGATAGAATATCTGAAATATTCTATGGATACAGTATTCAAAGAATTTCTATTCAAAGTATTCCAGAGAAACAGTATTTAACGTATTATACCCTTACAGTAATGCCATATACATTGTTAACTGCGAATACAATCAAAAAAAGACATAAAGAAAACTACTGAGATTAGATGGTTTAAAATAATCTCTTATTTAATAGAATTTCTATAAATCAAATGGTATAGATCTAAAAGCTGCAAACCACCAGATTCGATCTCCAGTGAGGATTGAAGATTTTCCTGGCTTATTTCTCTAGCTAAGGTTCATCCAGCCGTTTATCAAATAAAGATCGGGAGTCTTTCCAGAGTCAGGTGATTTCAGCAGTGGACTAACCAAGAGTTCGGCAACCTGCTGCTCCACAGGCGATTGTTTCTACGGTATTGATAGTTTAATTTTCATTCTTGGCTTTCTGCTTTAAAGCTGCTAATTTTTTTGGTTGGATGGTGAGAACCTGAGCTTATTGATACTTCGTGAAAAATATGATTCTTTAGTAAGAATTTTGCCGACCCTTGCTCTAGTCAATCGATCTGTTCCTAATTCATATTTGCTAGCAAATATAGAGCAATACACTTCACCATGAACCAATGGTATTTTTGAGATAAAAAATTAGTTCTCGTCGTAATTTTTCATTTTTCATTTCCAGTTTACTTTGTTTTACTTAATGAACAATAATTACTTAAAAATAATTACCATCATTAAGTCTACATTTTATTGTTTTTGAGTGAGTTGACTTGGGTTTTTTTACGCTGTAGAACTAGAAGGAAAATCAAAAGAAACGATCTCTGGAACGAGCTTCGGATAACCGAAGAAGGAAAAAAAATCCTCGGGATTTTAATCTGACCGAATTAAGTAATATAATTAACTTAGTCATCTAAGGCTAATTTAATTTAATTTAATTGAGATTCATTTAAAGTTTTTTGTCTGTTAGCTGAGTGAATAATTTACTAAATGAGAAGATTTTCGTAATTCCGAATTGAAATTCAAATAGTATTTTTTCTTTTCTTGATAAACGTAGCTAATATCGGATACTGTAAATTTGATCTAATAATTTAAAATCTTCTCTAAAGCTTGCATCGAAGTTTAAAATTGAATTCTTTGAGAGCAGCTAAATAATAGCTATTTTGTAGAATAATTTCAAGCTATTTTGAACAATGAATAGTTAATGAATAGTTTCATTAGCTATTTTTCAAGCTATTGCTTGAACAATCTATAACTTCAAGCTATATCTTGTTATCAGTTGGCAATTCCTCCTTTCATGATTCACACTTGACAGAACGTTTCATAAAGATCACAATAATAATAACAGAAAGAGAGAAACTTGCCTATTCGAGAGGCCCATATTAATAAAACAAGGTAATGTATCAGGCCAAGTATTATTAAATCGGAAAATAGGAACAGCGGCATGTCAGAGACTTTCTAAAGAAATGACTAAATATCGTTTATGAATAGGATTTACTGAAAATGTGCACGTGGAAGATATAATTTGGAAGATCTGTCCCTTTTCATTTGAAGGTCTTATAAAGGATGGAAAGTAAACTAGAACCTAGGCCTATTCATTAACATTATTTCTCTAATTCCAATTTGGTTGATAATATTTTGGTTACGATTTAAATTTCTGTAGGTTATTAAAGGTTGATCTTTAATTTACTTTCTAAATATTCCAAAAAATGTATTCATAAAAATGTAATCCGTACTTAGATGTAAGTAACATAATAAGTAAAAAAATAAAACTTTACCATTGGAATTTTATCATCGGTTTAAAGTTACGATAGAGTTTTGCTAAAAGAGAGAATCTAATATTTTGAGCCATTTATCAATTAGGGATATAGTCTTTAACACATTTTGCAACAAAACTTAAAAACTGTGTCCGTTTGTTATTCGATATATTTATTTAGAAATCGAAATATGTCATCAATTAAATCTTTACATAGAAATTAAATATGTAAATATTATCTGCTCATTAAAAATATGATTTTTTTATATTTAGAATTCCTATTCCGCGTTTCTTTTAATTCGACTTCTGAAGGAATGAAGTTTGTCGTTATTCCAGAGTCAAGCGCTAGAATAACAGGGAAGAGCTCTGGAATGACGAAATGAAAGAGCTCTCACCTTTCTAATATCGAAAACGAGGGAGAAATGAAAGAAGTTTAAATCTCTGAGTATGTCTCCTGATACAATTCTAATAGACTATATATTAAATAGTGAGAATTAAGTTCTCTTTATAAAACTTTCATTTTACTTAGAAGAAAATCATATGAAACAAATACATTACCGACTGCGATTATCTCAGATTAATAATATAAATTAAGAATATAAGATCTAAAATTTGTATTCTTATAATTTATTTGTTATAATTTAATATTTCATTTCGTAGATCTAAAATTATGAAATGAAATGTTAAATTTATAGCAAATAAACGTAAAAATGGATTACTCAGATGCAGTGTGAAAACAATTTGCACTTCGGAAGTGAATAACATTCTGGAAAGGTCTTGGGATCATGACCAGCTTTGGCTATGAGAACCGAGAACACTAGTGATTATCAGAAGAGAGGATTGCATCAAGCGCTAGATTCACACCCAGTTCTTTATGCCCAAATCACACCATCATATTTTTCATCATTGTTTTCAATCATTGACCCTATCATTGAGGTCTATGATCGTGTGATTTGCCTGTGTTGACCATTTTCATCATTGATTTCAATGATGAAAAAATTTAGGATCTGCTCTATTCGCAACGCTGTTTTCTATGATACTCATTAGTTATTCTCCAATCACGGGCGGAGGTGCTGTGGTCAACTAAAGGAGCGGCATTTTTTGAAATGTCATGGACAAGAGAAGCTGCGACAGTACTTTTGGATTGTTGTGAGCAACATCCTTGTTTATATATGACTAAAAATAGTCTTCTCATATGCGTTTGCCGCCAAAACCTTTCAGTCGACGCTGATTGGTTTTAACGCTCTACCAATCATATGCACTATTTCAAGATATATTCTTCGATCGTGTGATCGGTCACAATGATAGGAACACTTCACTGACATTTCAATGAAGCAAATCAATGATGAAAAATATGATGGTGTGATTTGGGTATTAGTAATAATAAGCTGACTTTTCTTTGGCGAACGCAAAATCTTATCAAAGATAATCCCCACATTCTCATTGTCTGTGACATGCGTTTTCGTCCACAGCGATTTTTTTTTTTTTTTTTGTTGACACAGAACAGACCCTGTCTGCCTAAAGTTTTTCACCAACAACAACACTGTTCACTTCATTGATGGGATTTTGTGGAACTCTTATTCGAAAAGCTGATAAACATAATTCACACTGGGTCCCCCGGATCGGCCGATTCCGTGTAATAATGCTTCACAATAAAAGCCTAACGAATACTTAAAGCCATTACGTAGCACCGTGCAATACAACCGTTCTCTTCACGAACGAAGGTCACACTGCAGCTTCATATCACCACACTCCTGCAATACAAACGGGTGTACAGTGCCTCCACATTTCGGTGTCCTTCATTTTCGACCATACTGTATTTTTCACATATAGTTTTCAGGACAATAAGATTGCCAATAGATAGCAAAGCACAGCCTGGAGTCAAATCAGTTTTGAGGACAATTAAGGGAAAATGCAACTTACTCGTAATAAAAATAATGTTCTTATTTTCTTGCATGTAGTTTATGGTTTATGTGCAGTATTTAAAGTATCAAATAATCTAGGTAAAAACAGATGTTCTTTCCTATGTCTGTTTTTTAACTCTCTTGATTATTAAGATAGATTAAAAAAACAGGATTCACAGGATCTTGTCTTGAAATTGAAATATTCATTTGCCTTGTTGTTGATATTAAAAACAAGACATTTAATAACACATCATTTGCAATTTTTTGGGATAACAAAATCTGCTAGTTATTTCTGATTTTTTTGTTTGACTTGAGTCAAACTAAAATGCGTTTGCCTGAAAGGTATTATTGGAAAGAATGCCGATTTGCAAACGTATGTTGGAACATTAAATTCCACAATCAATATCAATAACGCAGATATAATAGAAAGTTCAAACACAAAAGAATATTCATTGGTCTAAATTCTCAGAATTTAAAACTCGGCTGGCAAAACACTCTTAGAAGCATTTCATGCAACTAATCATTAATATCTGGCATTAACAATCTTAGTTTTCGTCAAATTCTTAAATCAGGGAAGCATCTGCCTCAGCTTAGTTGTTTTAGATCAGTATACATTGTCTGAGTCATGGAGATACATTCACTTTCAAATTACATGTGACCAACTGCAGTATTAAAGATTCGATACATTCACTCCTTCATTAATATGAAGTATTTCAAAATATTTAAGCGACAGAAAAACAAAGGATTCTAAACAGCTTAAGATTTATTTAAAAAGGGAATCTTCCTAGGTAAATCCCATCAAAATGTATCAATATTATAAGAAAACTGAAACAAAAATTGAAAAAAAAATATTAAATCATTAAATTTTGCATAGTTTGTAAGCGTCGCACTCCGGCCTTCGTATACTTATTGTGGAGACCTTAATAAGTTTTAAAGGAAGAGAAACATAAACGGAGAAAGAAAGAAATATATGAGCCCATGAGATTCAAACCGACGTTCAGACGTATCAGCCGCATGGCTTGTCATCGCCTTATACCATTCGTTTAACGGTAAAAAAAAATCATCAAAATTACTTAAAATCAAAATTACTTCTTTTTTGAAAAAAAGAATTTTTCCCCTAAATTAAAAATTTAGGCTTTGTGAATTTCAAACGATCACGTAAGTTATTAAGTATGAGAAAACCAGTAAATGAAAGGAGAAGTTTCCGTGTATAAGAAAAAGAATCGTGAAAGAAAGAAATCTGCTATTTATAACAACTGTCAGAATTTCATTAAACCTTAGGAGCATCCGTGTTATCTAATGGTTAGCGATTTATCAAGTTGTCTCAGCTTTATCGTTTTATTTGTGTTTGCTAATACAAACATCTTGAAAGAAGCTTCATCATCTGCATCCATTAAAGCAAAGATTATTAAAGGGATGCATCTTAAAAATTAAAAGATTTCAGGCATTAATATTATTTCCTAACAATTATTAATACACCAAATTACCATATGACTATTATAACTATTGATTAAAATGTCTAAAAGCTGTTTTAGAAATTGCACATTAGAATAAAAACTGAATCGTCTTTAATATATCTTTACCGATAGACTGTATTTTGGACAATAATGCTTTATTACCAGGAACTACGTTTGCAGTTTTAATTTTACATTTTGTGAAATTGTATTTTTTTGTTTTTAAAGAGCTTTAATTTTTCCTAATAATTCTAAAAAGTAAAAATTTCTTTGAAAATCTTTTTGTTCAAATTACTCACATTGCAAGAACATCGTCTTGGAAAACACATTTAATTGTTTTCTGAATCAGTAGATAATATTAATCTAAAGCAAGAACAGCAAGGCGAAATAGGCGGCCGCCTAGGGCCTCGCACCCCTCCTCTTTTCTTTTTTTTTAATAGTAGTATATTAAATCAATATTTTAAAAGCTTGATTTTGTGAAATAAACATCCATCGTATTGTGGGTGATTTATTTATTATTTTTATGATTATCATTATTTCATCTGAAATCACTGTTCAGAAAAAGGCTTCAAACAAGTTTTGCCAAGGGCCTCAAATCCAAATCCTAGCGCCGCCACTGCTTATCAGTCAGTTAAACTATTAACAAAGCTGACATTTAAATCATAGATGATAATTACAATGTGTATAAGCCACGATCTTATGTTGTTGAATTTGGCTCCTTTACCGACCAGATGATGTATCTGATGTTCCTCGAGAAATTGTGATTCTTAAAAATTATTAAAGAACTTGCATGTATTCATGTACTCATGTATTTTTAATTTTACAATTTCTGTTTACTTATTGATGTTAACCGATCAATGTTACTTCAGTGCGATTAAATTACTGCACTAAATTTATTAGTGAAAAATACGCATGGTAATGCCACTGAATAACCTATATTATAAAGATTAATACTCAATTCGTAGAAAATATAAATGATATTTTTTTTTTCTTTGAATATCAGAATAGCCATTGAGGTTTTTAGTCCGTACATTCAAAGCAAATTTCTGATAATAATATACATAGATATAGCTTTCTCTGAAACCTAAACGAGATATTTCAAAATCCATGTTTATAAATGGAACAGGCTGCAAAATACTAGTAAGGAATTAGCTTCAGCTAAACTAAATTGTTGTCTTTTTCTTTTCTTCTTAGTTTCAAAATGAAGGTTTGAATATCTCTTTTTGAATTAAATTCATGTAAATAGACCACATGGCAAGGTTAAGTTAATTGTTAAACTTAATTATTAGGATATCTACCAAAAATTTATTGACAGATAATCTTGTCAATTGTTGGGAACTGAAACAGGGGATTTATTCCCTCGCGGAGTTGAATGATTTTTCCAGATTATTTCTTCTCGATTGGCCGAAGAGTTCATCCAGTAAAACAGGGATCGGATTGATTTCTTGGGCGTTAAAGACTGGCGAGATGAATTATTTTCTGTGTGAACTCCTATTTCTTTTGGGCTATAACTCCGCGCTTCCCTAAGCCCTAGAGGCTCAGGTAAATAGTTATTTCCCTTTCACCTTATTTGATATGGTGATATGGAGAATATATTTATTTTGTTCATATATTCTGGATTAATACAAGTCAAGCGATTGTTTTTTTTTTTCTTTCGAATATTTTACTTTTACTTGTATCAAAATTTCTTCATTCTATTTCACATCTATGCACTATTATATTTTTCTCTATTACATAGAGCATTGCAATGGCCGGATTTAACGTTTTACGCGTACCTATTGGGAACTTATTAGAATTTTTACCTAACATACAATTTTTTATCCCTTTTTATTATTTTTTTATAATCAACGACAGTTGAATAGAATATTTGGAAAATGAGTTACGTAAGTCAACAGAAAGAAATTATTAGAATAAAATAATAATAATAATTACAGGGGCGTACAGCTTATAATATTTTATGGGTTGGGGGACGAGCCAAATTACGGAATTGATGCAGCAACAACCAAAAAAAATAAAAAAAACCCAAACCAAAAAAAATAAAAAAAAC
>JAFIDM010009631.1:324984919-325030253 GCA_023159025.1 Thereuonema tuberculata | reverse complement strand
AACCAAAAAAAATAAAAAAAACCCAAACCAAAAAAAATAAAAAAAACCCAAACCAAAAAAAATAAAAAAAACCCAAACAAAAAAATAAAAAAAACCCAAACCAAAAATATTGGTTTCAAAATTTCGGAGGAGGGGGTGGGCCAAAATCTTTTCAACTTGCTATCGAGCTACAAAATAAATGAATGAAATTACGGCTAATCTATATAATTTGATACTTTGGGGAGGCTTTCCCCCTCCCCCATATACGCCCATGATTAATTATTATGATAAACTATTCAGGATAATAAAAAAAAATCCACATACATGCATATTCAAGTGTTTCACAACAAAAAAATTATAAAAAATAATGGTGCTGACTTTGAATAAGTAATGCTATCATTAATTTAATGATCATAGGATTCTGAGGCTACTGAAGTAATTCTTATTTTGTTGCAGTGTTGTGATAACTGTTGCCATGACAACCCTTTAAAGCTTTGAGATTCAGAGTTTAAACCGCAATCATTGATATTATTTCTTTTTAAGGTTGAGTAACTAATAGTTCTCTTTCATTTCGGCAGGTTTTGATTGTTTCTCTGCAACATTTAGTAGTTCTTTTAATCCTAATGCTCTGGTTTCTTTAGTAATTTCTTATACTTTGTCCGTAAGTATCTATTTAAAACAGCATATTTATAAGCCGTTCACTCTTCCCTTACATTAGTACCAAACAAATTAAAATTAAATTCGCTTTTGAATCGATATTCTGCGGAAGTTACGTACTACGATGAATTTACATAGAGTTCTCAATAATGTTCTCAATCTGAAAGAAGGCTTAACATTAACTCTGTCTTCAGTTAAAGAATAAAGACAACCAAAAACTAATCTGAAAATTTTAATTGCATTGTGGAGTCGTTTCTTATCGAAAATAATTTCCCTTTCAAGGTCAGATTTAAAAGCAGGAATTTATTACTTAGGCCTTTAAAAAGGTGATGATAGGTTGCGGCGAACTTCTGAGATGGGTCAGAGGCCAAACTCAGAGGATGGTTCAGTTTATTTAGGGTCAATCGCTGGGCGGCAATGGACGGAAATCTCTTTAACATAAAAGATGATGAGGTTAGTTTTAATAAATACATTCCTCCCACTGTTAAATGTATAAAAATCCAAACCCTTTATTGAAAAGTATAAAAAAGTTAAGAAAAAATTTCATCACTTAACTAAAATTCAATAAACAGAAACAAAAAATTCTTCCTTAATATTCGCTTTTTTTTCCTGATTTCGCATCGGTAACAAAGTACAGCATTAATATATTAATATGCCTTCGGATGCTATTTAAAAAAAAATAGAGAAAGGCATCTAATTAAAAACAAAAACGGAGTAAACGTAAAATAAATTTCGTCTTTTTTTCCTAGTTAAAATAGCTTGTACTTGATCTCAATGTTTCGGGATGATCATTAAGCTTTAAGTAACACTGTTGATCACTGATTGTATCTTGGTTGTATCTTTTGTAGGCGACCTGCAAAACTTCCTAAAACAAATTTTAGAAAAATCGAGTTAATTCTTATAAACAGTTGATTGAGAACCTAAGTTCAGAAATATTTCATAAAACTAAGTTCCTTAATAACTAATTTATTTTGTGAACTTCTAATTTCCGCATTCACAGCTGTAGAAATGTAGGCTTAGGGGAATCATCAATTAAAGTGATTTAAGTTATTGTGAAGGATTCCTACACAGTAATCTGAAGGAGGAA
Source organism: Thereuonema tuberculata (assembly GCA_023159025.1). Classification (NCBI taxonomy): domain Eukaryota; kingdom Metazoa; phylum Arthropoda; class Chilopoda; order Scutigeromorpha; family Scutigeridae; genus Thereuonema; species Thereuonema tuberculata. The sequence continues at coordinate 325,028,530 of JAFIDM010009631.1, read as the reverse complement.
ATATGCAATAAAATAATATTTATTACCTAGATGTTTTCATTTCAATTTGTCTGATTTTAGGACAAGATTGCGTTTGAATAATCTGTATTGGGTACTCTTGCGTATTCGAAAATAATAAAGAACCTAAATTAAATATAGAATTGACGTTTATTCTCTTATCCTAATAATGTATTCTTAAACTAGTATCAGAATAATTTTTATTTTTAAACCCTTTCTTTTTGTATATACTTGTTTCTGAAAGCGAAAAAAAAAAGCCTGTGGAAAGTTATGCCTCCATTTTTGACCTGTAAATGGAACATGTGACCCCTTTCATGTCCTCACATGAGCTTACTCAACTTGACGCTGAAGGAACACTTCTTAGTTGACAAGATTTATAGATCCTGAACATTTATAGTGTATCCGAGCTGCATCTAAATTCTTAAGATTCAGGATTCTGCTTCCATTTTTTGTATTCATTTTAAATAATTGTCAGGTTCTAGGCTTGAAATGATATATGAATTGTGAATTGAAGAAAGAAAAAGTATGAAAACTTAACTTACGAGTATTATTTAATTTTGTAATTCAGCTTACTAAAAATAAAAATTTGTTAATAGGTTTTTTTAAGTAAATATATTTACATGTATTTTTTTCTCACTTACTTTTGTTTAATAATATAGTAACTTATACCCCTACTACAAAACTGAGATATGTGGATCTTCAGTTATAAGGACTTGCTTATACGGCAATTAAGCATTAATGGATCATATAATGCTGAAGGCTTTTACGTAATCTTCATTCAACGATTTTAAGTTTTTACCAAAATGATAAACTAATAAGACAACTTAAAGTTGTATTCCAACTTCCCTAATCTGTCTCCTATGATTTCAAATCCATTGCGATCTTCTATGTTTCTTGAATCAAGCTTATGGTTCACTTTATGCTTAAAAAAAAAAACAACAAGGAAACATATTCTTAAAATCTAATTTCATCATTAAATCGAACTTCATAAAATAATTAGTTATTAATCTATAATGTTTTTAATGGGTACATGGTGGTTTTGAATCAATACTGGTCTCCCAATTAGTACTAATTAACTCAAATTAACTACATCCATCTGCCAATAAAATTAGAGGTTTAATAATTAAGTATTATTGCAGTCAATGGATGTTTTATATTTAATATATTGATTTTTCATAGTTTTTTGAAACTTTTGAAATCCTGGCATATTTTTTGTAGGTTTAAAGCATAATAAAAGTAGCCAATTTTCGAGATTTCTGTCGCTGATATTTGTAATGACAGGAAATAATAAAGAGCAACAAAATAAAAAATAAAAATATAACATAATTTCAATACAACGGAAAATAATAATAATAAAAAAAAACTAGTTTGCATGAAATGAACAAATTTCGTCTAGCATTTTCCCAGTACTCAGAAATCACAATTAAAATTGTATTTCTTTTTCCTCAAAAGTAAAAGGATAAATCTGCATTAACTAAAAATTCAGTCCTTGTGTACTTTGTCAATTGTGTATCTCACATAGTATAGTTGAAGTCTTCAAAGGTAATTCATTTGTAAACATTAATTTCCTGAAATGATTGAAATAAATTGCAGTTAGGGAATTCTTTTATTCAGAGAAAATGATAATCTGTTTTTAGTCTATGATTAGTCAGAATTATGTTAAAGTTTAATTTGCTAACTTAACATACAAATTACATGTAATTTTCTGAAATTGCAGATGCCTTTTGAATAGCTGTTAGACCATTGTTCTCATTATGTTCTAATAATCTTGCTTTTGAGCGAACGGTTTAGAACTGATAGCAATGACAGAATGTGTATCTGCTCTTAGACTTGTGTTAAACTTTTCGGCTAACAACGTTAGTGCTTCCGATTGAGTGAAGGAGATTCACAATGGACTGGAATTGTTGCGTGAAATCAGATATTTTCGCACTGGTTCCATTGATTGCCCGCGAACAGAAGCAAAGATAAGAGACCTGAAATACATTCGAAGTTTTTTTCTTTGTGCCTTTTTCAGTCTGTGTAGCAAGTAGATGAAGCTCCATAGATTTCACATATACAAGCAGATTTCGTTTCGGATATGTACATTCCTTTTCATTTAAATATTCAAATAAATATATAGATATAGCAGATATTATATTTGCAGACGAATGTTTATTTTTTACTTGAAACTAAATATTTTTCAGTGAGTTTATAAATTTATAGAATATATTCGAGATTATGAATATATTATTTGAGGCGTTCATTTATTGAGAATTGGAAATTCTTGACTAGTTGAAGGTGAGAGTTCATTGGAAGGATTGGACATGGTGAGGGGACGATTGGTGGAGTTAAATATCTCCTCTGTAACCCACATTGCATTCTAAAAAAAAAGATATCAAGCATTTTTTTGTCCTTTTTTTTTTTAGATGGAAAAGCTATTTATTTTGTTTATAACCCTATCCTTCCATCCAAACTATGTTTGTTGCAGTTGATAACAAGCACTTCTCCCATCTACTACCATTCCAAATTTCTGACCACAACTTTCAAGTTGTATGATTTCAAGTTATCCTTTCAAAAATTTAGAACAGGATCAATAATACTAATAAATAATTAACTAACTAAGTTACTGAGTAATGGAGGAAGAGGGAAATGTTGGTGATAGTCCTAGTCGTTCAACCAAAAAGAAAGGTTGCGCTCTTTTCTCTTTTGCCGGTTTGGGAAGGGGGTAGATGTTTGCCAACAAAGCAATAACTATTCAACCAAAAACAAAATTGTTAGATTCATTTTCCATTTTCATAAGTAACTGGGATGGAGGAGTTACATCTAACTAACCAACTAAATACCGGTATATATACTGTATGTTTTAAAATCAGTGTTTTGCAACCTTTTTTAATTTTTCTAATTCAAATCTTTCTCGTGATACATTTTGTCTTTCTAAAGAATAGTTTATTCTATTTAGTCTTTCTATAAAGCATAAATCAAGTTTGTCAAAATATAATTACTAAATATCATAAAATATCTTAGTTCTTTATCAAATAGTTGTTCTAGGATATATACAATAGGCCTAGAGGTCGTAATAATATTAAGATACACCCACAGCTCTTTAGAATAAAACAAAAATATATTGTTCTATAGAACAAGTTAAATTTTAACGTGTATAATAATAAATTATTTAGAAAGAGAACACCGAAACACACATGAAGAGATTCCGCTGATGATGAGGACCTTGTTGTTCTTGAAACTGTCCGATGTGTATTTTTAATAAGTGAAATATACTTTTTAAACTCCGGTGTGTTTCGATGTTATCTTTTTAAATAAAATTTAACAAAGATTCGCTACGTTTCTCAAAGTAATTATTTATATATATATATATATTTTCAATTATTAAAGGGGCATTTAAAAATATCAAAACATAAGTCGATTAAAAGGAAAATCGGAGATACAGTTCAGCTTTTAAGTCATTATCCTCAAAAACTAAATAACAAAACTAAACCAATTCACTAGTCTGTTATTAATTGTAATAAAGCAGGTATCTTACATCCATTTACGTTTTTACTATTTCTGAAATGTTTTATCCTGTATAAAAGTGAAAAGCCTTCCTTCAGTTTGTTAAACATTTACAGCCAGGAGTGTTGGGACCACAATGTCAGAGCTTATTCAGTGAGATTACTAATTCATTGGTAGACTGTGTTTCAGTGACCACAAACCAAGAATTATTCCTAAGTGAAAGAGACAGCATGACGGCCCTTAAAGAACTTAAAGCCTAGTTTCCTTAAACTGTTCCTTAATTTTTTACTTATTTTTCTTTGTATTTAAAGAAAAATATAATTCTGAGAAAAATAAAAATGAAAAGTCTACGCATTCTTTAAAATACAAATAATAGAATTTTTTTTTTTCATTTTCTGAAAATTAATTAAATTCAAATTAATTACTAAAGGTGATGAAACCCAATTAACTTTAATCCAACCAAAATATTCGCATGGGGATTATTGAACAAATTTATATTAACCCTTAAATTTACATAGAACGGTAAATCTAAGCAGTAAATATTATTACGGAATTAAAAAAAGGCCTTAGGCCGCTTGCACATTATACGATTTCACCCGTACGGGAAAAACCCGCACGGTTTTAAATCGTGGTCCCTTGCACATTAACACGATTTCCATACGATTTCGCCCGTGCGGTTTCACAATGTACCGTTCAAAAAGATTAGTTATTATTGCTGTTTTCATTAATATGCCATTCAAGCGTAATAATACATTTATAAGCTTTTATTGCTGTCTTTCTATAAAAAATTGAAGCATCCAAATTTGTTCAGGATTTTTTTTTACTGAAGTACAAACGAATTTAAAATTTAATTCAATGAATAATTTCCCTCAAACTTTTACTCAATATAAAACTAAAATTCAGAAAATAAGAAATACGGGAAAAAAAAAAATTAAAACAAAAAAAAATTGAAACATCCAAATTTGTTCAGGATGTTTTTTTTACTGAAGTACACTACAAAAACAAGCATGAAAGATAAAATGATGCACAAAATATTTACGCGGAATAACAAAAAAAAAAAAGATTATGAAATTTTGGATTGAAATCAGGTAGTAAGGATATTGTGTAGTAGGAAGTAAAATAATAAAGCGCTATTAACAATCAGCAATTTCAGTGTTTTGGGTTTCATTTTTTTTTATTAAGTAAGAAGCAACCAAATACACAACCTGAAACAAAGCATCTACGCCCCCTGGCTATACCAAATAACGCCCGCAGGCTACTCCCGTACGATTAAAATCGTGGCTGCAGTGGCACTGGACGGCTGCAACACGACTAAAAATCGTGCCCGTGTTGAAATCGTGCAATGTGAAAGGGCTAGTACTCGTCTATAGTCGACTAAAAGAATTTGCCCGTACGAGTTTTTCCCGTACGAGTTTTTCCCGTACGAGTGAAATCGTATAATGTGCAAGCGACCTTATGTGATTCTTTTTTTAGTATTTTGAGAATTCAGCTCTTCAGAAATATAGTTACTTAAAGCCGATAATAACGAGGTCAAGCTCTGCAAACACTGTTGTAATCTTTCTTCCCTACCCCCACTTACCTTATACCCTTTCTCCCCTATTTTTCCAAGTTCTCAGTTCCAGCGCCTGAGGGAACTGCCTTCCTCAAATGGATCAACTGTACACCTATAGATACACATACACATACACTTATTTGATGAACTTCATTTTCCTATCAAAGTAGATTAAAAACAATTACTTCATTTCTGCATTAATACAAAGTTTTACAAAGAAGATTCACAACTGACTTTTAAATTGAATATTTTTATTTTAACCCTTTCATTAATATAATAATTTAAAGAATAAATCAAATTAAAAAAAAAATTATAACTTCAAACTTGAAATTTCTTGAACTTGAAGCTGTTAGTTCAATATTTGTCAAGAATTTTTTTGTAAAGTCAGCACATGTAAAAAAAAAAACATTAAAATGAAAATAACCTTTATAGAATTCTATTGAAGTGAAGCTTTCTCATATAACCAAGAAACTTTTTTCTTCAGTTTTGCGTGTTCTTATGGACTGTAGAGAGACAACATAAAAAGCCATAAGTGAAGTTGTTTTTTTGTTTTTTTAAGCTCATATCCTAAAATTGCAATTGTTCAGTATCTGCTTTTTCTCTTATCGTTGTGTTATTGACCACTTTCTGAGTCATTCAATTTGTTGTTGCATTTATACAGAGTCAACTCTATGGATTCTGTGATTTAGCAAGTTTCAAAAGCACTGGGAAACTTTTTGCTTGTTAGAAATAAGGAAATTCGTAGATAACACATAGAAAGGAGTATTTATCTTCACTTTAAGATATTCACTTGTGTCTGCAAATGCTGAATCACACAACTATATGATTTACAATCAGATTGTTACTGGATAAGCCTGACTTTTCTCGCTGTAAGAAGTTGTCAGAAAGTGGCCGACGAATGCTTTGTTAACGATGCAGTCGTGTTGGAGTAGCACTAATGACCAGACGCGATCTACAGAGAATTGTCAATCAAGTGAGTGGGCGATCTCATTCTTCCAGATAGAGGATTGAAATAAAAGAAGCCATTATCCCATTCATTCTTTAGCGTGATTGTGTATTATATAAATGACAGTTTTCCTTTAAATACATTTTAAGATTTAATGATGGTGCCCTAATTTGAGATGTAAGATCTGAGGAACTAGATCAGTAATCTATTTCATCCGGAGTAGAAAGAACAAAGAAATGCAATTAGATCGCACGAAAAGAAACACAAAGAAAGGAAAAAGTTTTCGTAATTCTTAGAAATCTACTAAAAGTACTTAAAAGAATTATTATCATTTCAACAGACTTTTATTTTTACACATTATAAATGAAACCTTTTCATACTTATTTTACGTAGGACTATCCCTTTAAAGTAGTGAAGAAAAAAGCGCTTCAGATTTTTATAGTACGAGATGGTTGACGAACCATCCTATCGTAAAACGAAAGTGTTTTCTTCACCAGTCACGTTTGGTGTAAGTAATTGAGGAGACAAGTGCCAATCTGACCGATGGCTCCCAATGGAACGGGTTCATCTCTCCAGGCTGTCTCCAGCGTATTTAACGAGCAGCGAGTTTCTGGATTTTTTTTTCATAATCTAAATCTATAAGTCTGCTTAAGTTTCTGAGAAACTGTAAACATTCAACTTAATCTTTTACTTATTGTGCTAATGTATTTCGTAAACATTCTGATATAATTCTTAGTTTTTCGAATTAAAAAAGTAAATAACTTTTACTATTGGTCTTTATTAAAATAAGCTCCATAAACATAGTATACTCTATGTTTACTTGTCGTCTACTTCCAGAAGTGCTAATGTACTTATTTCCTTCGAAGAAGAAAACATCCTTTGAAATCTTATTTTAAGGGAGAAAGATTGATAGCAGAGATGGCGAAGGCAATTATCAAAATCTGTGTAGTTTATAAAACTACACAGTCACATTGTTTGAATATGTTTTTGCACTTTATTTTTTTTTTTTAAATATTGTTTTCTTTTTTCAATACCAGGGCTCTTGGGTGCTTTTGCCAATGGCCTCGACAAGAGACGAGAATTTTCAGCTTTTGATAGAACACGCCAGAGGCGGCAACTCACGTTATACCCGCAGATAAGGATGAAACATAGAAAAGAAAGTTACATTCATGCCGAACCGGGGATTCGAACCTAGGTTTCGACACATCTGCCTACTGCAGGCCGCCATCTAGACTTCTAGGCTATTTAAAATAAAGGCTCATTTAAAATATATACAATATATATCATTATTTAAGAAAATTATAAAAGGTACCTATAGTTATGATAGTTTCCTGATTCAGATTAGGTTCCATTGAACTCCTCTGTCAAAAACTTACTGTAATTATCATCGAATAAATTGAATTTAGTTTTCCTATTAGAATTTACAAAAGAAAAGAAATTTCTGAAAGAAGCAATCTCTTTAAACAAGAGACCAACTCTGTAATTTGATTTATTTTTGATAGATTCGAATTCCAAATTTCTAAAATTAACATCTGAATAAAAAAAAAGGGACACTGTATATAAATACTTTGAAGAATAATGTTGTTACTTATTTCAATTGAAGACAAAATTTTTTTTTTTTTTATTCTAAAAATTATTTGCAAGTCTCTTCTTTCATCGCCTTAACTACAACTATGGAAGGTAATTATGATCCAGTCGTTCTTAATGTTTACGAAATATAGTGTCGTAAAAATTTAAAACTGGTTTTATTTAATTAAATTCAAGGCAACTTAACAGCAGTTATATTTGAAGCAATATAACAGATAACAACAAGAATAGTATTTCAAAATTATCTACTTATTATCTACTTTTCTACTTCTATTTTCTTGTTAATATAATTAGTAGTTTCCAAACCTTTCTCAAATGTTCTACACAAATCATAAAAACGGTTAATGCTTTAAGATAAAAAATAAGAACTAATCTTCTATCGTGTTGAAAGAAAATAATAAATTTATCAATTCAAAATTCTTTGAGAATTTTAAAATTTGTTGTCAAGAGGTATTCCACAATGGCCGAGGTATTAATCAGAACAAATTCCAATTTCCAGTAATTTTTTTTATCTTTTTGTAAACCCTATGAGCAGTTAAGATAACATAAAAAGGAAATAAGGTTAAATGTAAGAGGTACAGGTATCTCAGTATATTAGGCCAGGAAACATTAAAGCAAGGCAATTAAAATTGAGAAGCCATTTATCAGAGTTAATATTTTGCAAGAGTCAAAAGTCACGTGTTTTGATATTCAGCTGTTTTTAATATTAAAAGTGTAGTATTTAATAAGCAAGAAAAATTTACTGTTTATTTCACACTGCTATGAAATGCAGAATAAAAGCTTTAGGATAGATAAATTAACATTTATAAGCTCAGATTTTATTTTGTAATGAACTAAATCTATAGTCATTTGTGCAGTCTAGATTATGAGCAATGAAGTGAACAACAATTTCAAATGGTATTTCTTAAACCATCATATCTTTAATAGAGAAGTTATGTTAAAGTAATGTAATATTACGTAGACGAGATATTATTTTTTTATCAAAATAAGTTAAAAGTATTAACATTAGGGTACAGGAGGCCGTTCCGCCATGGTTGAGAGGTCTAGACGGCGGTCTGCCGTGTGGTCGATGCCTCGGAACCCGGGTTCGAATCCCAGCATGGGCATGGCTGTTTCTTTCTTCTTCAGTATTTCGTCTGTTTCTCCCTGGGACTTACAATCGCAGGGTTCTTAACTGGCTGAGATGTGAATCTCGCCCCCCCCCCCCTTCTTCAATTTCCTAGCCTCACCCTGACGTTGTCAAGTACGGCTAGCTCGTGGTCCAAAGTTGTCCGTTGTCCATAAAAGAAGAAGAAGGAGTCATCAATAGCATAATTTTAATATAAATCAGTGTTAGAGTTGAAGCATTTAAGTTTAAGAGGACTATATATGCTTTGAAGTAGTTTCATGCAGAAAATATACAGTATAAGTTTCACAATTGATTCACTATTACGATTAAAAGTTAGAAATGCAATAAATATGCAAATCACCAATATCAGAGAACAAATAAATGTAAATAAAAGAGAAAACAAAGTTTTTTTTATAGAGAAAAATGATTTCAAAATTCTTGACAGGAAAACGAAAGAATTTAATATACTAAAAAGAAATAAGTGCATCGATAGTAATTTGTATAAAATGTTAATGAAATTTACTAAATTGAAGTTTTAACAATAAGTACATATAAAGCTATCTGGTGAAGCGCGTTCAATAAATATTGTTTCAAAGAAACACATGACAGAGACAGGATCAGAGCATTGATTGTAAAAAGTAATTAATTTAAAAGAAACATTTGGAAAAGTTAATTTAAGTAATTTAATTAAGACTCTTAAAAAGCCCTAAGTCCAGTGGTCGTCGCGTTCTTTCTAGAGTACGGACGGACAGACATACAGACAACATGCACAACACAGCTTTCGCGCTTCTTAATTGCGAAGATAGTGTAAGAATGGTTAAATTGGATAAGACTTAATATAAAATAAACGTATACAGGAAATCTACCACTTCAAAATTTTTGAACTTCGAAAGAAAAACGAAATGCTGACTTTTTTTTTGTGTTGGCTGAATATAGATATTTGCTATGGCTGCCAAAGCGTGGAAGAATGGCTTTTAAACATTTAGCACTAAAATGTCTCTACTTACTTTCTTTAGTTAAATGTTCAGATTTTCAAAAGGATTGAAGTAATAGTTTAAATATTCCTCTTTAAATGTAACATCTTGAATGTTGTAGTCATTCTTTAAAAGTTTTCGTTGTTGTGTAATTGTCATTGATTTTGAGAGACAGCAGAGTTTATTATTTCCAGAGTTTATTTCGTGCCGTCTTGTTGTTAACTTTCAGGGACTTCTAGCAAGTTACTTTTTGGAGAATCTGATCAGAGAACTTGTAGGCCTGAAGAGCTACCCGTCGGGAGTCTCGAGTGAGCGAACGGTCTTTGATGTTATTTACGAATTTCATTACTATTAATAACAGGAGTAATTTCTTTTCCATGACAGCTAACATCATAGCAAAGGGGTCGTGTTCTTTCGGGTCACTTTCTCTCACAGTAAAGGACAATGTCAGTAGAGGGCAATGATGCCATTAATTTTTAGTCATCCCTAGAATATTAAAATTCTGACATCGAAGCAACTCCATTGTCTATGTTCTGAGCACCTTGATTCGTTTCCATAGCAACCATGTAATTCTCTTATATCAAGAGCGCGCCCAGACTATAGAGAAGTCTTCTTTTCGATCTCTATTTTATTGCTCAGTAATTAGTAATATTACAACCATTTAATTCTACAGCTTGGAAATAGCTGTAATCTTACATTGTTATAGGTAAGAATTTTTAGGATTTTAGCTGTAAAATCTTTATGCAATTTTTTTTGTAAGCATTGTGAACTGCATTGACTGCATTTCTATGAAATTAATGCAGTTAAATTCTCATAAAAATACTATAAAATTTTATCGATCTTTGCTGCTGCAAAATCTTAAAAGTTTAATTAAGTATCCGAAGCCAAGCTCAGTTGACTTTTAATGCATTGCTAATGATCTCGAAAACCAAAAGATTGAAATTTAAAGCTGAACTTAGAATGACACGATCAATATATTTCACGTTGAATTTGGGAAATTAAAATGACCTTTAGTTGCTGTGATTCATTTCAGATGCGCCCTATTTTGACCAATTAAAATGAAAATTCCAATATTTATTGATAATGGATTAGTTTATTGAAAATTACATAATTTCGACCATTAATAACTAGTTAATCATATAACTAATAAAATTCAGCTAAATAATATCGATGACAATCTACAGAAAATACTTTTTTTTTATTAATTTCTGAAAAGCTTAAAGTTCTTGTATCATTAAAAAAATGTTAACATATCAATAAAAAAACTAAAACTAAAAAAAAAAAAATATATATATTTTCGCCGAAAGCAAATCCAAAAAAATATTTTTTTGAAATTTACTCAAACCAGTTAACTTCCTTCATTTTAGACAACATTGGGTGAGACCAAGTGTTTACTAAGTGACATCCTACAACAGCTGTTTCACGCTCTTTGGCGATCATCAGCTACGAGTAGTCACCAGTAAATAGCGAGGTCTCGGTACTTAATTAATAATTCAATGCGCAAATTGAATTTTCTATGCATTAAAAAAAAAAAATCATTGAGGTCGGCGGACTGCTGGCACATGAATGTTCTCACTAATATTTTATTAGTGAACTTTTTGTTGTTGTTTTTTTTTTGCGTTTGAAGCACTACTGCCATTCCGATGATTCTTTCATTTTTTCTTAGTAGTGTTAAATAAAGAGACTAATTTTAGGATCTTTTACATTACAGCCAAAATATTCACCGTAGCTCTCAAGATTAATCTGTTCCTGAAAAGGACGAATCAACTTAGGGATTTATGTTATGTAGATTATAATAAATTTAAAAACGTTTTACCCCAAAAAAGTATCATTGTAATATATTTGTAATCTTAAATTTAATTTCTGTTTTCATTATTAGAATTCATATTTCAACAGATGAATGAATAATAAACAATAAAGCAAAAAAAAAAAAAAAGCTTCTGTCCACATTTAGAATAAGATTTGTGAATCAATATGATATTCACAAGATTCATTTTAAGGTTACAAGAAGAATTCTTCGGAACATTTACATAGTTTTATCTCTTAACTCCATTTCTGCTCATTTTATCAGGAAACTTAATTTGGAACTTCCAGCTAAATATTTATGAATTTTATACTCCACTTCACATTAATTTAGAAGTGTTATTGTAACTATCTAGATTTCTACTTACAGAAACACCAAATAATTTATTTTCTGTATTACAAAGATAAGACTGTAATTTCCTACAAACATTTCCTACAAACCAAAAAAAAAATTATAGATTTTCGTCTTTAAATTTAATTATTCTCTACTATTTAAAATACAAAACAGAACAAAATTGTTTATAGATGAGGAATAAAAAAAAGGAAAAAAAAAAAGCCAATATTTTACATTTTTCCGATTCGAATATTTTTCGAGTAATAAACAAAAGCTTACTTACAAGAAGACAAATTTACAAAGGGAAAAAAGAAATGTATTGAAGCAATCTTCATTATTCTTAAATATATATATATTTTTTTAATTGATAATGTTTAGAGACTAACAAAAAAACACAAATAAGAAACCTCAATAACTTATAGCGAGAATTCGTATTTGAATATCATTTCAAAAAATATTTCTTTAAAAAAAAATGAATTGCTAAACTTAAGTTAGGACTTATAAGTTTTGCTTTAATCAATTACCATCTAAAAATCTATAAAATTCTAAACAATTTTATAGAAAGCATCTATAAAATAAGTTGCCGAGCACGTTAAATTAAGTTACATATCACTGAAGAAAAACAAAGACATTTGATTCCGAAATAAATGTAAATATAACCTAAAAACCTAGTTATTAATTTCAATAAGAAAGTTTAACTTCACTGCGAAGCTTTTCTTAGATATATTTTGAAAATTCAGAAAATATTGCCCTTATGGAACTTAAATGGAATTTAACAAAAAAAGCTTTTGAATAATGTATGTAATTTAAGTTGTATCATAGCAGAAAATACCAACATCTAAGTAACGATAATAGTCAAATTAATCATTTTAATTTGTTTTTGGTATTCGAATTTTATTCGGTAATGAAAAAGTTATAATTAGATCTCGTTTTGTTTATTGGTTTCAATATATCAAATAGGTTAAAGTCTCCAGATAACTTTACTGAAATTCACTGACGCATGTTAGACTTTCTCTAGGCTATTAAGATCTTGATGTTAACGTCGTTTTCTGTACTAAAGTATTGATATTTACAGCGTCTCATTTGCTCACTAAAGCAAGACAAATTAAATGAATTCAACCAACCATATTTCTTAAGTAAATCTGCAATGAAATTCTTTGAATAAATCTCACTTGTTTGTTAGAGAAAGATAAATAAATCTACAAATAACTTAATAAAGGCACCATTATTTGTTAATGATTTATTCAGTTCATTTAAAAAGATTTTTGACTGATTGTTTATAAGGTTTACGATTTACTATTCTTGAGATGTGGGTAGCTTCTGAAAAAATAGATATGGGCTGCCATCTGTCAACTTTAACCTCTCGAAGAAGTCCGGTGGCGATTGGACTTCTCTTCCATTATTCAGTCAGATAAGAAGGAAAGTTAGTCATTGGTGGATGGACGAGGTCTCACGAGACGCATTTGATCCCATTACTTTTTGAACAGTCCAAAGCTTCAGCAGTTTATCTGGGGACATATTACACAGCCATTGTGGAAGCATAATCAAAAAGCTGGAAAATTCACTCATTCTGATCAGTTTTCTGTAAATTAGCTTGCAATTAATTCCGATCTTGCGTAAAAAAAAAAAAAAGATACTGAATTTTCTTAAGTCACGTGATCACTTAATAAAAAGTATCAACAACATCGTTTTTGTATTCGAATGTTTGAAGAAGTTTTCTTTGACGACTCATTTCTATTTCAATAATAAAACAGATTTCATTTTTAATCAATAAAAATGAAAGAAATCATTGTTAGTAATTCATATAAAAGATGGTAAGTAATTGTGTATAAATGAAAGCTGTTATTATTAAAAAAATCTTCATTTGCAACACCTACAATTTGACTTTGAAAAGGGCAATGTGGCTTTGTGATTAATCAAATCTATTAATTTGACTGTAAGCGAATGTCCATCTATTAGGCACGCTACTGAACTTCAAACTCATTGCGTATTTCATTCCAGATTTAGCCTCAGTTCCTAATAATTCTACGTAGACAGCTATTCCGATATTTTGCCCATGAGCCTGTACAGATACACGGCATCTTCACGGGAGCATGAACAACTTTAGCTAGAAAACTCAGGAGCGAAGAAGCCTGTCCGCTTTCGGGAATGATGTAGAGCTGCTTCTCTATGTTGTGCAGTATGAATTAGCGTCAAATTATTAGAGCATCTGCAATATAAATCTTCCCTCACGAGTCTTCAATGTTTCCTCACTGTATCAATTCTTGTTGAGTTATCTGCCATTGCTGACGTTTTTTCCAGTAAAAAAAAATCACACACACAAAATAAATAAGGATACTTAAAATAGTTTACGATGATCATCCCTTATAATTCAACGTGGTATTTTTACAGGGCCATAAATAACAGATAGTTTACCTTGGCCAAAATCTGAAATATGAACTCATGTTCTAGGATTCTGAAGGCGAGGAAGCCGCTCGCTTAATTTAACATTTAACAAACAAGAGATCTTCTCTGAGACCGACGAACTAATTTGTAAGCGTGACAGTATAATTAATTAAATTCTGTTCCCTTGAAATCCCTCTTCTGGTGGAGTAATTACGTCAAACGATTATCAGAAGGGCTTAAGTTTATCTATGCAGGAAATGTTCACTTTCAAGCTCGTTGACTTAACATTTATCTTTAGTTAATCTCTTTATTTATTTTTTCCACCTTGAATGGAATAATTTCTAGTAGAAATCAATCAAATTCCACTGATTAACTTTTGAATTATAAATTACAAAAACAAAAACTTACATTATTTTGTATTTGCATTTGTTTCTGTCGCATTTAAATGTAAATTCAGCAGATATTTATTTAATTAGATCTGTAAAAATATCTATTAAATGATTTGTTTATTCATAAGGAGATGGTTCAGTGTTTTTAATTCAATATTCTTTAAAAAAGCAAGAGTAGAAATAGTGTATGTTGATCACTCCATTGCGTATTGGCTGTTTCCTTACGAAACTGTTAGTTTTACTTTGTATTATTTTAATTTTATTTCCCTTCTTAACTGATTTTTAATGTATATATGTTTAATGTAAATGAAAATAAATACTATAACTTAAGAATAATATAACAATAGTAGCAAAATTCCCGTTCTTCGTACCGATTAAAATTATGTGGATGCGAAAGAAATTGAAATTGTTAGATCACTTCGAAACTTTCCTAGTTGGTACAAAAATCACATGATAGGTACAAAATAATTTTTGTAACTCGAGATCGGAGACTATAAGACTTTCCACCCCTTTTTTCCTTCTCCACATCTCTATCACTTCAAACCGTCCCGAGTTCATAAAAAAATCATGTGATCATTATAAATCTATATGTATCTCGAAAATCCCGTAGAAGTATCCTTTAGGAATGTTTGCCCATCCCCTCACCGCCCTATCGTTTACACCCCATAGTTCTAGTTTTTGCCTCCCGGTTAATATTATGCACAACAATATTTTTGTTCCAATTGTTGAATAACAAAATTTTTGTAATCCCAACTGTCGCCTCCAGGTGCATATGTGGCGCTTTCGAGAAAGTTGGCCCTCCGTTTACACTCCTTAGGACGCCAATATCGAAAATTCGTCGAATACGGATCTTTTTGATTTTGACAAAGAACACTCATGGCAAATTTCGTGTTTCTAGATCAAACCGTTTCCGAGATATGCATAATCATCAAGAAACTTCACTACCCCACCCCGTTTACACTCCTTGGTATTTGGTATTTTTATGGTATTTTTAAAGATCCTTTCTTAGTGAGCACCTACGTCATAAGGGGAACTCAGCCTGAAAATTTCAAGTTCCTAGATTCAGAGGTTTTGGTGATGAGTGAGTGAATGAATCAGTCAGTGGGTTTTGCCTTTTATATGTATTTATTATTTATTTTTACATTAGTAACATCTAATTATTAATTGTATCTTTTATTTTTACTTATATTGAGCTTATGAACATTATTCAAGAATAATAGAGCATGTAAACCTAGCATTCCTGTGTGGAAATATTCCTTATACTTCCGCATTTTCTGTAAGAATCCTATTAAAACCAGAACCCGAACAATACGAACAATAGCATGAAAGTATTGACCCTTTAACATATGATTTAGAACGAATAATAGGTCCCGAACTTCATTCTTTGCTATTCTAATCTAATCCGATTGATAGTCGTCTGGCCTTGCCTTTCACTTCCCAAATCCCTGCTCCTGAAAATCCTATCCATCTCAATCCTATTTTACCGCTGGTCCTTGTTATAGGAAGCACATGACCAACTTCGAGAGAGAGAGAAAACCTCTGCTTTTCTCTTGACTGCATCTACTTTCTTTGCTAGCTTCTTTTCTTCTTTTCGTTTTCAAAACTCAGACCTAACTAATTACTGCCATTCTGTTTCCTTTATTATTCCATCAGTAACTTATTACCTTTATTGTAAGTTATAGGCTTATTCATTTCACTTTCTGTTTAATAAAACTACAAATTCTTCTAAATTAACTAATTCTTTTAACTACTACTTCCAAGATTTGCAGTTCTCGTTCGATTTTCTGCGTGCGTCCTACTAAATTTTCAGTTATTGAAACAGTAAGATTGTTAGGTGAACAGATTCTGTAATCACCTCTACAAATCTGATAAAAATGTCATTACTACATTATGCTGTAGTTAATTTACCAAATCTTAATTTGTGTTGTAATTACTTTATCACTGATATAGCAGTTTGTACAATACGTCTTCGTCAGTTGGATTTTTTTTTTTATATATACTCTTTCTTTATATTTAATTTTACAAGTTATTCAGCTTACAAAGATAAATCTTAGTAAATAGACTATATACAGAATTGCTTCTTGCGTTTTCCAGGCATTTTAAGACTTTTTTTTTAAAATTATCTTGGTATGTAATTAATATTGGTTGTTTTTAAGGATTCAAAAAATTTGTTTTTTAGATGTTATCTTATATTGTTCAGATTAATAAAAGAAGTGCTATTTGATTTTCAGTAACTTTTTTTTTCTCAGAAATTAATCTCAAAATGTTACTGATACAAACTCTTCCTCTGCCTTAAGGTTTTTTATCTTCAAATTGACAAAGCATATCAAGTCTTGCTATTTGCCGTTCATGCACAACCTTGTGCGTAAATTACAGTATGGGATATTCAAAAAAAGTCTTCCTGTTCGATGTAGACTTTTTTGTATCAATTAATTTTTTTGAAATTTGGTAGGATGCTTATCTTATTTACGATTCAACTTAAAATTTGAGCACAATTGAGGCCTCTAAAATAGGGAAAGCGTAAGCGCCAAAAGTTAGTTTCGAGAAAAACGGATTCGAACTTTCGCTGTGCTGCGAAAGATTAAACATCACGGCTTCTTCAATGAAAATTTCGTTCTTTACCGAGGCGTATGAATCAAATAAAGTCACGCGAATGAAAGCGGAAAGTTCATAGTGGCTGCTACGATAAAAAAGGAGAAAATGAAATGTTCACGGATACCCCTTTGCTATTCTAACAGCCTCAATTATTTGGTTTCCTTCTTCTATCTCTGTACGCTCAGTCCCTCAATGCGATGTATGTCTGAGCTTGTTCTAAATATTCTGAGTAATATACTCTGAAGTCTGCCAAGCAACTATTCTCCTAATAGTTTTTTCAATCTGTTTTCTCGTTTACTGTACACTAGCTTTAAGTGTCCAGGGTTTACCGGGCTTTTATTTCTACTTTGTAGGATTTTGAAAATTAAACAACATATTCGAATTAATTCCAACCAATATTGAATAACAATCCATTAATTTGTGGTAAAGGTTAAATAATAAGCATATTGAAAATGCTGGAGCTTTTGAAATGTATGATAAGATCCACTGCTACATTTGAAACTCATTAAGTATTGTTTCATATAAAAAATCAACGATTTACACTTTCTCTTAACTCTATCCTGAAAGTCAGATAGACTGCAAATCTTCTACGTCATTTATTATCTACTTGAAATTTCATATCTTTAGTCTCTCTCATTAGATTTCAGACCTAACAATTTTCACGGAATGTGGCAACCCATTTATCTGGAACATTTCTAAGCTCATGACTAATTCAGAATCATATCTTGGATTTTTAGCTCAAAAACTGTTCGAATTTAGTTCATATTCTTTAAATGATATATAAATATGTATAGTTTTAATAAATATTTTCTTTAAACCTGTAGTACCAATGACAGATAATCTTTTAACTTAGGCTAGATAAACCCTAAACGAACTTGCGCTGCAATATTAATTGTCTTCAATAAATCCAGAAAGAAAGATGATCTCTTTTAGTTTTTTTCACTTTGTGATATCAATAGAAAACGTATTTTAATTGAGTTTTTTAAACAAAGTTTTGAATTTTCATTCGATTTGCTCTATTTCATGTATTTGGTTATCTCATAATAAACGTAAAAAAAAAGAAAAAAGTACTTCTATCATTTTGGAATATTATCTATGTTGACATTATCTCAAATTAGATTTATTAATTATTCCAATTTAAATTTTTTTCCTCCAATTTTTAGTTGCTACGATTGAAAAAGTAAGCTTCAATCTGTATATTCGTATTTAATAAAACTCATATTTTGTGTAATCGAATATGAAATGTTTCAATCGATCATGAATTAATTGGTAATTGTAAAATTCAATGAGCTGTTTACATGTCTACTCTTTTTCCTCCCAACCTTTGATTGAAATGTAGTTGCTTGTAAATCATTATTTCTCAGAATTCTTTACTTTGCATTTCTCATCTTTTAAGCTCTCATTTTTGCTTCATCAAG
Organism: Thereuonema tuberculata; assembly: GCA_023159025.1. NCBI lineage: Eukaryota > Metazoa > Arthropoda > Chilopoda > Scutigeromorpha > Scutigeridae > Thereuonema > Thereuonema tuberculata. Next base: position 325,009,956 of record JAFIDM010009631.1, on the reverse strand, counting down.
AAGACTGTTAAGAATTGAAAGACTGAGTATTTGCTATTGCGAAATAATTTTTTTTTAAATATAACTATATTTCATGTATGAACTACTATGGCTGGCTTTCAAAAATGTTTAAAAATAGCATGTATTATTGGTTAATATAAAAACGTCTTCTAGTGTCTGATGAAAAAAGACTTCAACCACTTTTTGTTTCGTAAGAACATTTGACAGGTAATCTATACATGCACTTCTTCAGTAAACACTGGTTAGGTTGCTTTGTAATGGATAATTCTGTTTTGAAGAAAGTGATTCCTTGTAAAGGTATGCCCATGAATCGTTAATAGGTAACTTAATCACCATTGATTTTATTATGTACAGCTTAAGTCTTTCATCCATTCTTTATGGTTGTATGAATAATGCTTAGTAGATGGACGCTATAAATAATGCAGTTCCTTATTCAAAAGCGGTGTTGTTTGGTTTTGAGAGCAACAACTATCAAGTATCAAACTGACCACCAGTTGCTACTGCTTGTGTTGATACGATGTGGGTGTTCAATTTTCACCAACTGTTTACGCATCAGAGGGAACTTAATTACTTGAAAAGAACGCATTACAAGGCTTCATCAGAGTCGACTAATTAATTCTATTCCTGTGCTGACAAATTTAGTCGCCAGTCTGAGTTGCTGGTTTCACAAATTGACCGCACCCTTCACTGTAATGGATAATTCGTTGGCTTAGTTGGTGGTTTTATTTTTTTTTTACTTGTTTATTTATTAATGTTAGTTATATACTTCAGTTTGCAGTCGAAAGGTAGACCCGCACTTTGGATTTCCTAAAACAATGAGTTTTATTAATTATTATAAGAGTTTTATACTAAAATTTCTTAATTTTTTCAGGTAATTGATTATGATCAAAAACTTATGACTCTCACAATACTATATAGCCTGTTTGTAAATCACCTTTTTTACTGATTTTTCGCTATAAAATATTCAGTAAATAGTTAACAACATAGATGTTTATTTGTTTAAATGTCATATTCAAAATGATATACAATTCCTAAGCGATTTTACTTATAATACTAATCTTTTTATTTGTTACTTTTTGTCATTCTTTACTTTTACTCGATTATAAACAGAAGGTCAAAGACCTTAACAACTTCTCTCCTTAAAATATGATTTCTTTAAATTTCAATTATTTTCCCAAAAATGATAAGCCCCATGTTTATTATTCAAATTATAATATCTGCTAAACATAAACAGTACAAAATAACAATGAATGAGACCAAATTATTCACAAGTGACATCCAGAATGTCACAGTGAATAATTTGGTCTCATCCATTGTTATATTTTAACATTTCAAATGCGCATTTTGAAGTCTTATACTTTAAAAAAATTCATTGAGGTCGCTCTTTGTGGCACATGGATTTTCTCACTCGTTTTTTCATTGGTGAGTTTTTTCATTGTGTAATTTATTCCTTGAGGCACCACTGCGCTTCCGATAAACAGTACAAAGTTTCCATTTTCAATAATTAAATCAGCATTATTTGCTTAAATTATCGGAATCGGATTAACTTTAATCATATCAAATGACACTTATTATTAAATTACCTAATTATTGTTGAACATAATGAACTTTTAAAAGAAATAGACTGAAATCCATTGTTTAGATTCTAATATTTATAAATGGGAATTTGATTGCAAAAACGCTATTGCTTCAAATAAAGGAAAATAAAAGAGAAAAGTAAATTGAAAAAGTGATTTTACGTGTGCGCATATTAATAATAACTTAATTAGAGCCAACCCACAAGATTACGATAAAGTGCTTTAACACTAAAAATACGGAACCCCGACCGGTTTCGCCTCATGTTCGTGGCATTGACCAGTGACCAATGTACTTTCAAGTATTGGCTCGAACGAAATTATTATTAAAAGGGAAATGTATTTGCATACTTTTTGCGGAGCTAAAGCCTTGTAGTGGCTGTACATTATTGCCACATACGGCTTCATTAGAGACGAACGAATATATTTTCGAGCCCTGAGTGTAAAAGTTTGGCACCTTTTAATACAAAAGCACTAGAAAAGACGTTTACTTATTTATTCCTTTGCTTTATTTCAAATAATAAATTGGCAAATTGAAGAAAATAATGTAATAAAAATAAACTTAATAACCAAGTAAGAAATAAACATTGCACATAGACTACATCAAATATAAAACTCACATCTTCTTTATTGATCACATTCTTATCATTACAATTATTAATACTACAACAACAATTAGTTTCTTAGAAACGAGAAATATTTTTTGAAAACGAGTATCGCGTATCCTACTTATGCCACTGTGTTACAGTGCACAGTTTGAAATATCTGTATAAAACTTATGTTAACTACTTGATATTTACTTTGTTTTGATAATATTTTAGTCAAATTATTTTTTTTACACACACAGAATTAGGCGTCGCTTCGTCTTAGATCTAGCGCTCGCGTACAGCCTTCCTGTTAATCCGGAGCTGACTTTAACTAAACTTTAGGACAGAACTAAATTATTACTTAACTAATTGCATCGATAAGAATCAAAAGTTAAAACGCTTGGTTTTTTTAAAAAGTGAAGCTGTTATAAAAGATAAAACACTTTTACGTTAGAATTTTACAGTAGGTCTATCAGGGGTTCACAGGATTTGAATTATATGCCTAATGGACGAAGACAGTTCAAAACTATGGTAAATATCGGGTAATAAAGTAAGTTAGATAATAGCGTCAGTGATTCTTTCACTGTCCAAGATAAGCTTTCTTTGAGTTATTTATTCTGTAACTTTTTTTTCTTTTCTATTAACCCTCATAAAGTTAGTCTAAATTAGCTAATTACATGAAACTTGAACCTATTCTGTGAATAAAAAAGCTATAATCATATTCTTTTTTCATCACATATTCCTAAATAAAAATTATTTGTAATTCACTGAAAACAATTTCGTGTGGGCATACTTAGTTATTATTATGTTTTGATTTAGTTCCATTATTCATTAAAAAATGAATAGGATCATGTCCTCAGAAATCAATTAGGGCATATCAATACTCGACAACATCTCTTGTCGTGAAAAGTCATGCAGTATCTTCTCTAAGTTTAAATAAAAATACTTTTTTTAATGGATTTGTTTCATACAAAAGTTAATATAAAAAAATGTTATCCTGTCATTTTTATTCTTGTCGAAAGAATGGAAGGATTTGGGTTTTGTAATTTGTGAGACTTTTTCCACAATGTTTTCACTGACACATTCAGTGCTCTTTATTTTGAGATTATTTTTTTTGAATATTTTCCACTTGGACTCAATTCTTCTAGTGAGCTTCTTAAAGGGTTATGAACATAATTTGTGTTCTTAGTTATTATGATAAGTCTTTCATATACTATGTTATGTTTGATTCCAAACGAAATTTAAAAACACATCATTTGAAAGTATGCCTTTTGGTATTCCATGCACCACTATACCAAATAACTAGCCAAGAAAATTGATTAAATTCATTCATACTTATTTAATCAAGAAACTACAATTTAATGTTAAGCAAGCGTGAATTGAAAAGGATTGAACAATGAATTACGCATTGTTAGATAATGAAAGAAATTTACATTTCCGCTTGTAATTCTTTTCTACAGGAAGTTCTGTCACCTTTCAGTACAAAATTCTCAATAAGAATCCATAGCAATGTATACCAAGTTTCAAGAACATACATTCACTGACTCAAAAGCTTTTAAGTGATAACAAAGAAAGTAGACTAACAAGTAATGTGAATATCAGAAATGAATATTATGGAAAAGGATCGAAATTGAAATACTACAAAAGAAAAAGCGAAGGAAAATCTCTTAATATTACAGCAGAGAAAACAAATAATTTATTGACCAAAAGCAAAGAGATAAAAAAAAATACAGAAAAGAAGAGGAAAAAGGAATGATGCTAAGAATTCATTGCTTTGGAGGACAGTTAGATGTCAGACTTAGATTCAAGTCTTTCGAGAAGAAGATAAACTAGCAATAATAATAATAATAATAATAGTAATTAAGAAAAATTAATGAGAAGTTCGTAGAAATATATCTTTCTGTAGTTGCTCGACAGCCTCTTTAAATTCCAAATAGTTTCAATGTACCGAGAAGTTTGTTGGAAAATGAATTACCCTTATTCAGATTGCTCAATTGAATTCTGGAATCACTTATCCGTTAAATTTCGAATTCAATTTTCAGGAAATTGCGTTTAGAATTAAACGAACTTTATTGACCAATAACAATCTCCGTAAATTTTCGGATTAAACTTTATTTATTTGTAGTATTTAATAGTTATTAATTTTTACACAATTGCCATAAGCTACCAGCACAGATAAACAAATGTAGTCTTTAAAGGTATAGAAATAACTTAAGAAAGTGCTAGGTCTTCAAATTGTTCCAAAAATAATCCAACATTTTCAATAAAACACGATTCATTTGCTTCTGATGAAATGCACAAAAATACAAGTTATACATTACTGCAAAGCAGCGATTATCTGAATACTTTTCATAGAAGGTTTACTGAATATAGTTCAATAGATGCGCAATTGTGGTGTTTACTTTTTGTCAGAATATTCTATTATGAATTATATGGGATTCAGGACAAGATCCAAGAAAGACCAACTATCAGATAAAATATGTAATTACTGAACCATCGGTGACCACTCTTTGCATCATGGTTTGTTCCTACTAAACAAATTGTAATAATAGTGAATAAAATTGTAGTACTAAATAAAAATAGTAAATAAACAATAAAAAAGGATTGCAATTATCAGTTAAATATGTTAGTTAAAATAACTAAGTAAGTCCTCAGCCATCCCTGACCAATCTATATACCATGACTTGTTGCTGTTAAGCAAATTGGAATAATATGAAATAAATTGTAATAATAAATAAACAGGAAATATAAATGTTTTTAATATATATGTTTTTATGACAGCATGTGTCATAAAAACCTTCCAATGCATAAATAAAGACAAAGGGTACATGGTTAACCCGAACACACTGTCGTATTTCCAGGACATGACAAAAAATCAGAGAGAGAAATTTCAGTGAACCAATTCCTTGTTAGCAACAATTGGCTGTGTTAAAATGTTTCTGTGTTAAATTGGCTGTGCTAAAATTATAATACATTGTTACATTGTTAGTAAATATAGGTTGTGTTAAATCATTAACAATTGATTTTATAAAAATGTCTTTAATTATTGTAATATAATATGTCTGTATCGTGCAAACCAGTGAATGTAATGGAAGTTAATCTTTGTTATTTAAAACGGTTTGAAAAAGCGGGAAGATGGTATTCTCCGCGAAATATCACCAGTAATAAAATGAAATTTATCCGTAGATGGAGTTTCTAAACAGGAAATATATTGTATCAATAAATAAACAGCAAATAAATTGCAATAATAAATTTCCAGTAAATATTATTGTAATATTAAATAAACAGTAAATAAATTGCAAAAATATTTAAGTAGCAAAGAAATTGTAATAATCAATTAAATATGTTACTTAAAATAACTCAAAATTTCCTCTGTCAACCCAGTCCAATCTATGTACCATGATTTGTTCCTACATAAATTGAAGTAGAAAATAAATTGTAAAAATAAATAAACAGTAAATAAATTGTAATATCAGTTGTATAGGCTTTACATGGAATAATTTTAAATAATTGAAAATGTAACTGAGTTAGGGATAATTTTGAAGATTATGGACATTTATGTTTCTTCAGACTTAGTTAATTAGTTTGTTTTTGCTTATAGAAGAATACTATTTAAAATTCATAAGAAATTCTGTATTAAGATGTATTAGAAGGAAAGCATGCATCAGTATAATCAATAACCATCTAACGAGAATCTCAAGAAATTTAAAACTACTAAATAATGATTGTTTCGTATCAATTTTCTGTGGTAATGTTATTTTAAAGAATAAATCATTATTATTATTTATTTAAAAACAAAACATTAAATAAATTACTACAGAAGCTGATAAATAAAACAAACCTAAAAAAAATTGCTAAAATTTTCTAAAATTTTTGTCTAAAATTTCAAAATTAAAAAAAAATCATTAGAAATTCTGTAAATCCTCTCGTTGATTAGAATTAAAATTCTAGATATTTTTATTTCACTTAGAATAATGATAATTTTTGACTTACTAATATTTTTATGCATATGATTTATTATGTATTATTTAAATGTTGTTTTTATATTTAAATTTCTAGAACCTATTGATGGGATTTATTTGTAATCCAACAAAACTACGCTTTGAAATAATATATTAAAATAAATAAATAAAAATATTTTTAAATAGTTTGCAAAAATAAAAATAGTAGAAGTTCAATAAATTAAAGAATAACTTAACGACAATCTACTTGATATAATTACATTTATTAATATCTTAATTTACAAAGACAGTGCTTATGCAGTAAGCAAATACCAAATATTTCCATACAAAAAAAGTAAATTAAAAATCTGTTTATTTAAACAGGAAAATTTAAGTAATGAAGTAATATTTAAATATGTTAAAGAAGATTACATTAATTTATTCAGATTTTAATATTCTAAATATTGAAAAAAAGATTAATACTGTTAATGTTATTGTAAAGGAAATTATACCTTTCGATTCAGTTCGGATCATCATTTTGTTCGTTTTTGTTTAACTTCTTTCATTATTGAAAAATTGTTATTTTTTTAAAGTTAATTTTAAAGCAATATGAACGATTTGTTAACATTTATTAAATATGATAGCAAATATTTTCATTAGAATTACTTGATTTTTGTCTGTTTAACCGCAAGAATTCTCTTTAGCTTTTGCGAGTTGTTGTTTGTTTTAATTAGTTGGCATCTGGCGTTGACAATGAGTGTGTTGTAAATTCAACCATTTTAGGACGTTTTCTTCAGACAACTGTTTTTACAAGCCATGTTCTGAAACGAAATCCATCATTTCTCATAAAACTTTTATTTTGTTGCTCTTTCTGTTTTATTTTAGCCATGTCATATCTAAAGGTCGAATAATTCCTATGGGAGGACCAGCCATCTACTTCTAATCTAAAGCACAGTCATGGAAGAAGTCTTGTAGTAAATTTTTAATGCCTAACATAAAAAATATTTATAAAGTGTCTTTTTTTTCACTTTGTTAAGGAAAGAACACAACAAAGTAGCATAAAATGCATGCCTTGACATTTTCTGGAGAAATCATTTTCATCAACAATTTCAGATGGTTTAAATACAAAAACATTAACATAATAACAACAGGGTTAAATAACATGGTACAGTTATTTAATAATTACAAGAAATCTAATCTGATGGTTTTAATCTTAATTCTAATTACTAAACGTAATTATTTTGACATGAGTTGGCATTTAAGCTTAAGTCACACTTGAGCTCTCGTTCAATGCGACCTCTAGCTGCAAGTTCTTGCTGTTGGTAAATTCGCTGCTATTAGCACTGTCACACTGCACAGTGGACTCTCGCTTCTTGGTGCAGCGAGTGCAGATGGCGAGGTGTGTTGTCTATGCTCGAATCGCCGCGTAATTCCAGTCACACACAGCAATTCTCATAGCGAGTATATCACGTGATTAGCTAGCAGCGACCAACTAGATCCAAAAACGTTTAGCTCTTCTCGATGCGAATTTTTCAACTCGAACAGCGAGCCGGAGAATAGCGATTTCTTTGTCAGACTGAGCGATTTAACCTGCGAGTTCTCGCTGCTACAAACTCACGGCTTTAAGGTGACGGCTTTAAGGATAATCACTAATGAGATATTGAAAGGAAGTTCTTTTTCGTTTATATTTTATTTTCGATGAATATCTCTTAGAAGATATTACAAATTTCAGTGAATATCTCAAATTTCTAAATTCGAGGAAATACAAAACTTGAATTAAATTCCCTTGCTGATTTTTTTTTTTTATAACCATTTAAAATCTAAATTTTGGAAAGTATTTTGACAACCTGATGTAGAAAAATCCAAGACTAAGAAATTTGCTTCAAAATCAGTTTGGAAAAAAATAGCATTTTTTTTCGTAATTACCCCTTTTTTTTAATGCATTTGAGAAGAAAACCTATTTGAATAAGTTTTTAACTGCCTAAAGATAAATCCCTTTAGTTACAATAATCATCCAAAAACTTTGATTTCATTTATTTTTCTTTTATGGTCTTATCTCTTTAAAAATAAACAGATTTAAAAATTCAAAATTTTTTAAAAAAATTGACAGAATACTTTTTTATTTCCCCTTAAGCGTCAACGAGTCTGGTGTTGTTTGAATACCTTCGAGAATTTGTGAATTCTAATATCTTGACCTTGGTGATGTGACGGTCACTTGGTAAGAGCGTTGCTGTGCTCCAGTCAAAGGCCAGGCTTAGTTTATCGATTCGTGTGCTGTGGTGGGCAAGTGATGCCATACAAAATCACAGGCCATAAGGGATCGCGCACTTTCGTTACCTATCAAAGGATTAAAGATTTTCAGTGTAAACTAATCTTTTTTTTTTTTTTTTTGATAATTTTCCTATCTGTACTTTTCTTCATTTATAAATCCTTCGCTACAACTAACTTTTGAATTGTTTTTAAAATATCAAAAATACAAAAATGAAAAAAAAAACAACTTTTTTTAAATGAATTTATATTGTGACAGAAAAGTAATAAAATTAAGACAGCAAATTCATGTAATTTAGTTAAGTTGAAATAAATTCGGGATTATAAATAATCTGGAATGCAAATAAAAAATAAGAATGAAAACACATTATTAATAAGACAGGATAATTTGCAAAAATAAATAAAAAAAAAGAAAGCTGAAGGTAAACAATTTAAAATAAAGTAATGAAATCATCACTTTTTATAAAAAAAGTTTCTCATATATGGGGTGGATATGAAAGAATGGTGCGGTTCCAAAGACGTGTATTTTCTGTATTGCTTAACTTCATGACATCTCTCAATTGGAAGTATAACTGTCCAAGTTTGATGTGCGTCATCAAAGTCCCTCAATGTGCGATCTTTCATCACCTGCCATCATCCAAGAGGTAGTCTAATTGCTGCCAGACTCGATGAAACATGTCTTTCAATGTATCTTCAGTAGGAAGAACTCGCATGGTGCTGGGTCTGGGGTTCGTGGTTGCCATCGCAGGAGATATGGTTGTCCGCATCAGTACCACATGTTCTCTTCAATTGTGTTCTTCCAGAGCGCTGGATTGGACATCGTACAGATGCGGACAATCACCTCCAGCTTCAGTTGGACACCATGAACCCCAGACCTAACACCATGTGAGTTCTTTCTATGGGGGGTAAGTAAAAGATAACGTATATGTATCCGCAATGCCCAGATCCATCAGTGATATCATGGAAACTGATCATCCTTGCTGAGAAGGCCATCACACCAGACATGTTTCATCATTTATTATTTTTTTTAGAAAATACCAAAAACTTTATACACTGAATGAATATATCGGATTCCAAAAGTGTGAGCAGTTGCAAAGAAAATAAAAAATAAAAATAAACTTTATCTTAATAAAAAACTTTTTTTAGCATTATCTAAGCAAGACGAAAATTAGAGAAAAGCAAGATACCAGAAATTTCAAATGGAAGCTAAACGCAAATAGACATTGAATTGAGATATCAAATAATTCAAGAAAAGAAGCTGAAAAATTCAAACTTTCGAATCTCATAACTGGCTTTCTATTATTGTTAATAATGCAATTTAATTTTCTTTATCAATAAGTTTTCAAAGCACAACAATAAATTCAAATCTAAGACAAAGAATAACTTTATTGTTAACGTACTAGATAAATAGGCTGTTAGAAACAGGCATTTTTTTCAATAATTGGGCAAAGTGAATATCAAATTCGAGAGTCGGACTTGTTTGCAACATCAATTTCTTCGAGTTCAATTAAAATAACGGAGAACCTATTTCTCTGTCCTATTCCCTCTGAAGAGGATAAAGGTATTCTTTGAATAACCTATTAAAGCAAATACCTATTAAAGCAAAGTTCCTTGAGTTAAACATTAACTAATTCATATCTTCTAACTAATTCATATCTTTCAGCTTCTGTTCTTGTTGATCTCGCAATTACTTGGAATCTCAATTCAATGTCTATTTGCTTTTAGAATCCAATTGAAATTTCTGGTATCTTGTATTTCTCTTAATTTTCTTCCCGCTGTTCTTTTAGGTTCCTTACATTTTTTATATAAATAAAAAAATAAAAAGCGGATTTTTTTTGATAGTTCACAATAAATAAGAAAATATTATTAGGTTGATTGGTTAATCAGATAGTTTCACAAATCGCCAGCAGATGGCAAATTACAGCACTTTGTAGAATTGACAACGACTTCTAGCAAAGATTATTTGCTTTTTATACATAGTAGAAGCTAGTAGGCTCTTAACTTTTGAAAAATCTATGAATTTTAGCATAAAACGATAAGTTACTTTTGTTTCTATTTTTTTAAAAATAATATTCTTAATTTTTCAATTAAAAAAAAAGAAATTGCGCAGATTATTTGTCACAAATGAGACAGTAACTTATAGTGATAACGACTTTGCCATTGACGATGAATAAATGCTGCTATCAACGAAACCCTTTAAACAGACAGACACAGTTGACCTCTGTTGTCGATCGTAGTCTAACGATGCCGGAAATCAAACGTTCTCTCTAATGGATTCGAATATAAGGAACCTCCTAATGATGCATCCGTTTAGAAAGGAAGGATTCTTTCCTTCTTCTCAACAGACTCTCCAGAAAGAAGGAGATCGAACTGCCATCACAAGCTCTGCTTCCTTCCAATGACATCCATTTTCTTCCTAAATTTAGCTTCAAAACCTTTAGATTTTTTTCCTTCGGGGCACTTGTATTTTTTTTTTTTTTTTTTTACGTACGATTTTTTTAGTTTTTTTTTTACTACTGAAGACAGTTTTTGCTATAAATAAAAGAAAGGATTTTGTTGTTATTTTATTCTGAATCTCACCAATTTTAATATAAATTTTATAATTAACAGATAATGGTGACTTAGCAAAACTCTTATCTATTAAGGAATAGTCATTTTATCAGATAATCTATTTAGAAAGATTAGTAAATTTTCTGTAAGCCTAAGAATTTGTTGAATTAAAAAAATGTATTGTAATAAATATTGCAAAGATATTTGCAGTGAGTAAATTAAAAATAAAAATAAAAAAACCTTACCCAAACATTCTTAGACGAAATAACTTTAAATATAATAATTTAAGTATAAAGTTTAAACTCCACTGGTTAATCTTAGAATTCAAATAATAAGATACCAACATTCTGGAAGGTTCTAATCAAAAGCTTGTTATGTTGATTTTCGTTTGTTATTTTTTTTTATTCATTTTTTTGAACTCACAAACTGCAATCAATGAAATCTAACACTGACGTCTTAGAATCGATTTTTAGGTTTAGTATTAATGGTGATTTCTTTTTTTTTTTATTAAAAAACTTCATTTAAATTGCTTGCCATATGGGCATTACTTAGTAAATAGTTATTAAAGGCCAAGATATTGTGGAAATGATATCAATCTCTCCAGTTCTTAAGATCTAAATGTAATTCCTGTGAAAACAAACCAATTTGACTACGGAAGACCGACTTTTCTTGATAAATTACTGCTGTCAAAGCGAAATTTATCGTTAAAATATGAAACACTTTACATAGTAAGTAATTTATTAAAGTAAGGGAAGTAGAAATCGCAGTAAGATCTTGCTACTTCGGAGTCGAAATCGGCGATAGAAATGTGAACAAAAAATTGGGTTGTAATGTTTTCAATAACTGAAGTTAAATAACTTATCTTAATGCATTCGTTTTATGATTACTGCATTTAAGAGAAATGTTATCGAACTGTTTTTTTTTTTTGGCTCTGTACATTACTCTTATGGATAAATTGATCAGTAAAAGCTAATCTAATGACACTGAGCTCCCCAAGATTAGTTATGACATTAATCTAAGAAACAAAGAATCTTTCAATATTATAATGACAAAATTTAACGTGCATAATACATATGTGCAACATGAAATGTAAGGATAAAAGAGCACACATTTAAAGGATTCACTGAGCTATTTTTGAAAATTTCGTACAGGGGGGCCCAACACGGACCGTTTCGAGGTTCCTACCTCTCGTCAGTTGGATTCCAAAATTAGCTCAGTGAATCCTTTAAATGTGTGCGTTTTTATCCTTACTTTTCTTTCAATATTATCTTTACTCATTCGACTGATTTATTTTTGAAGATTTATGGTTAATCAAAGGCATACTCCTTCAAGAGCCAAGAGGAACCTGTTTATTCTTCATAGCATTTGTAAACTTTTGATATAAATCAAAACTTTAATTATTTTTTTAGTCCTCTATCACTGCAGTGTAAATATCATAAGATGAACGTTAAATCCAAAATAAAAGTAATTGAAAATATTAGAATGCAATATTAGAATATTAGATATTATTAGAGAGAATATTAGAATAAACATTGAAAATATTTAGAGTATAAAGTAACTATTTAAGTTTTTTTAGTTTAATTGTGGTCATATTTATTATCAAAGAAATATTCTGTAAATACAAAAATGGAATTTACATCTTCAAAATTTAGTGCTTTGAATTTTTCACTAATTCGTAACGGCTGTAAATAAGTGAAAAAAAAAGGTTTTACATCTTTTTGAATTTTTTTTTTAAAAACTCTTTACAATTTTAAAAAGTCCAAACTAGTTTCCTCCCCTTAACATTTTCAATGAGTCTGTTAATTATAATCTTTTTGAAAATTTCTGCTTTTTTATATGAATTTTATTAATTTAAGTTCTGTAAGAAAAATTGATTAATTATTTTAACTTTCTTCAAGGGAATAAGTGGATTGGATTTGTTTGAAGAGCTGCTTATTAGCATTGAAATATCATTGTCTTCATAGAATAATATCTATTAACAAATTTAGCATCGTGGTGAGTTCTGTATTAGGTGAAACCTTTATGATAAAATAAACACTGAATTGTTTTCTAAGGCAGGTCATCATCATTATTTGACAGATCAGCATCATTATTCGTTATCTGAAAAGAAAAAATTAAACTGCAAGAACTTCCTTTCCAAAATGAAAAGGAAGATCTTTTCGCCGAATAAATGACGAATCAAAATTTCCATATTTCGGAAGTCTTCAACTTTACTAAGATTTCCGACTAGGGAATAACATAGATGCTTCACTTTTAGTTTTCTCATTCAATTTGAAACCGTAATTTGGAATCTACGTAAGTAATTAACGAACAGATTTCAAGGATTGTCTGTCCAACGGTTTTTCAATGACTATTTTGAACAAGTTTACGCTGACTGGTCAAATGTTTCCTTTGCCAGAATGACTGTAACTGGCAGAAGGAAAGTTACTATTTTACAGTCGAAATAATTAGGACGGTATTTTCATTATATATTATCTCAAATGTAAGATGATGTTACAAAAATCAGTATTCATAATAAAGCTCAAAGCATTTTCTATCTTGAACCTTCATCAGGTCATGTTTGCGAATTCCATACAAAATACTTCTGTGCCGTATTTGGTCGATGTCAATGTTGGAGAGATCTTCTTGTCTAAGACATTGTAAAGACAGTTCCCCATACCCTGCTTGCCATTAAAGACACCTCCCGAAGGGCCCATCCTGTTTTTGTCCCTTGCTGCCCCCACTATCTCCCATTAGACCAATGTCTTTAAAATATCTTACACAACATGTCCACAAAATCGTCATCTCTAAATAATGACATTGACCAAATAACGGTACAGAATTGTCTGCAATGTTATATGTTAGCTAACGAAGGCTCAAGGTATCCGAAGTAGAAAAATCCCTCATCGAAGCTTACACTATTTGCGTATTTACTTAATATGTGTAGATATATAGAAGAATTGATTATTCCTTCATTTCTAAGTTATAATGACAATTATAATTAATATTGTCATGATTTGAGTTTTTGTAAATCTAAGGTTCAGTTGTGGACTCTAGAACGGAGGTCCTGGGTTCAATCCCAGATAGGTTTTTCAGATACTTTTTTTAATTTCAAACTACTATTTATTAGTTCTAGAAGTTTCTTGTTAGACGTCATTCCCACATGTTTTAAGATATAAATAGGTGATAGGTTGAGGTGATAAGTGTTCAGTTGTAACCTGGCTTTGTAACAATATTATTATAACACATATTTATATCATATAGGCCTAGTTATGCTCTCCCAAATTCTTTTCAGTGCTACAATGATAAATTATCATTAGCATAGCTATCATTTAGGGTCACCGTTGAACTATTCTTAGGTACTTGCCTTATTCCCAGGACAAAGGACGAACACTAATATTTCTTATATTTTTTTCAATTAATATGATTGAAATTCAAATGTTAAAATAATTTTTTAAGCCTAAATTCCATATTTATTAATACATTCAAGAAATTAGAAATCGCTGAAATCAAAAAGGCAAGAAAGCCGAATTGCTCCATTTAAGTATTTTATATTGCTAATAAAATGATTCATCATTCATGTTGATAACATTATAAAATGTAACTGCAGAAAGGAAATGATTAGAGCTGATAAAATATTCAAGGATTTTAAATTGGTTGCCTTGAGGACAGAGTTATCGGATTCCGCATAAAGCACCGGATTTAATCCTTAATCATTACAATATTATTGATTAGATCCCACTAGAGGATGTACAGGCATTCCAGGCAAGATTTAATAGTGATTTGAATTTCTAAATTTTAAAACTTATTTTCAAATGAATTTAAATGTAATTTTGTGATAAAATTAGAAAACGAAATTCATGGTTGTTCTCTTTTTTTTTGATATTTTTGATTGCTCTAAATTATTGCTTCGTTAATATTAGTAATCAGTCGGAATATAGGTGTTGCCCAGGAAAATTAAAAGTTTCAAAAAAATAAATAATCGGATATAGTATGATTTTTTTTTAATTTTGATTTTTCCCGGATAGGCGAATGATTTTTCTGCCTTTTTCTGAACTACATTCCACAAGCTGTACTCGACTTATCTAGAATAAAACGGTTATGGTGGCTTCTCTGTATTCACCGATGTCGTACACAAAAGTAACTTCTTATAAGGATGGGGCAAAATGGAGTCAAACACATAATAATGCAGAGTTTTAACTGAAAAAAAAAAAAAAATGAAAGCAAAACACACTTAATGAAACCCTGCATATCATATGCAATTGCTATGTGAATTTGATACCTATAGGTCAAAAGCTATTACAATGTTTTAAATGACTAAACTTTCACTTTTTTATAAATATAAGATTAACTGGTAAAAATTGGTATTGGTCATCATAAGTCTCACAACAAGTATAAACTAATTTTATACCGGTATTCATTTATGAATATTAGATTATTTATATAGGTTGTTAAAGGACAATTTGTGAGTAGATTTCTTAAGCAAATTGCTAATAAT
Source organism: Thereuonema tuberculata (assembly GCA_023159025.1). Taxonomy (NCBI): domain Eukaryota; kingdom Metazoa; phylum Arthropoda; class Chilopoda; order Scutigeromorpha; family Scutigeridae; genus Thereuonema; species Thereuonema tuberculata. The sequence continues at coordinate 324,994,559 of JAFIDM010009631.1, read as the reverse complement.
AATGGTATATTACTGCTTTGTACGCCGCCGTCTCTCGTAACATGGGAAATAGTAACATGGAAGTAACATAGTCTTCGAGGAACCGACCCAAGTCGCTCTAAAGCAGCATCTCTGTAAGATCCAAGTTGAAATATTTTCCTGCAAGCCGCAAGTTTCATCTTTACAAGTTGACGATGAATGTAATAGACGGAGTGTTTAGAATCTTTTCATTAGATTATTAGAAGCTTTAAGAATGCGGATGGATTTTACGAATATTCTTCCGAGTTGTTTCCCTTTATTTTCGTAGAGTGCAGCAAAAAACAAAAAAAGGATGAACAGTATTTTTACTTTGTTTGATCCGTTGAAATGGGAATTTTCTTTAAGTGAGACGTCATTAACCGTATTCATTTTTTTCGCGGAGGATGGGGATATCTGAAGAACTGTATGCATTATGGCAACTTCTGAGGATACTATTTTGGTATAATTTATATTTATTGTATATTCATGAGTCTGTGAAGCTTGTCAAGAATCTTAAACAACAAGGCATTTTTAGCAATGGATGCAGAAATTCAGCAGATCTTTGATTGCAATCCAGTGATGTTTCTGTAGGTCTCAGCCTAATTTTTTTTGTCACAAAGTCATTCATGATATGAATAGAAGTTTGAATAGTATGAATAAAAGTTTGAATAGAAGTTTCGAGTAATATGTGAGCTCAGTTATTGGTTAATGCTCGACTAATTATTTTCCATTGGCTAATGAATATTACTATTTCTGAACATTTATATTCAGGAGGAATAGGATTAACCTTTGCAGGATATTAATACACCTTGGAATCTTATTAAACAGGAAGAGGTGTCTTGTAACGAATATTAAGAAACTGACTTAATTATAGATAATTATAGATATTTTTTTAGAGGGCATTGATAATATTGGAAACTTTTGACATGACAGTGTGTTCTTTCTGATAAGTACATTTTCTTTTTTATGTTACCGTAAATAAAGCTTACATGAAGTGCGTTATTACTTGTCAAACACCAGTGCTACCAAACTCAAAGCTATTTTCTGTATGAATACAGAAGGTAGAAAATTCCTTGTGCTTCATTGATGCGAATCGACTCATGATTTTTATTCGTTCGAACAACCTTCTATGGCTACCCTTACCACTCCGCAAGGTTGATTGAGCCTCTACTGCCCTCCAGTGAATATGGTCTACAGGTTATTGATGCCCAGGGAACTGCCGAAGGAATTCTGATCAGAATCGCAGTGGGATCGATAATAAAGATCAGAATATTAAGCTACGCCCTCTACTGGGAAAACAAACAATAATCATGCAACTGTGATTTTACTTCAATCCTTTGATTCTTCGTTTAAGCATTAAAAATTAAAGGCCGATTGTAGTCAATGATTTTTTTTATTTAAGCTGAGTGCTTTCATGCAATATTCTATATCAGAATTTAACATGAAAATGACGAAGCATCAATAATACTGTACAGGCAGGTCCTAAAATAACAATTGCAAACATTGCTGTGTTTTGTTTTGTTTTGTCTTGTTTTTTTCATTTTTCCTTATTTTAAAATTCACAAAAATAGTATAAACGAAACTTAGTTTTAAAACTTATGTGTGCAATGTACCTTTTTTATTTTTTAAAAAAAAATTAATTAAATTGTTGTTACTTATTTATATTAGTTGTCTAAATCCAATTCATTTTAATTATTTCAAAGCAATCGTAAATTAGTGGATTGGTTATCAGATTACGAACCATTCTTTAAGAGATCGATAGAAATCCATTATTTGATTCTAATACTTGTCTATGATTTTTTTTATAACATTTAGGGATCCGATTGGAAAATTTTCAAATACAAAGATCATTTTTTGTATTTGAAAAATTTTGTTCGTAAATACAAAAGATCATTTTTGTCTGTAAATACTCAAAGCAAATTCAAGAAGATCTATCCAACAGTTTAACAAATCAGGGACAAACACACGCACAAACACACAATTGCATCTAGACTGACTGATTTTCTAAGCTTCCTAGCAAAAAAGAAAGTGAAAATGCGTCAAATTTGAGGCTAAAAGCATTTTATATTTTATTTCTTTTTCCAAATAAAATTTAGAATACTTTTTTAATTAATTTTTAATTAATTATATTCAATAATATTCTTTAACGAATTTCATTGAAACTTAAGACTTTTTCCATTTAAGATAAAAAGATATTTCTTTCCAGACGAAATTTTTCTTTTCACTAGTGGATAATACTTATCTTTGTCTGAATAACCATTTAAAATACTAGAATTCCCAGCAAAATTTTACAAAAGACAGAAATTTTTAGAATGATATTTAGTTTACTTTTACTGTTTTAGTTGGAAAGATGAAGAATATCCAGGTTAACGACTTTTTTTATAATTCTTTTCGTATTTTGTCATATTAAATACGATTTATTTTTGTAGAACGATTTCGTTGTTGTTGTAACTGGGAAATGTAAAAACTACTTATGCTAGAATAACAAATTAAAGCAAAGTGCTGCACTTAATAAAGTTTTTAGTTGTATGTAGAAAGAAAAGGCACTTGTACTTAGAAATAAACATACAAATAAAAGTGCTTGCAAAGAAACTCAAATCATCTTGTATTCACTGGTGTTATTTTCTTCACAATTCTATTTTTTTTATTTGGCTTCGTATTCAGTGATTAACTTCAGTGCAATTTGAATTCATTGGTATTTCCTTATAATTACTGTCATTATTAATTCCCATTATGATTGTCTCGTTTTAGTTATTATTGTAGTCGAAGAAGACGCTCTACGTTTGTTTTTCTTTTTCTATCGACTTTTGACTAGTCGTTAAATAATAGGGAGTATTTCCTAAGGCAATGCTTGACCGATAAATAATTCCTCAATGGTTCTCACACACACACAAACAGAGACACTACGTAAGATAAGACCAATGCATTTTTGTTTCTGATCGAAAGAACGCTTTGCAGCATACGCAAATAGTCTGAAACATGACTGTAACCTCATCATATTGGGCTTCAAGCAAAGTTTTCTTATCTTTCCAGGCCTCTTGGTTATATAATTCTAAATAAAAACAGCATTTTATTAATGTCTGATACTTAATTAATCACCCTCAATAGTTCTCATTAAATTAAATCGGATCAATGAAAGTAAACAATGAATTTCTATATATTGTTGCAATTCCGAAAGAAAAAAGTCAAGCTTCTATCGATGTTCGCGCATTTGTTTTTGTTCCGTGTTGTTAAGATGGGACTTTGGTTTTTTTTTTGTAATAACACATTAAGTTTTTCGTTTTAGCATCTTAAAATCATCCTGTCAGTGATATGCCAAACAGAAATCACGAGCAAATGTTATAAGAGGAAAACCACACTCAAATACATTGCATTACCAGTATTATTTCATTACAAACACCCAAAATAAGCGGCTCCAAAGTTTAAAAGACCGAAATTTTGTTTTAAAATGATTTCAGTTCTTCATCTTTAAAAATTAAATGAAAATCGATTCACCTGTGTTTTATCGCTTTAGAGTCCTTTCGCCCTTCGGTTGATTTCGTTTCTTTTCGTGTTTTCGTCAATAAATTAATAAATTTGTATTTGAGTTTACTAATGCAATTCAATCCGTATTTTTACTTTAATAATATTCTGTTGTGAAAGAGATAAAAAAAAACACTTTACCATAACTGTGAGTTTATTTACTTTTGTTCTGCAAACCATCAGATTCCGTTAAATAAACAATCAAATCTGAATTATTTATTTCAGGAAGTTAAAAGAAAACAACTTCAGTTTTCAGCCAGTCTTTGCCTGAAAATTTTTTAACTTTTCTGCCGAATTCATCTGTTTCTCAGCAAAGACAGCTTTGTGGTTTTCTAGAAAATTCGGCTGCAACGTTTATTAAAAAAAGGCAAGTAAAATATAAATGAGAAATGCTAAATAAAAATTTAATGTTAAATAAAAAACTTTAACATTAAGATGTCAAAAAGATCCCAGTATTATTTTCAACTTGGGATTTTTATGTTTTTACATTATTATTTTGTCAAATAATTTTTTATCTAAATTTCAGTGTTCGAAGAGAATTAATTTTTAAAAAGAGAAAAGAGAAAAGTTGGACTGCTGTCACAAACAAGAATTCAGGACATGTAAATTCCAAACAAACAAGCAACATAATACCAGGGTGAAATTAAAGGAGTTAAAAAAACAAAACAAATAACCAACTCTTTGTAATGGATTATTATAATTTTAAATATTCAACCAGTGACACTTTTCTTGGTATTCTTTTTAGTATTGTTTTTTGACTGTTTTTATCAAAATAAATTGAGTATTTTTGGTCGTTGATTTTCTTCCAGAGGAATCTGTGAAATGAGGAATAAGGCTTTCGAATGTAGGATTGGCCTTCCGATCTATATTTTATCCCTATACGCAACTGTGTATTCTGTGCTATCCATCTTCCATTCGATGGTACGGATTGGATTAATTTTACTTTTGTTTACCTCCCACTAAAAAGAAAATTATTAGATTTGGAAAATTACTAAAAATATCGGATTTTTATTACAGAATCATTTTTTTAAAATTTTGTTGTTATTACTTTTTTTAAGTTATTACTTCAAAATAAGAAAAAGAAAAGCATTGATTCATTTTGAATCTTCCTTCAGTGAACAAAATATAGACTTTAATCTCGTTGTTCATAAAATGGCTAATACAAATCATTGCCTCAGCAGCCAAATCCCTGTTCGACATTAATGGATGGAATATGCAAGCTGAATTTTAATTCTATGTATTAAGGATTATTTTATTAGATGAGGTTTACGTAATAACGCATGAGATTATCTGAAAGCCATGAAGTGTGGACACGGTCTCTGATAAGTTTATTTATGGCCTTTCCCTCAATTGCAGGTGATTTCTGTCTATGGGATAATTGTTTCACATGTGAATGACTAGCGCTGTCTCATCCAACTGCAGACGCAGTCTACGTTCACACGCCTCCTCCATAACCTTCATCAAAGAAAGATGATTCCTAAAAATTGATTTTGGTCGTTAATCAAACAGAATGAGTAACACAGTCATCATAATTAAGCTGAATTAAACGTAATGGAATAACATAAAAGTTTCCAAATAAATTCACAAATAATGTTTTGTAAATATGTGTCAATATTTTTTTCTTTAACATAATTTCAACAATAAGAATAACATTGTTTGTTAATTGAATAGATTTCATTTGTGATTTGAAGAAGACGAGATTTTAAGAAAAAAAAACGAATAAATTGAAAATTTTATGAAGACTTCTTTAAATGAAGAGCATTTCTTCTTGTACTTAGAATATCAATCAAAGACAGTTCCACTTGGCTTTTCAGAAAAAGAAAGAAATACGAAGAAGTCAATAAAGACAGACAGTACGGGGCATCTACAGAGGAAGGACTTTCATTGAAATCTAAAGCAATTAGTACGCGGATAGAGTTTTTTTTCTAAAGTTATTGTTATTCGAATATTGGTGAGAACATTATTAAGAATAGTATAAAAATCATTGAAATCTTGCAATTCATGTCTTACACAGCTTCTAAGGTTTCTCTTATTATGAAAGAAAATATCTTTATTTCTCAACAATCAAAAGACCTGATTATTATTTCCAGATTTAATTAATCACTCTGTAACTAATTAAATTCGTTGTTTTCTTTTTTTACCCTCAGAGTTTCTATCATCTCTGCAATTCTCTATTTAATTATTTTGGTCTGATCTCTATAGAGTCCACATTTCAACACTCTTTAGTTATTTCTACTTATTTTTCATTTGAAAACTATTAAAAATTTGAAAACCTACTGATTTATTTTGAGATGTAAGCTTTGTAATAGAAATGTTAATTTTAAAATGAACTTTAATGTATGTGGATTTCAATATGAATTTTTGTATTGCCTGTTTTATTGAGAAATTCCTGAGAATTAAACTTTCACTATAAAGATATGCATTCTCTATACTGGTGGGCCCGGGTTTCAGTGATAGTCATTGGACTCGGATTAGAGGCACGGGTTGAATTCCCGGAGGAGTTAGGGGATTTTTCCCTTACAATTAACCCAATCTTCTGTAAAATCGGGACAGGATCTCTATCGTGGGAGTTAAAGATGGATATTGGGCCGACCATTCAGCTCCAAGTCTTATCTCTTGCGACTCCAAGGGCCACATGGATCTATTGTAAGATGCTTTAACAACAGTAGTGTCCAATATGAGTCTCAATTACACAGTGTTTAGTTTCATTGGATGAAATAATATGAATAGTTATATATTACAAATAGTTATAATATAAATATGAACAGATTCATCAATTTTAACATATCAATTGTAGGTAAGATAGGCCAACACACAGGATTAAATTTTAAAAAAGTTTATGTGCATTTAAAAAATGGTACAACCGGTTTCGGATTGGTACAACAGATCTAGGTGGCCATTGAAGTTGCAGCTAACACCAACCGGACTAAGTTGGAGTTGGATGGTCGGCCCAGAGTACCGCGCAATGCAACTGGAGGGTAGGCTCCAGTGTTCAGAACCTGAACACTGGACAAAGTTGAGGACGGGGTGTCGGCCCGTCGCTCGCCCGCCTTTAACTCCCGGGAAAGAAACCCGGTACCCATTCTATAGAGGGCTGGGTAGATTCTAGGGCCCGTTTGGAGGAGAAAGAAGCGTGGAAAAATTCCCGCCCTCCGCCTCCAACCCGCAGCCAAGCGCCCTTACCCACTCGGCTACCGGACCCACAAGCAATTTCATAACTTTTTAAACTATTTATAATTTCAATATTCAACGTGAATAATTGCAAAACTATCAAGTTTTCATACCGTCTCGACAAGGTTGACTTATAAAATGTTTGACACTTGCATGTTTGACTAGGAGCAAAAAAAAGTATTATAAAAATACTTATTCAAATTTTCCTTTGTTATTTAACGAAAAGTTTAAACTGAGTGTGAGAGTAGCATTAGAATTATTAGAAAGGTCAGAAACGGACTTTACGAGAGAATCATTGCATATTCTGGCAAGACACAGATTTTAGCTCACCAAGGAAATTCTCTTCAAGATGAGATAAGAACGAAAAACAGCCGAAAGATGTACAGATTAAACGTCCAACTAATCACTACACGAATATCAAAAACATAGAAAGTCGTTACAAAACTTAAAATATGAAATAACTCTGCTAGAAAATTGAAGGAGAGGTTTGTGAGCTCTGGCTTCTACTGGGAATGTGATATTGATCCAAATTGAAAAGAAATTGAACATGTGGAATCAAAATGGTGAGGCATAACTTAGTTTGACTATTCCCTTTTCCCGCTTAACGAGAGAGATGGCAACGTGATTTTAATGTTCAATAAACAGGTTCGAATAGCTGCCTGTTTATATGGCTACATGTTTCGTCGCTGTTTAACAAACTTGAACTTTCTCTCGTCATCTGAATCAATTGTAACTGATCCCACTCACCTATGAATTATCTTCGTATGTAGGAGTCACAATTTCATCGCCGCCAAACAGCGACTGGTGGAAACAAGCCCAATGGACGTTTTTAGGAGAAGGAGCGATTGTGGGGAAGAGATCTCGATTCCCATCGAATGAGCAAAGAAAAAAACAACTAGATGGGTGGGCCTGGGCTTCACTCGACAGCGTCACCTTCTAGTAAAGGCGGATACGTTATCATTGTACTGCAATGCGTCTAAATGCCGAGAGACGATCTCTGTACTCCTGACCGATCTCAATACTGAGCAATTGGCTTCAATGTGGGACATGGCAGAGAGAATTTATGATTATTCTCTTAGAAGTGTCATCAGCTGTGTTAAAAATAATCAAATGGTAGAAATTTGGAGTTTTCTAGATTGAGATTCTTTTCCAAATTTAATATTATTTCCTATTTAAAGGAAAACTGTTTTGAGGATTGTCCTGCTGCTTACATCTTTCTACCTATTTATTTCATCATATCACTTTGTTATCTAAGATATAAGTTTTATATATCTAGAAATCCTATCTTCGTCATAGGATAGAGCCAACAGTATTGTTTAAACGTAATTGGATAGCATTTCAGCTGAAGAATTTAGATTTTATTTGATTCTTCAAATGAGGAGCTTAGTTTCAAAACCCGCCGTCTCCAAAAATAAATTTTTGGAAAATAGGGGTTTGTTAATGCATTCACATTGGACATGGCGGGCTTTGAAACAGCACTCGTATCGAAATCGTATCGCGATACATTGTTTTTGAAGTTAAACTGTATGCAAACGGCGGATTTTGATTTGAACTTAGCAAAAACTCCATTGCCTCGGAATTTGCAATTTTTGGAGATAGCGGGTTTTGAAACTAAGCTCCTCAAATATCCTATAATTACTGTTATAATAAAGTTCTTCGTTCTATATTAAAACAAATATATTCCTCATCTATCTGTTTAAAAATTCTTCAACGATATTTCGCCGAAAACTATCGTTCCGCTTTTTCAAGTTTTTCGCAAAATAAAATGACAATAATATGCACTAATCATAATGTTAACAATGTATATGCAATGGCTGTTCACTGTGTACTTTGTTTTTTTAATATCCATTATTTAAATTTCTTTTCTTTGTGCCGCATTATATTCTGGAAATGAGATAATGTATTGCTATTTATTGTAACCTCTATTCTTGTTGATACATGGGTAACTTTTTATAGTATAGGCTTCAATCATATAACTTGTGTGTTTGTCTTTAATTTTGAATAAAATCTCTACAATTGGATCCGGGATATGTTTTTCATTAGTGCATTGTTCTGCCCATTCCGACGCTTTTGGTTTGTTGTTCTTAAAAGCAGCAATATGTTCCTGTACTCTCTTTTTTAAAGTTCTTCCTGAATTTCCAGGATAAATTTTTTTGACAAGTTCTACATTTTAATTTGTAAACAGTATTCATTGTATTCCAAATATCATTTTCGTTTTCACTTTTCTTTTTTAATAGTGATTTTAAATTTTTGCCCCTTGTGTTTACTATCTTTTTTTCATTTTCTTTGCAAATCTTTTTTATATCTTTATGAATTTCGGCTTCCCCAGGTAATTTCAGTATCTTATTATGTGATGATTTATTTGCGTTTCTAATTTTTCTTCCTTTTGTGAAAAAATCTTTAATGCATTTGTTAATAAGAAACTAATGTTAAAAGAATATCCACAAATGCATTTCCAAAGAAAATGAAAAATTTCGAATACAATGGGTACTGTTTACAAATTAAAGTGTAGAATTTGTCAAAAAATTTATTTTGGAAATTCAGAAAGAACTTTAAAAGAGAGAGAGTACAGGAACATATTGCTGCTTTTAAGAACAACAAACCAAAGGCGTCGGAATGGGCGGAACACTGCATTAATGAAAAACATAATCCGGACCCAATTGTAGAGCTTTTATTCAAAATTAAAGACAAACACACAAGGTATATGATTGAAGCCTGTACTATAAAAAGTTACCCATGTATCAACAAAGTTAGAGGTTACACAGTGAATAGCAATACATTATCTCATTTTCAGAATATAATGCGGCACAAAGAAGAGAAATTTAAATAATGGATATTAAAAAAACATGCATCAACAAAGATTACACAGTGAATTGCATATACATTGCATATACATTGTTAACATTGCATATACATTGCATATATATTGCATATACATTGCATATATATT
>JAFIDM010009631.1:324940981-324973701 GCA_023159025.1 Thereuonema tuberculata | reverse complement strand
GTTTTTTTTCTAGTGGTTTCCATCATTAACAACTGACCAAATACTTTCCCATGTTTGGAAGTAGTTTTCTCTCTCTTGCCGTTGTCGGTTGATTCGATAAAAGCGAGTGATGGAGGCGTAGCAATTCTGTGATTCAGTCCACTTGGCTCATTAATGTAGTCCTTAGTGACAAGATAATTGTAATTGGATCTCTTTGGAAAGTGGAAACTGAAGTAGAAGTGGAGTGTTCGAATCAAATGAATGGTCTGCAGAGTGGCAAAGTGGCTTCATAAACAAACATCTCTTGTTGCCTTTGACAAATCTCTAAGAGGAATTTTTTATTCATTTTTATTTTGATATTTTTAATTAAAGTTTATCGTGCCCAGTTGGGGGCAAGAAAAATTATTTCAGTCCAACTTAAAAAAACAAAAAACCAAATTCATGAAATATTTCATGTCAAATTGAAAAAGAAAATAAAAAATATTTTTTGATTTTCTCTGAAGTAAAAATAATATATTTTTACTATTTTTCAAAACTTTTATGTGATAAACAGGGTGATTATTCCTGTAAAAGCGCTATTGCAGTTATGATGCGACGAATGGTATAATTGGATAGAGCACATGTTCAATTTTGTTTTGTATATCTCCGAACTGTGGCCTATGACCTACATTAATCACATGGCAACTGGAAACCCGAAGTACGCAGTCCTGGCTAAAGCGAGAGCAGTGGGTCATTGGCTGTTGTCGTATAACAAACGATTGCCTCTGCCGCTCGCCAGGTGGTGTTGTTGACAACTGGGCGTTCACAGGTGAGGAAAACATATACTGTGTTTTAGAATATCACGCAACCAGGTCGGGGACGGTGGTGCACTGTGGTTTTCGCACCAAATTTCAGAATGACCCACCTGCCAAGAATTCCATTCGTAAATGGTACGATGAATTTAAGCGACCTGGTTGCGTGATATTTTCGTCACCTGTGAACGCCCAGTTGTCAACAATACCACCTGGCGAGCGGCAAAGGCAATCGTTGGTTGTATGACGCAACAGCCAATGACCCACTGCTTTCGCATTAGCCAGGACTGCGTACTTCGGTTTTCCAGTTGCCGTGTGATTAATGTAGGTCATAGTTCACAGTTCTGAGATATACAAACAAAAACTTGAACATGTGCTCTATCCAATTGTACCATTCGTCGCATCATAACAGCAATAGCGCTTTTACAGGAATATTTTGAAATTATTTTCAAAACATTTGTAATCACCCTGTATATTTAACAACAATATTATATCTGCTTCCTTGATAACAAAGTTTCTTCGGTTTTTGCTGATGATAAGTTCGTATCGTTATTTTTCATCCCTACGATTTTATTTTTCTAAAATATGTTCTTAAAGAAATTAATTTTCTTATTTGAAATATATTTACCTAATAAATGTGAGTACAGTACTCCAGTAGTGTAGGCATTGGACTATGGGTTGGAGGAGTGAGATTCAATTCCCGCAACGATCAGAGATTTTTCCCTTAATACTTCTTCTCCAAACTTGTCTTAGGGTCCACCCAGCCCTCTACAAAATTGGGCTCGCGTTGCTTTCACAGGGTTAAAGGCGGAAGGACGTTGAATGTATGACCTTAAAGTAGGCTCATTATAATTTTTAATTCACAATGGTTACAATCGTTACAATGGTTACAAACTGTAACTACACTAGAGGAATAAGATATAGAAAAATAGTTTTCTTTTACTAAAATAGTCTGTGAATATAAATTGATTTATTTATCAAAAAAAAAAACTTGGAAACTGATATAAGGAAAACATGAAGCGTCAAATTAAAATAATTCGAATTATAAAATAATTTTTGTAAGCTGTGTCAAAATTTCCACCCTCTTAAAGAGAAAACGTGAAGCTTTAAACTAAAAATCAACCAAAAAAGAAGCTTTCTATTTAAAACTATCTTTGTTTAATTTCCGTTTTCTTAATTAAATTTTAATGTTTTTGGAATTATAAAACTAAGATTCAAGAACTGTTATTTAGAACAGAATGAATTAGTAAGTAAAGATTTTCGCAAAGATCATTTAAACAACGCTTATTACTTTTTGGGCCACTGAATTGTCTTTTACGACATTGTCTTCTTTTTTTAAGAAAATAATTCACTGAAGAGATATAAAAGACAGGCAAATTAAAAACATATTTAAAATACAGTCGGACCTCTATTTAACAAACCTCTATTTTGCGAATTTCTCTATTTTGCGAACTTTTCTTTGGAACCAAGAACATTTTGCAAATTTCTTCGTAAAATAACCTCCAAATAGCGAAGTGCATTTTCTATTTAACGAACTATTTCGAAGATACAGCTGAGGGAAAAAGAAGAAATTAACGATGATGTGCTGATTGATGATTATCTTTCACTTGATTTTGAAGTTGAGACCTCGAAACACTAAGTGAATCGGATATTTTGGACAGTGTGAAAAATAAAAACAATACAGCAACGAATTGCGATGAAGATGAAGATGATGAAAATGGAAATGATCATTATGAAGAAATCAAAAAAACATTCGTGTGATGAAATGCTAAAATAATTTGAAACAATCCGACGCGGGTTACAATTTGAAGAAAATACGCCTGAAAGTGTTTTTGGTACATTGCAAAGATGCGAAACGTACTATGAGCAAAAACATTAAAAAAAAAAAAAAAAATCAGACAAAATTAACAGAAATTTTATTAGTAAAATTTAAGTGCGCATGTGGTAATGTATGCTTTATGTCATTAAAATTATTACTTTTTTAATAATATTTATGTTTATGTATTTTAAATCTGTTTTATTTAGTTTAAAGTAATTTTAAAAGGGGAATCTCTATTTAACGAATTTTCTATATAACGAACTTTTTTTCGGGATTTAGCGACTTCGTTAAATAGAGGTCCGACTGTATTTTTAAAAATCGTAAAAATACAGTTTCAACCTACGTGAGCTTAATCGTCATCAGCAGTGCTTTTCTTCCAAAAACAACAGAAAATGTACAATTTTAAATTACAAAGTCATTGATAATTGCTTAATTTTTAACCACGAAATTTATAAATCATTCCTTTTTTGTTTGAGTCTTTCCGTGTAATCAGTTGGCTCTTGTGTCTTGAACAAAAGTCCATGTGCTCTTAGATGTCAAATACTGTATTTATTTATATACTGGTGCTGACCTCTTACGGTGATGAAGTGAAATGGAATTAACAAAACCCTGTATAGTTCTAAAAAGAATAATTTTGAAGGTGATGTCTGAAATGTCAAAATGATTAAACTTTTTTTTTCGAAGGGAAGATGATCTATCGCTGAGGACAATTTTTGGAAATTAGATAAACAACATCGGTTCAACAGGATATCCTTTACCCGTTTTTGTCGTTTTCTCTCTTCCTTGAAGTAGCATGTTATCTGTGTGATTACAATTTTTCGCATATACAAAAAATTAAGCAATTATGAACAATTTTACTTTTTAAAAACTTTCAATTTTTTTTTTCAAAATTTTGAAAGGAACGCACTAGCGATAATGAACTGGACGAGGCCTGTTGATACTGTAGTTTTTATTTTAATGGTTTTTCTAAAAGTATTTGAAATATGTCTTTAACTTTGTGTGTTCTGTGAATAATTCTGATAAAAGAATAATTTAATACAATTAAATAGTAATCTTCTTTCTTTGTATATTTATTCCACTCAATAACCAGTGAATCATTTATCCTTATCTCTTCAATTCGCGATGTTCTCGTTATTCTAAATTGCTTTATTCTGTATACTCTGATCTCTACTTTATCTCAAAGGCGCTAATTACTTAGTACTTTTAGAAAAGAAAAACTTTTCAGAACACAAAAATAATAATAAGTGGATGACGTCGATAGATTTGATAAACAGTTTTCTTTGCTAAAAATATCCTAAAGAAAATTTAGGTTTTTTCAGGTTCTTAACAGAAATATTTGTCTTAATTTAAAAGTACTTTGGCTATATTTGTTTTCTAGTGAATAGAGATACTTTATATGTTTAAAAACCTAAGTTCTGCAAATTTATATTTACATTTACTTAAACCCTTATATCTTAATGACCATTATTAAAACTATAACAGGTTTTAAATTTAGTCTTTTGATAAGCTTTAGGAAACATTAACTGTAAATTTCTAATCAAACATTAACGAATATTTTGCCTATTGTATATCTGAAACTAATTTTCTAACTGATCTATAAGTCTCAGAGAAAAATGACCGAAAAATAACTTATTCTAGAGTAACAGTAAAAATGAAAAAGTCAGTATTTGTCTAAGAGCCCACAACAAGTCAACAGTGAAGTCTATCTTCAGAAAAGCTGGGAATCATTTAAAAAAAAAATCAGAAAATTAATTTTCAATAATCAAGTTAGGAAAGCAAAAGTAGTTAACATTGGAAAGTGAAACAAGCAAAGGCACTGAGTCAATCAATTTCTAGAACCGTAGTAACATGCACATTAATTAATATATACCCAATATTCAGTTACTGAACTCTGAATTACACTATACTCAATTCATTGTTGGAGTAATCGGTTATCAATTTACCTCAAGAGCTCTCAATTTATATCATTATTGGGGTGGGATCATCATTGTATGAAAGTGTTTGTTAAACAGCAATGAATTCCAATATTCGCTCAATTTCCGTTATTTGAAACGAACGTCATTCATTGCCTAAGGACAACACTGTTCAATGGTTAGTTGAGTCTACAACGAAGTAAAACAGCTATTGGAGCATGTATTTGATTACTCTACATTCGACCAATTTCAATAAATGAATAAATTACAGGTTTTTTTAAGGGATGAGTCACTGATTGGTGGCTGTTAGGATTTACAGCAGGAATATCAAGATTGAATTACAAAACCCATGTTACTTAAGTAAGTAGCTTATAATAAAGGCAAAGGATAAACGAACGTCTTCAGTATAACTGATTTCTCAGGGAAATTTTGTCACTTTCCCGCGCTAATTTCTTGATTAGGACCGACAGGGAAAAATCTAAATAAAACGATTAGGTCATCTCTTATCTTAAAAGTAAATTTCAAGTTTCAAGAAATTTCGGCCAGCAGTTCATTAGTGGTTAAGGTGAAAAGGATCACGTACAGACAGACAGATTGACTGAATGAAGCTCACTTTCCCATAAAAAAGAAAAAGAAGAAAAAATTTTAGCTTGAAAACAGATTAATTAATAAATTAATAAATTGGTTACATTTTCAATTTTATTGAATAATCGAAGCCAATTGTGAAATATTGTCTTTTGAAGAATAAATTTAACCAAATTATGTCCCTCTTCTTGATTTTTAAATTTCCAGATTACATGATATTTTGTATTTTTCTTAAAGAACTCCTGAATATATTTTAAAGTTTTGGCTTTAACGCAAAGTGAATGTCTGATTACATCTAAATTCATAGAAATCCTACAACTTCTGTACATTTTTTATCTTAAAAAATATTGACTAAAAGATGTTAGGAAATAAATGACTCTGTAAGGTGCCAACAGAAAAAGACAGGAAACAGAACAGAAAGAAGACCCAAATACTGATTGAAAGCAACTCTTTCATTCATTTCACTAAACATGTTGGTTAGGAGGTCTCCAAGTTTGAGGATTGCCGTTTGCAAACAGACAAAACGTTCGAAAATTAAAACAGCGAGGAAATTTATACTTAAATATCCACAAGATGTAAATCATATTTTTAAATAGGTTAATTTAAAATTTTCAGATTATAATTTTTTTTTATAAATTCAGTGTTCATTTTATGACTTGTAATATTTAAAAAAAAATAATTGTATTGCTTGGAGACTTTTGTTTTACATGTTTTTTAAATATAAAATTAAGAAGATCTGTAAATATAAAATTACTTTTATATTTTAAAAGAATTAAATTTAGATTAACTTCATAAATATGAGCAGATTCTCAAGTATTTGTATTTACAGGAGGGAAACCAATTAACGCACCCGTAAGTAATATAAACACTTTCCGAAATATGAGGAAGAGATTGGTACAAAAAGTTTGGAAAAAAACACAATCAGAATCATTGAACAAATATTTTCAATGTTGTTTAATTAGTGTTTGCTTCCCACAATTTCGATTTCCTCATTCGTAGCACTAGATTTTGCACTGTGTTCATAAACTGATAGAGGCATTCTTAAGCTGAGGAATGAATAATGGTCATTATGCTTCTAAACTTTGGACTTATAGCAGCATATGCACAAATGTTCTGAATCCATCTTCGAACTCGAGCTTATCTAAAACTGCTGCATAACTCGAGTTCTTGATTTAATTTTTCAAGTGCATTAGGCTTTCCATTGATTTAAATTCGGCCTTAATTTTAAGAACTTTCTATCTTAGTAAAATAAAAATTATGTAAATTTCAAACATATAATGCTAGTCATGCTGATAAATTATTAAGTTGCTAAATAATGACAATATATTAAAGAGTCTTGTGAAATGTTATTTCATATTGGTATTAATTTCGTTGAATTTATTTATACTGAAATTGAAATTTTGATGAGTGAAAAATAAACGTGTCTGTAACTTTAAAAAAAAACAGCAAAAATACTGTTAGAGATTCAAATTTCATTGGTAGAAAAATGTAGAATGACAAAGGCAGATTAGATTTTAAAAAAAAGACAATGTGGACAAAAGATTCATGATTTTGTAAATATTTTTATATCTTCATTGGAGAAGAAAGCCCGAGTGAGTCCTTCGATTTCAAATGGATAATGGAAAGAAAAGAAAAAATATAATTTACTTGAATAAAAGTTTAACGTGTGCGAGATATATTTTGATTGAATAAAAGTTCTGCCAACACAGATGATTAAAAAAGAAAAAAAAAAAAGAAAGAAAAAAATATTAAAAAATGACAATCGATTTCGTTTGGACTTAACCAAACATCATCTGGTGAAGAAAATAACACAAGATTCAGTCTTTATAGGCGAAGACACAGTTCCAAGTCCATGAATATCCAGAGTTGTCTGTAGAATTGTTGGTTTTTTAATTGGTGAATATCGTTATTTCGATATTCTCCAGTCTTTATTTAGACTGGCATCCTGCGCTGACCTAGAAAAGATGGCTTCAATCTTGAATAAAAGTCCAAATGAATTCGATTGTGATTTTTTTAAATATGATTTTAATTTTTTTTATTTTATTTTCTTAGTCATGTGTGTTGGCAGAACTTACTCAATCAAAATGAAATTCATTGTATTCTAAATTCTCTAAGTTTGAAGTTAGAATACAATGAATTTCATTTAAACTGATACTTGCGTTTTTAATGCTTTCTACAGAGATTTTGAGCAACTTCTACAATATCTAATTCATTTAAATATTATTATAAAAAAATCTTTATCAGAAAATTGAAAATAGTTTTTATTATATATAAGTCACGCAGAACATCTTTTTTCACTAACCTAAAAGGAAAAAAAAAAAGAAAATCATTAAAAAAACTGTTCATAAGCAAAATACCGTAAAAATTAAAAGTTTCTTTTATCAAACATTCTCGTTTTTCTCTGTCAAATAGAACATATTCTGAATACGATGAAAACCCGACGATGATTCTGATTCAAAGCTTGATAATTATTTCTAAGAAATATTCGACCGATTTTAACTTCACGATTCCAACTTCATTAACGAACTAAATTAGCCCAACCGAAGCAGAAATCAATGGCAACATCGTCACGCTAATTTCCCCCTGATTACGTCACTGTTTTTAACTAATCAGTCAACCAAATTGAAAAATCACCATTGCTTTCAATGTAGATGGATGCTTTTTGCTGAACATTATTATTAAATTAATTACAAGAAATTATAAGATTTAGTTAAGTAAAGTTTATTAATTTAACTAAGATTTGACTTCGAAATAACATTGGAGGCATCTGTTATTTAATATTAATTTAGTTAAACTATTTTCTTTCCCCTGAGGTTAATCTCTTCCTATTAAAGTAAGTATAACCTCTTAGGGACTCTTGCCAACTAATCGCATTACTTCCCTTAAATGTTTTAAATAAATTTCAGGGATTAATTTTGCAGAGAAATTCGAGTGAAGTACTTTACCAATATTTTATTTATGTGCTAAATACAAGCCAAATTGAATGCAAATGAAGTTCACATCTAAGTGAATTAACTAGTGTTGATATTTTGCCATTTATTTAAAGAGAAGCTGTTATTGTACGAAAGTTGATTTGACTTCTAGATTTAAAAATTCTGAAGGCTGGAGATTTAAAAAGTGATTTGTTGAATAGTTTTTAAAATTTCTTTTATTTTAAAACTTATCTTGAAGAAGAATATATTTCAAGTATTCAGGTATAATTTTTTGAAATTCGTTCCTTTCAAATCTTTCCCAATAATTTTACTAGAAAAAAATCCATGGTTTATTTCTATACAAAGAAAGGTTAAATAGGATGATTTAAAGAGTAAAAAAAAATAATAAAAATAAATAAAATAAAAATTGCTCAACAGAAATATTTACACTTTCATGCCCTTGGAAAGACCAGTTCTGCCAGCTCTGCTTTAGTACATAAGGGCTGCAACCAAAGCCTGTCTGGAAGGAAATAAGCCTGGAAAATTCTCGAAAAAGGCTGTGACCAAGCAATTATACCGTCTGAACATCTAGCTCAATAGTAAACTGAAACATAGCAAATTCATTAGAAATAATTTCAATTGTAATCATTAAAATAAGAAGGTATTTAATTAATCGGAATAGACAAACTAATTCATTATTTTTTTTTCTTCAAAATTAAAATCGTGCATAGTTGCTAAACTAAAAAAAAAATGAATGAAAATTAGCACTTCAAATTCACTGAGACTTCATGTGTCGTTCCCAAATCGAACAAGCATTAGACTGGAGACAGACTGAGAAAAAAATAAACAAAAAAAAAACACATTATATTCCGGTGCAATCAAAATCCTGGTTAGTTGACAATAATAAGTATGTGGTATCAGATTTTATTTTATAAAGAACATGGTGTGAAGATATACGAGGTATTAAACCATGTAATTAGAAACCAATATGGTTAATAGGTTAATTTCTTTTTCTTTTTTAACTTAAAATTACCAAAGATAGTGTATATCACTATCTTGAAAGGAATACTTAACATCCTGAGAAATACATTTGATTGTGCATTAATAAATATTAATTGCTAATTCTTTTTTGCCTATTTTACTAGGAAAGTGGAGCTCGTACAAATCAGTTATATATCTGTGTCCTGTTCTTGACCTTCCCTAACAAGTAAATATTTTAAGAGCTTTAACCTTTAATATCTGGATGAATCTTCTGGAAATGTCCTATGCTACGGACTGTAGATCATCTAATTTCTAACATCAACTAACTTTAAAATTTCCATGTAGATCTTTCACGAGAAATTAGTGCTGGAAGGGGATGAAAAAATCTCATAAGAAATCATTACAACCAATTACTAAGATAGTTTTTATCGCAATCTTATCAGTAGATATTAATCATTTTAGTAATCCACTAATTTGCACTCGCTTTGATAATAAAATATCATTTCATCTATTTATTTTATTATTAAGTTACGTACAACGGGCAGATGCTCAATTACAGTATCCAAACACAGGCCAAAGAACAATACAGAAATATAAATAAATAAGAACAAAATAAGTTTACGATACTAAAGTGGAAATTTAAATCCTGCGGGAAGAAAGAGAAGAAAAAAAGAAGAGAGAAATGGAAGATAGAGAGGGCGAGAGAAAGCATGAAAAAAATTATGTAATTGATAATTCAGAGGCGTTAAGTGTCTTATTAAAAATGTCGAGATTAAGACACTGATGGTTGTATTCATCACACATTCTGATCTTTAATAAAATCAGAATTGCCTTTAGGCAATTTTTGTGACGATTAGTACAGGATGTCTATAATTAAAGTTCACCTATTCTACGCACTCTACAGCAAAAACTACTTATCGGAATGGCACCAAATTTGCAGTATGTCGTAATGACGCCATGGGAATGACATTCATTGAAGAAACAATTAGTTCGAAAAATCAATAAATCTGGACGGATGACGCACGTTTTCATCTGCATAGTTCATTTAATTCGCATATGGGCGAAAGAAAATTTCAAAGCATGTCTGAAAATTCTTTATATTCCCTCAAAAGTGACAGGTGTGGGTTTACGACATTGTTGGATGGTTTTTCTTCGAAGAGCGTGGGCGCATAGGTCCTACTCCATGTTCCGTTACTGGCAATGGATATGCATCATTACTAACCATGTCAGTGATTCCAGCACTCCAACAACGTCAATGTCTTGATTCAATAGTGTTCCTGCAGGATGGCGCCCCTTCACACATCGCCAATTGTGTTAAACAAATGATCCGCAGTCATTTCACTGATGACCGCGTCATCAGCCGGCACTTCATTACTGCGTGGCCGGTATGCTCAACGGATCTCATCCCATGCGATTTTGGGCTGTGAGGGTATCTTAAAGATCTCATTTATCTGACAACGTGGCAACCTTGGAAGATCTTAAAGCAAGCATATCACATCACGTGCTCAACATTTCCATGGACACCTTGCATTCAACAGTTGAACATGCAATTCTGCGATTTCAGATGGTAGCAGATAATGGTGATTAACCCATATCAGCGCAGGGCTGTATTGCATTGTCGTGGTCAGCATACATGCCTACAAACACCCCCTGGTGGTCATTTTTGGAACTATTTTTTTTCAATGATTGTCCTTCCCATGGTGTCATTACGACGTCCTGCAAATTTGGTGCCATTCCTATAATGAGTTTTTGCTGTAGAGTGGAATAGGTGACACCCTGTATATGTAAAAGGGCTGTTAAAAAAAGTAAGCTATTCCTTTTGCGATTGGCAGTGACATTGAAATTAATTTCCACCAGCAAATTGGGATTCTCAATTATTTAGAAGATTGTACAGAAAAATTAGTAATGCTTTTCGCCTTCTAACTACTGAATCAAAACAGAAGTTGTATAAAAGAATAACATCATAAAACATTTCATCAGGAGAGAAATTCAGAAAGTTGTAAGGAAAATGAAGTTAAGAAATATTTTTTGTGCGTTTTTCAATAAGTTCAGCTAATGTTTAAAATTATATTTAGAAAATTTAAGAAAGTAATGAGGATTGACTAATTTTTTTCCAGGAAATTTAAAATTTATACTGTATTATAATTTAAAAATAAGCGAAATCTTTTCGTTTGTATTACTTTTCACAATTTTAAAAATATATTGGAAAGAAAAAAAAAACCGCAACGTTTTGAGAATTTAGGCTTCACGTACTTTCAGGAACCTTTCTTTTTATTTTTTTTTTCATCTGAGAATGAGAATTTTGAGTGTTTATATTATAATCTCTTTTATGTCTCTTCTCTACTTTCAATTCTTCCCAGAAACTCATTGACTTGTTGCAAAAAATATTTTTCTATGCTCCAAAAAAAAAAAAAAAAAACGAAAAAAAAAAGTATTAGTTTTTTTAGAGATTAGTTTTTAGAGAAGCAGTTCTAAATACTGTAGTAAATACTAAATCTCACAGTATGTTAAAGGCATTTTTTTTTTTTTTTTTATTCTTTTCCGAAATGTCTACCTAAGTCTTCAAATTTTATACATTTCAATAACTCGGTAAAAATTTTCAATTCGCACCTTGAACAGTGATTACGAATTGTTGAGGTTAAAACTTCAGCGTTTGTGTCGAAAGATATTTTTCAATTTACCTTTCATGGAATGCTAAAGTATTCTAG
This sequence comes from Thereuonema tuberculata, assembly GCA_023159025.1. Lineage (NCBI taxonomy): Eukaryota > Metazoa > Arthropoda > Chilopoda > Scutigeromorpha > Scutigeridae > Thereuonema > Thereuonema tuberculata. The sequence goes on along the minus strand of JAFIDM010009631.1, from coordinate 324,962,013 downwards.
TAAACCACTGCATTTCCGCAGACCAACAACCGTGAACAGTAAATTGGCGGAGCAACACTTCCAAACACGAAAGTTACAACATCGTATTTCACCATAAACATGGAAATGCTCAAGGGAGCCTTTCGCTCTGGGCAATGCCACTTCAACAAGATCGTTATCTAAGAAACGAGCCTCATCTGAGAAAACAATTGGTTGAAACTCACTTCGCTTCATTGACAAGTTGGGCCGAACGGGTTTGTCGAATATTTCGACTAATTTTTTAATTAAATGCCATTTAAGTTCTTAAATGCAAATTTAAACAGTTATATTAGTGTGGGGAGTTCCTTTAGAATTGAAAATAATTGCAGAATGTTAAAACATAGTTGTTATTAAACCCATTTTAGAGGGCGACAATTTTGGGTGAATATGACTCATCTGTTGACTAATTATTTTTTTGATTCAAGCAGGTCTTTCCCTAGGGAATTTTACATCACGCATTTTATTTTTAATTTCTTCTTTTATTTCTGTTAATAACTGGTCACCGTGTGAATCATCGGTCTAAAATCTATATATTAAGAAACAACGCTTAAAGAATAACAATCTTCATTATCTATGTAAGGCAGTGTGGAATTTTTAAAAAGCAAGTTCGGAAAGCAAAGTATATCTACAAAAATCTTTCGTGAATTACATCTTGAAACATATAAAGAATTGCAGAGATGCCAAATGAATTCAATTTGAAATCTCCTGGGAGTCAGAAAATAGTAATAAAGCAAACAATGAATTTCTGGATTTAAGTACCCCCAAAGGAAAAGAAAAATAAACTATTGCACTATCTAGAGTCCAGAGTATGTGTTTTCAGTTTATTTATTTAAAAGAACATTTTCTCTTGGAAATTCGAGAATAAATGCTATTGCAGATTGTTTAAGGATATAGAGAATATTTTATAAACTAACAAAATCTATAGTCGAAAACTTATTCATCTTACTTCAGTACACTTTTTACACATAGTAAATTATGCAGATAATTACAAAAGCCTTACTTATGCTAGATACAATAATGTTATTTCCAAAATTAAATGAAAAAATTTACAGTATTACTTGTAGCTTCATCTGTGGATAATAAGTCAAAAAGTCCACAACCGAATATGTAAGTTCATCTTACGAAAGTTCTATTGTTAACTCTATCACTTATTTTTGAAAGTAACGTTATTCCATCCAGCTAGGTACGATTTTTGTGATGAATATGATACTGAATATTTCATTTGCAAAAAAATTGAAAATTTAATTTCTAGTTTTCTTCTAGACGTCAGTACTTTAGCACTTAAAAGTAAATAAAAGGAATACTTATTAGTTATTGTAATGTAGCGCATCTCACATTACGTTTAGCTGAAATTACTTTCAGTACTGTACAGTGTTTCATCTTTTAAACCTCAAGCAATTAGCTTTCTTTTAATTGCTACTAACTTACTCTTCAGTAGTGATTGATATTTGGATTTCAGTCGAAGGTTGTTTTGTTTATCTTCATCTTTTGAGGAAATATTAGCTTGAGAAAATTAAATGAGATATATTGAGAACAGCAGCAGCAATGGAATGTATTGTAAATATGGCCGACATTCTTCGCTTTTGTAAAGCTAATTTTACCAAAATTTAATTTATATTCGAAACTAATATGATAGCATTTTTATCAATAACGAATTTCTTGGAAGTAAAATTCATATCAAACTAATGCCGAATTTATTACTTTAATTTCAGCTAATCTACACAAATTTTTGAGTTTCAATAACTTTTCGGTTTGCTACCATTGCAATCCTTTTAAAATATGAAGACATACCCTGTTTTCCATTAATTAAGGTAAAAACAGAAAATCGCGATTACATGATAAAAATTGAAATGCATGAAGCTTGACGTGAAAAGTACTGCAGGGTATCCTCTGTAAATGAATGGCGCCGTTATCGATTGATGCAAATGAACTGAATGTTAATAATGCTCTTTGAAACTGAGCTTCGAAACAGCTGTCAGAAGATTTAGAGGCAAGCTAAAATTTGTATAAGTAGCGAATGACTGAGTGAGTACTTCTTCATTCTGTGTAACCAATTTCAAAATCAGCTTCCCGAGATACAGCGAAGGAAAGCCTTAAACTTCCATGGATGATCGCTATCTTTGAATATATGCCCAGAGGAGCAACATTCCACGCCGACGCTGCCCTTGCTGAGACTATAGGAAAGAAGGTATTTGCTTTCACTACGGGTACAAGGCTTCACGAAGAAAGTCTTTATGCTAGGAGCAGCAGCCTGCATTTCCTTTATCTTCGATACTATTCGTGGAGTATTGTAATAGCTTAGAGTGATCTCGTAGGTGGATTCGTAGATCTGTATGAGCTTCCAAAAGAAAACATGATTGCTGTACTCTATAGGGAGTATGTCTGGAGCCCTATAGTCATCCTTGTGCAGGCGATACATTCCTAAAGTAAAATAACGCATTTCCCCATCGAAGTAGACCTAGATTGACGTTAGGCTGAAACACACCTTATTTTGAGGTATTTTAATTTGGACACTTTATGGTTGACCTGATTCTGTTTATGCTGATTGTTGGAGCAATGTTTCTTACAAATCAGCATCCGGGTCGTTAGCTGTAGTACGTTTACTGTAATTCTGAAGACACATGATCTCAGTTAACCAATCATTATCATTTCCTTTCTTCACTCGAGTTATTGCTTGGTCGCGTCTGGAATGTCGTTGTAGATTACTTCCGGTGTTTACATCAAATGCGTCATCGCGCTACAATATTTAATTTTCATTATTTTGTTTGTTTTTCAATATTAAGAATCTATATAAATAAAAATGTAAATGTTCATTTTTCAAAATCTTAAATCTCCGAAAGTTCTTCACCGATTGCTTTGAAATTTTGACACAACGTTGCATTCGACGCAACGTTGCGCAACGTTGCGCGTGTTTTTTTATACCTATTATATAGATGTCACACCTGTGACAGGTAAAAACATGTTTTTTTGACAACCCCAGGTGTTTGGCGCCAACCCAATATACCTGAGTTAAACGGAGAAGCTACAACGGACTGGGAAGTCGAACATTCTCCGATCTCGATATTACTTTGCTAAATAAATAAAGCTTTTGTTTTTAATGCTATATATACAAGAGTTCCGGAGCAAAGCGACGGTACCCGGCTAGTATATTTATATATTTATTCATTTTATTTATTTATTTTCGTATTTTCGATTTCATAAAAAGTTTTTTTTTAATCGTCCATTTCTGTTATCGATGCCGGCTGCTCTCATTTCTTGCCCGGCGTTTCAAACAGAGGGTTAGGCTTAATAGTAAGCGAGGCTTCGGTTTCCTTAACAATATTGAAGACTGAATGAGATGAAATACCTGTTGCTTCAGCCATTTTACGATAGAGATAGACGTAAAAAATCATTCTAAATGATTCCTCTCGATTGACTCTTCAATGTTTTGTTGGCAAAACGAACAACTGTGTGTGTTCAGCAACCGCCATGTTCAAAACGGAAGTATGCGGAGTAACTAATGCTCAATCGTTTTCCATTTATGGAGTTGTCACGTGTCTTCAGAAAAACAGTAAATGCACTATAATGTACAATATGCTGCAGGTTGTCATATAAATTATTATAATGTTTTGAGTTATAACGATTTTCTGGGGTTTTTTTTTTCCCTTAAGCAATGGAACCTATAATTTTGATTAGAGTATATAAAGAATGATATAAAACGTTTTTACAAATTCAAACCAACGAGAATTTACCAAAGAGATCGTGTGGCTGATGTAGAATTTCATTGAAAATAGATGCTTCCTTCTTCATACGTTGATTTTTCGCTTCTGAAAGACGCCTTATATCCTCGGTTTGTCTGTCTGTGGACACATATCCCACAATGCTTCGCAACGGCTTCTGTTGTAGGTGGCCTGAATGTTGAATATTGTAGGTGGCCTGTTAGCTGAGTTGGTTAGAGCGTCGTGCTAATAACGCGAAGGTCGTGGGTTCGATCCCCTCATGGGCAGATCTTATTCTTCATTTTTTTCTCCCCATTTTAGACTTCTGAAAGAGCCTTAAATTCCCGGTTTGTCTGTCTGTGGACACATATCCCGCAATGCTTTGCAACGGCTTCTGTTAGCTCAGTTGTAGGTGGCCTGAATGTTAAATGTTGTAGGTATCCTGTTAGCTCAGTTGGTTAGAGTCGTGCTAATATCGCGAAGGTCGTGGGTTCGATCCCCTCATGGGCAGTTCTTATTCTTCTTTTTTTTTCTCCCCATTTTAAATCTTTTCACAGTTTCTCAATTTAATTTTTTTTTTTTAATCATTATTAGGAATTCAGTGTATTAACAAGGTTTGATTCAGTTAAGAATGACGATTATTCCATATAAATAGGGGTGGGTAAGATAGCATGGGGTCGCAAACAGACTAGCGTAAGCATTTTCTAGACCACCCCGGCGCAGTCTATTCTAAAGTAAAGGACTCAGAAGCCGTTGCGAATCACTGTGATTGGTTTACTAATCACTATCCCTAGCTTGTTTTTTTTGCTACAGACTGTAGTTTAGTGCTACAAATCCGTCGATAAGAACAATCGCTATTGTACCTTATTACTTAATGTGTCAAATCTTTGAAAGACGTTTGCAATATTAGTTGTGAAATGAATTTTAACGTGTATTAAAAAGTTTTGTCAATTAAAAATTACATTAAAAAACACACAAACAATTTGATAAAACATAATTACATGGAGCTTTTGAATCCCATGAGATTAGGTGCCGAAGATGAATCTCATGGAATTCGAAAGCTCCATGTAATTATGTTTTATCAAATTGTTTGTGTGTTTTTAAATGTAATTTTTAATTGACAAAATATTAGTTGTATCTTCTACTTTTTTATGAGTAATAACTAATGTGCTATTACGTGTTATATTTTGTGTATAATCTTTGCTATTGTTTTATTATTTCAATTCTTTCAAAATAAATTAATTTAATATTTTAATTACTATTATTTGCGTTGTTTCTTTTACTAGCTTGTACAGAATGAATATTTTAGTTTTACTTTTCTATGTAAATGAAACTCTATAAATCAGTCAGTCTATGTGTGTATCTCCTATTAAAACATTTCAACCACTGGATGAATCTTCTTGAAATCTGGTATGCATATTGAAGTACTAGAAACGATGTAGCTTTTCTATTTGAAATCTTTTTTTAAATGGGTCCTTGTCCAGAAATTAGAGCGAAAAGGCGATAACAATTCCCACAGAAAAACATTAGAATCTAAAGACTTTCTTTTTACACTGAATTTTAATCCTTTTCTCTGATTCTTTCATTTGCGCACAGATTGTTATGATCAAAGTTTATCTGATAATATAATAAATAATGGGCATTTTTTTTTCAGAAATGGTAAATTTGTACTCTAATACTTTTTTATATTCAACGACATATAAATTAAAAAAAGAGTAGAATTTTCGTTTTTATTGTTTTCACGACTTCAAACGATAATAATAAAGATACTTTAAGGAATAACATCTCTTTTCAGAAACTTCTTCTTTATTTATTTATCCATCATTGAGTCGTTTGGGCGTGACCATTAGTCTAGGCTATGTCAAACGGCCAATATATCTGAACTTGAATTGAAATTTCAGAGCTGGCTTTTCCTTCATCCTATGTTTCTTCACGTCGTGTCGTCTCGAAAAATGACGTGTTTCTGGCGCAGCATGGTCTCATCTCTCATTATTAAGATCGTATACTGAATTATGTACGCAATCACGCAAGTCAAATATCCTTTCATTCTTTATGCATCTAACCCAATCGAGAAATTTCATCACATCCAGTTCTACCCTTTTATTTTCCAGAAATGCAATAATAACGAAAAATGAAACTAATTTGTTTAGAAAAGAAATTCGTCGAAAATTATGTTGAGATGTAAAATTTCTTACAGTAAATCTAATATGCATTTAAAGCTGGACTTTTCTTTGTTTGTTATGAATTCTAAGCTGTTACAATAAACTTGCAGTGCCATTCAGTTTCATTCACATTGATCACATTGATGGTGATTTCTGTTTATTGATTACTGCAGCTGAATGACAGCTGTGAACAATATGGAATGAAGATAAATGTAAACAAGACAAAGACTATGGTTATCGGAAGAAAGACAAAGAAGATAAACATAAGTATTCGGAATGAGACATTGGAACAAGTGAACAACTTTAAATACTTAGGGTGTACTATAAGTGGTGATATGAGCTGCTGCCAAGAAGTCAAGAGGAGGATAGCAATAGCAAAGGAGGCTTTCAATAGGAAAAGGAGCATCTTCTGCGGACCTCTGGAAAAAGAACTAAGAAAGAGACTAGTGAAGTGCTTTGTGTGGAGTGTGGCATTGTATGGGGCAGAAACATGGACATTACGACGCAGTGAAGAGAAACGACTAGAAGCATTTGAAATGTGGATATGGAGAAGAATGGAGCATGTGAAATGGACAGACAAAATAAGAAATGAAGCTGTGCTAGAAAGAGTGGGTGAAGAAAGAATAATGCTGAAACTGATCAGGAAGAGAAAAAGAAACTGGTTGGGTCACTGGCTGAGAAGAAACTCTCTAATGAAGGATGCACTGGAAGGAATGGTGAACGGTAAAAAAGTTCGAGGCAGAAGAAGATTTCAGATGATCGACAACATTAAGGTGAATGGATCTTATGTGGAGACGAAGAGGAAGGCAGAAAATAGGAAAGATTGGAGAATGCTGGGTTTGCAGTGAAGGACCTGCCCTTGGCAGAGAACTTTGTATGTATGTATGTATGATTACATACAACAGGCAGAGATATTGTGATTTTATAATTAAAAGCATGATATTATAATTTTAAATGGATATTAATATCCGAACGTGATATTAATATTCCTCGCATCCTATATGACAACAATAAGATAACACAACACAAAATAATAACACACAGTAATAATAAAGAAACCTCAAGAGAATACGTTACGGGTCGTGTGCATCAATCGCAAGACTTCTAAGTTGGTTTTTGTTTTGTTTTTTTCTTTCTGGCAACTCCCTGCTGCTTGTTCACAAGTTGGTACTGAAGGAAATCCTTTTTGCTCCATATGGAAAGACCAGAAAAATTGTTTAACGAAAAACTTCATAATCATAAAAAATAAACATTTAATTCATGACCTATTAAATCCTTTTATCATTGCTTTGTCCCTATTTATTTATTTTAGTGGATTACTCTTTACATATCTACAATAGAACAATTTACTTGGGGTAACTCTAGGTACTTTCGTTAACTTTCTATATGACTTAATTAATACAATTTCAATCTAAATCCCGTTTGTTATAATTAAAAAGTATTGGAATTTCTTTAAACATAAAATTCCCTTAAATGCGTTAAGGCATTTTAATTACAGAAATAAATTGATTTCTAAGAATCTCATTACTAAGTAACTAACTCATTTTCGTGAGCACAAAACAATAAAGAAAGGATCTTTTTTTTTAATCTTAAGGATAAAAGTGGAAGGTAATAAAAAAAAGAGAGAGGAAAAAAAAAATCTGTCTTTTGTCTTCTATCCAACAATGCGTCGACTCTTTCTTCAAAATTCCAAAGCTTTGGTTTCATATGTTGAAGTGCCGTCGGTGCATCTAAAGTTGGTGGTCTCTGACAGTTAATAACTACATTCCAAGCATTCTGAACATCCTTTTCGTATTCATTATTACTTTGGAAAATGTGCCATCGACTTCTCTTCATTGCTAGCAGCCTTCTATTTAAAACGGAGCAGCATAAAAGGAACACCTCCTGGAACTCAAACAAAAAGCAAAAGAGAGCAAGCTTTCCATTTTAGGCCTAATGATTTTTCTCCTCCTTATCATTGAAGAACAACTCTATTACGAAGACAAACTTTATTGTTAGGCTCACATTTTCTTAAATTGTATTAACTTTGATTTACCTAACAACTTTTTTTTTTCTAAAGCAACATCTTTTCAGAACAGAATTTCAATAGTAAGTTACTTTTGGTAAAAATTATTTTAGACAGATTGTGGTACAAATAAGATTTGTAAACTGATTATGGAAAACAAAATTTAAGATAATTTGTTTTTTTAAATAAATTTAAGTTTCAGAAAGAAAGGTTAACGAAGATTTGATGTTCTGTAACAATAAATGATGAATTTAAAACAAATAAAAAGATAAGATTAAACAGAAATACGTTTGGTATAAAGATGCGACAGTCAGCTTCACATAACAAACCAACTTTTAAGAAAATTATGCTTTTTAAAGAGACTATAAAGATATATTTTATTAAATTGGCTGAATTATTACCGTTGAAAATCAAAACTTATTTTGGTTAGAAAAAGAACGTAAAGTTTTATTCAAGGATATTTTAATTTTGTTTATTGATAATTTAGAAGAAGTATCAAATTCTAATCAAACTGATCATATGTATGTACACAGGCGAACGACATTTATACCTCTTTTTGAAAAACAGTTCAAGACTTGTAAAATATGGAGATGCATTGCCAGAATATGAACAGATGATATGACATAAAAAAATGGTTATAAGTGAAGTGAAAAGTAAGTTGTAATAAGTTTGTTTGCAAAGTCACAAATTTCAGAAGGACATAGAGAATGGATGTAGAGTGCTAGGAGGAGAGACGTGTCAGTAGGGAATTTGGTCACCCTGAATTGCGATGCAGGTCGAACAATGTCGTGGCATGCTTTGCCACCAAGTTAACTGGTCCACTCAGGAATGAGTACCTGCTTGGTTTCTGGAGGGGATTTTCATGCAGCAATGCGTCTCCCACTCCGTCCCAGACGGGTTCGATGGGTTCAGGTCTTGGGAGCGTGCTGGCCAGTCGATGCGGTGAATTCCCTCAGTCTCTAGAAGTATCTGTACTGCTTTCGTACGATGAGAGGGTGAATACAAAGTTTTCGCCTACAGCACCACGGAACAATCGAACATGACGTAGAAGAATTTCGTTGCAATGTTGCTTGCCAGTCACAGTTAATTTTCTAGCACCTGTAGCTCAGTGAATCCAGCAATCGCGAAGAAATTTCATTTCATGAACAAGAACTTTTAGGGATTTTTTCCGCTTATGACATACACTAAGAACGGAGTTTTGAAACACAACCCCTAAAAGGGGGAAAAAGAGTGTTACAAAAATAGGCTTTCTCCGAAACCACTTTAGTTTGAAACACGAAATTTCACATGAGTGTTCTTTATCAAAATCGAAAAGATTCGGCGAAATTTTCGTTATTTGTGTCCTAAGGTGTGAACGGGAGTGGGCACTTTCGTGAAGGGTTGGAGTAGATACATCTATGAAACCGCTAAGCTAAAAACGTGAAATTCGAAAAAATACTCTTCTTAAGGATAATACATTTTCAACAGTTTTTCGGAAACAAACTCCCCTAAGGATGAACCTCCATATCTCAAGGGGGCGAGTATTTCAAGTTGAGCTAAAATAAAGGTAAGTGTTTCACTGACTCAATCAACGCATAGTCGAAACTGCTGAACCTAAGAACTTGAACTTTTAGGGATGATATCCTCATGATGTAAAAAATCCCCATTAAGAACGGATTTTTGTAAATACAACCCCTAAGGTGTGAAAAACGGTAGGATGGGGCTGAAATTTTCAAAATCCAGTTATCTGTCTATTGGCATCACCCCACATAGAAGCTTGAAATTTAAAATGAAGGTTCATTTCTAGAATTGCGTTTTTAAAGGTTTTGTGAGGGTTTGTCAAAGTTGTTTTTTTTTCCCAAGGGGATGGAGAAAAGCAAAAAGGGGTGGAAAATCTTCCGTCCTCCGATTGATGAAATTTGATATCTAGTGGTTTTCAGGTTACAAAATACGAATTTACAATTTTGTGCCAAATGAGAAAGATTCGAAGTGATCTCACAATTACAATTTCTTTCTTGTCAACATCAGGACAACTCTTTTTTAACCAGGGCGAATCACGGGTATTTTGCTAGTTAATAATGTGCAAATTATATAATAATAATGTACAAAGTCCTAATGAAATGTTATACATATTTTTTTGATATTTTTATGCTTAAGATTTATTAAAAATTTCAGATCAATTATATGAAATTAAATGAAGTTTTGAAGAGTTCTAATATAATTAATGCGTAGTATTTTCCTTACAAATTAATATCTTTTTATTTTGTCAAAAAAAAAAAAAATAGTAGTTTCTTAATATCATTATCATAATTTTTTCCCCGCTTTTTAAAACTATAATATTTTAGAGTCAGAAGCAAAATGTCGTCTATTAAAAGTTGTTTTGATTTAAAGATTTAAATTTTCGTCTCAATGAAAACAAATTAAAATACTTGGCGTTTTCAGTTTTCCTATCGAGGCAGAACTCCAACTAATGATGTCAAACATCTGCCTGAACCTAATGATTTTTCGATCTTCTTCATTTGCAAATTATTTTTACAGTCTCTTCCCATATTCCTTGATTTTCTTTTTCTCTTCACAAGACGATATCAGATATCACATAATACAAAAGTTCTTTTAAAGCATGTTTAAAAATGTTTGAAAGTTAGGTGTGGAAGATATATTTTTTTTGCGATATATTTCCTTCTTAAAACAAGTTTTGTAATGCATTTTAATATGAATTATGTTGATTAATAATAAAATTTATTGCATAATTATTAGTATTATTAGAAAAATGATTATGAGAATAGATTTATAAATAAAGCAATAAATGATTATGATAAATTTAAGATTAAAGAATTGGATAGGAGCAAAAATAAAGAAACAATAATAATTCCTTATTTAAATAGTAATAGTTGGATTTTAAAGAAGATTTGTAAGAAATTTGAGATAAAGATAGCATTTGAGTATAACAACAAATTGAAGAATATCTTGTGTCATAAGGTAAATGTGAATGAACATAATGCTAATACGGGATTAATTTATGAATTAGAATGCCAAAATTGTGGTAAAATTTATATTGGAGAAAGCAAAAGAACGACCCGGGAAAGGGCCCTGGAACATGTATATTGCATTAAAAATAAATTGAGAGATAAATCAGACGTAGCAGATCATTGTTATAAAAAAGGGCATTGTATTAAGGAAGTCAAAATTTTGATGTTAGAAAAAGATGGTAAAACAAGGAAGTTATTGGAAAGTCTGATTATAAGAAACACAAGAAATATAAATTTTTAACAGAAGTAAAGGCTTAGAGGTAGAGAATGTTTTTGTATACTTAGCTAATGAAATGGTAAGGAATTGTGCGAACAAAAACAAAAAAGGAGTAATAATTGAAGAGTTCAAACAATTGTGATTAATGTTAATTGAAATAATAAATGTTTGTAGCATTTAAGGGCGAAAAATGTTTCTTAACAACTATGTCTAAGATGTGTAATTGATTGACATCACCTGAAAATGTATTGTTATCATCAAAAAACTTGAAAAAGGAAGAAAGGAATTATCTTCCGAAAATTCGTATTAAATATATGTTTTAATATAGTAAGAGGCGTTGCAGAAGTATTTATTTTACAAATATGTTAAGAAGCAGATGGGAATTGAAGAAGAAGTATGGTACTGTAACTTAAAGAATAATAAGCTATTTTCAATTTTGGTATATAGTTGTAAAAAAAAAAGTGACCTTAAATTATATTAAACTAATATTACATTACACAGGGTGATCCAGAAGTGTTACCCCACTTAAAGGTTTCATAATTTAGGAATGATGAAGACTTAGTTGACAGATTCTAAAAGAAATCATCTGTTTCTCACCCTACAATATTTGTTTTGGATGGTCTAAATTATGAAATGTTGAAGTATGTAAGTCAGAGGCAAAACACTTCCTAGTAGGAAATGTCAGAGAGATTCGGAGATTATTCTACGTATTTCCTGTTAATGTATAATGAAAAAGTATATCTCAAGTTGGTCAACACCAGCTATTGAATGCCTACCCAGCAACCGAACTTGTAGACATAGTCCTATGTTATGGTGAGAGCCAGCGAAGCATGGATTTGGTAGTCACGATGTATGCCCAGAAATATCCTGATAGAAGGCATCCATCAAGATAAGTAATGATGCAAATTATCAGAAGATTTCAGGTGACCGAAAGGAACAAAAGATCATGAAGCCATCACTTGCAACAGATGAAGAGACTGTTAACTTGTCCTAGCATCATGTGCTGCAAATCCACATACAAGCAGCAATTAAAATTAATTAAAAATACTTCACTAATCAGTCCTCTATGTTTTCAGAGCTCATCAGTTTCACCCGTGTCACAGGCATTCTCATCAACGATTGAAGAGCAGGATTATCCAGACAGTTCAGATTTTTGCATTTGGATATTAGAGAAGTATGAAAATCAACCTGAAATAGTAGAGGAAAAGGTGTAAAAACGGGCATAGGTGTAAATATGGGCACCCTTCCCCAAAGGGTTGTGGGAGGTGCTGCAGTTTTATTACGAGACTTTAAACGGCGCTACTTGTTGTTACAAGATAGCAGAGAGCATTTGGTAACTTTGTTTCAAATAGTGTGGAAGCAGCGTCAGTTATTGTGCGAATTGGTGTTTTTTCTGGACTGCAAATATTTGACAGGTATGTGAAATCGTTTTCTTTTCATGTCCTTGTGGTTAGTTTAAAATAATTTCACAGTAATATCTGGAAAGCGGAAATCCTAAGCTACTTTTTGAAGCCCGCCTTTAGTCACTCACGCTTTTAGGTTAAGCGTGATAGTGGCAATCTTGCTTAGGTGTGGTTGGTGTAAATACGGGCACCATTTCTTGGTGTAAATATGGGCCCCCATTTAAAGCCTCTCCTTCTTGTTATCCTGATATACAATCAGATAAGGATCTAGCCATGCCAATTGATGAGGCTGCTGAAACACCGCAATGTTCCCCGGGAACTTCAAATTCAGTTTCTCCGTTCGATATTACTCCTGTCCCCAACATTAAGAAGAGAACCAGTACTCCGGGACGCAAAGCAGCAAGGGCCAGCCTAATGATTTGATTTGATGTTCATTTAAAATTCTCAAATATATAACTTGCTCTTTGTATCGTTTTGTATTGTTTTATCCTGTTTTAAAATATTTTAAACCATTTTTTTGAGAGTTTTTTGGAGGGGGCCCATATTTGCACCCCATTTTTTCAGATGCTTTTTTTGAAGCTTTTTGTAAATCTTCGTTTTCGAATTAAAATAATTGATATTAATCATTGTTTTGCCTCCTCTCATTTAGTAAACTTGTTATAGTTGTTAATGAAGATCAAAAATCTTGAATTTTCCCAAAAGAAAGTAACTTTAAGTCAAAAATACGAAATGGTGCCCATATTTACACCTTTTTCTCTAAGGTCTTCAATTGAGATTCTTTGGAATGTATGGTCTTCCTCTAATTCGCGAATTATCAACAGTTGTCAGTCAACTGTTTCCAACGTTTCTAAAGCATTGATGGTTACTTCAATTTCTTGTTTTGTTTTTAGAGCTGCCTCTACAAAGACAGACCTTCCAGAGTTTTTATCAATATATTTTAATTCTGTTATTTAGAATCCATCCATCCATAGTATTCTGTCCGAAGACAGGTCCAATTCTAAGGAATTCGCATGGAATTCCCAGAAATGCCTGGGGAAAGATACTGGGGTGGTTTCCTGTTGCCTGCCTCAGGACGCCATTAAGGAATGACGTCAGACTGAAGAGAAAGCGAAGAAGAGGCGAACAACACAGGAAAGGAAATTGAAACAGCCATGCCACTGCCTGGATTCGAACCCAGGTACTGACGCACTGGCCATCAAGGCAGACCGCCGCCGAGACCGCACGGCCACGCCAGCGTGGCGTTATTTAGAATATTAACTTGATAAATATTTTACTAATTATTTATTTTTGTTTTTTGACTGGTAGTATGAAAGAACCACCATGTCTGTTATTTTAAGATAATACAGAAGTACTTAATCCAAATCATAGTTAATATATATTTATATTTTTTGGAACTTGAAAGTGACGAAATCAAGTTATTCTTTAAGTTTGTTAAAGAGATTACGATGGTTTGGCAATTTCAAACATTGGCGAATTTCATGGGGTTTTTTTCTTATCTTTTTTAGCTTACTGTATGATTTTTTATTTTTTAAGCAACCCATTTAAGTATTTTACTACAATAATTTAAGTGATTTATATTTTATTTGTCCGTATTTGCAGTATTTCCAATTGTAAGAAACATAGTAAAAAGTATTCTTCGGAGTGCATATATTCTGATTATCTTCTAGAGATAATTTATGTTTTATTAATTTGTAATATTAATATTAGCAGGCAAAGTTAACTTCTTGTTTAACTTTAATTCAGTATATTTTAAACAAATTTTGTTATTTTCAACTGATTTCTAGTTAATTTCCTTCTTTTAAATCATAATATAATATCTCGAGCCTTTTCTAACAATAAAAGGGTAACAGACGATTGTAATATAACTAAACGTAAAACAAAACATTGTAAAGAATAATCTTAATTGCATTTCCTTTACCTGTTTTACCGTTGTTTAAGCCAGTTAGTTCAATTTCCTTATCGTAATCATTGAATTTAAACTTATCTATATCATACGGAGTGTATATTGTGTCTCTCATAGTGAAAGGGGACTGCCTGTTGTCTTCTCTTTCGCAACACATTTCGCTTGCTTTGCACCAAGCACCAGTTTTTGGACCTTAAAAGAACAAACAAATTTACTACTTTATATGCATTTATACTTTATAGCTTTTTCAAAAGCCATCAGGCTTAATCTGTAATACTGAAATAATACTTAAAACTAAATAGAATAATTGTGAAGACATTATGTTAGGTGGAAGCCAAACTTCCATTTTATTTCTGTTCATTAACAGAAAATTACAATGCTGCTTTTTAAATTCTTGCTTTAATTATTGTAAATAAATGGAATCACACAAAATATTAATATTTTCTTAATATTTATACTGGAATTAGACGTATTTTTAAAGTGCATGGAGTAAACATGAAATTTGCGTATTCAATAAACACACATAATGCAGATTAAAACGACATATTGCAATTAAAAAATGCATTAAAAAATCAAGCGGTTTCGAATGTGTCAAGTAATACATTCTTCTTCTGGATATGGTGGAAATCCGGAGGTTCCTCTCTTTATAGACTGACATCAAGAGTAGCTAATGAGAGCATCAGCAAACATCAAACAACGTCATTGGCACCAAGATCCAGTAATCAGCAACCGGTTCCGCAAAATTATAAATTATAAATTATAAATTATAAATTATAAGCTCCATCATTCATTCCATTCTTTACTAGAAAACAAAAGGGTAGGGGGAGGATGTAAGAACGATGGAAGTACTTCCTTGTTAAACGGCGAATAAGAATTATTCACTATTTTGAATTCTGATCACTGTTATAGACAATTATTTCACAGACAAGAAATCATAGCAAGTGGCATGAATTTTTTTATGATCAATCTTAATTGTTGTCTTAAGTTCAAAGGAAATTCAGTTTTTTTTCAATGTTAAGTATTTCATTACACAGCTAACAAACTTAGAGAGATTTATATAAGATATGCAGATGATATTCTTCTTGTCGCTGTCGAATTCCTGGATGAGGGCATTCAAGAAATCAATAGTAGGATTCACCCTCATATCATACTTGAAATTGAGCATGAAAATAATCTCTATATTCCGTTCCTGGACATATTAATCACACGGAATGATGGAATGATAACTGTAACCGTGTTTAGGAAGCTCACGTACGTAGACATACTCATCCATTTCAATTGATTACTAAAATCTTACTCTAGTAAGTCTTCTACGATTAATATCATTAAAAAGATGATAAAAGTGACCAGAAAGGCGTATATTCTAAATAATGGAACAATTTTATTCGCCATTTAAAAAGGAGATACTTTCATGTCTATAATTTCCTTCTTCCTTCCTTTTTCTTCTGTTACAGAATGGAAAGGAGCCTTTGACATTGTTCGACGTTTGCTGATGCTCTCATTAGAGATCTTTGATGTCTCACGGGAGGCTGCTCTAAAGCAAGGAACTTCAGGATTAGCGCCATATCCTGAAGAAAAATGTAATACTTGACACATTCGAAATCTGGTGATTTTTCATTTTTTTTTCTAATTGCAATTTAGTTTTTTCTTTTAATCTGTATTGTGTGTTTATTTAATAAACGTATCGGAATTCCCGAATACTGGAATTTATACTGGAATTCCCGAATTACAAAATGAGTTCCCAGTTTTATTTCATTCTCTTTAACTAAATACTTCAACTGAAACATAAGAGTTTCTGATGAGCATTGGATCTGATCATAAATATCTGAAATCTATCTGAAACTGTCTTCAAAACTTAAGGAACTGAAATATAATTGTCTCATAAATAATTACTGTACTGCAACAGGCCATGGAGGCCCAGTGGTGTGAAAGAGGTATAGGGTTCCAGTGATTCTCCACCAATGGGACTAGCCGATGTCAAACCGATGCCAACCCACCTTTTATGTCCCGAGTAAGAAAACCCGGTATCGTTTTGACAGAAGGGTGGTTGAACCCTCGAGTCCGTCTGGTGCAGAAATATCTGTGGAAATATCCACGACCACTGCCGGGAAATGAACCCGGGTTCTTCCAGTCCGAAGTCAAGCGATTAAATCATTGGACTACCGAAGCCTCCATAAACAATTACATATCTCTCAATTCCTATTCAACAATTGAAAGTTAGTAAATTGTAATTAAATTTTGTACATCCATACACTAAACTAGGATTTGTTATATCGCCAATGTAAATCCAGGCCTATATCATCAACATTTGTGTTGTTTAATAAAATTCGTCAATATACTCTTAGTTTATATACATCATAATCTTCTTTACTTCGAAATATTACCTTCCTTAATCTTGTCTATATTTCATATTTGTTTGCAAAAGACTGCATCAGGACAATTTGAAAAGATGAACTCTGTCTTCCTCCTCTAATTCTTTATAAATATAATTTGAATTCAAATTATGGACAGATTAAAGGAAATTATAAACAGATTAAAGTTGGTAATTTTCCGAATGACAGAAGATTAGGATATATATATTTTAATATTAAGAAAATATTTTATGATGATACTCTTACAGTTGAGTTCATGAGAGAAGAGCTTTTGATGACGTGATTTTCTTATGGATTGAGGTGTTCAGGGCGTTACAGCGCCATCTACTGCTAAAATGCGTAACTAACTCTTTTAAATATTACGAAAACATTCAGGTTGTTGCATTTTCTACAGTTACAGTTTCTACAGTTTCGTGGTCACGCGTATGCGATCACAAAACGACGCCATCTTGGACTGATTGCTCGGAGTTCCAGCTGATGACGTCATGACTGGTGACGTTTGTTCCTGACAAAATCGATCGCTACGCAATGACCATATATGGCAAACCCTTCTTTTTTGAAAACTACTATAGTTTTATCAAATATTTGTAATATAAAGTACAGAAATTTCTCTTGCATAATTCTTAAATGAAAGAATATTAATTTGATTTTACTCTTTTACCTTGGAGACAGTTACTTACTGTCTGAGAGCATTTAAATTCACATAGATATTCCTGAAAGCCTACATATGCTTCCAAATGTAAAATAGCATGTGAATGTGAAAAAATAAAATGTAAATGTAAAATAAATGTAAATTACTTTTCCAAATAAAGAATATATCATCGCAGTTTTTTACCTTTTTCCTTGTAGTCCCATTCATCATCCTTGAAAGAGGTTACTGAATAAAAAAAAATATTTTTGTATGTTAAACAATAGAAAGCAAAGAAGTGATGTGTTTATTGCTCGTTATTATACAAATACCATCAATATCAAAACAAATGAGCATAGTCATTAGAATATATTGTTTGTTTATAAATCTAAACACGCTATTTATTCAAATTCACAATTGTTCGGAGGAAATTTTACTGTATTTTCAAATTACTTAAACTTATTCTATCAGCTCGTTCTATCATTATAAGCCTAAAATAAAAAGAATTATTCATAGGCAACTCTATCAAATCTATCACAGTTGCCTATCAATAATTCTTTTTTTTTTTTCAAATACGAAGTAAAAACTGTAGGAGATATTTTAGAATATTTTTGTATTTGCTGTATTTCACAATAGATTGTAAGTAACATTCTTATCTCATTTAAACACTGTGAATTTTTCAATTTTCCTATGAATACATGCATATTAACTGAATCTGTGATCCATTGGAATTTAAAGCTCTATTTTTAAATTTGATTCAAAGATAATTGCAAATTATCTCTCTATATCATTGTAAAGTATCAAAATAAATTAAAATTATCCTTTCAAATTTATTCCCTCTCACATGACTACGATCGTTCAGTTTCCAAGTTACGTTGAAATTGTGATCTTTCCCCACTGAACAAGGCAGAAATAAGATCTATGAGAAGAAGCATTTATTATTACAAAAATGTACTTAACGTAATTCAATGTTTTATATAACTTATATGCAATTAATCTACACAGATTTTCATTTTTGTATTATGTTCTAGTACAAATTATACGTTATAATTTCAAGCGTAAAATAAAATTTAAATTTCCTTACTCTAATTTTTTTAACCAGTTGTTATATTGGAATTTATCAGTTATTAATCATAATTCCTATTTTCATATAAATTAGAATTTTCATCTTAAAAAATAACTAAAGTAAAATCTCACCACGAGTTTCTTGAAAAATAGCTACGAAATTTAGAAAGAGACCAATGCTGACTGCTAGCTTCATGTTCTTGGTTCTGTTAAGAATAAAATAGTTGAATCCAACAACAGCTTTTATAGCAGCTAGTAGGAGCTGTTTTAACAGTATTTTGATTCCGTTGTCACATGCTTTCCGCTTTCACGTGTATTGCCATTGATTAATTCTTCCTCAATCCACCTAAAGCCAAAGTAAGTTTTATTACTACAATTTATTGAAGCTACAACTCAAGTTTCAATAACAGTAATGTTAAAAATCCTAATAAAAGTAGTTAAATCATTCATAAGAATTTCTAACCATTTTATCTAACTTATTACTCCAAGTTGTATTATAATGAAAATCGATTGATTTTTTTTTAAAATAAATAATAATTTTTTTTTTTTATAACATATAATACATAAAATCAGTTCTAGTGTGGTAGGTGCTGATTATGTATAATACTATTTTATAACACAACAGAATTATTTCTCAATACAATAGTAAATTCAAAATATTTTCACAGATAAATTATAAATATTATAGATCATACTATTTGAATTTAAAAATTTAATTGAAATTTACCATTAATTACATCTGATATTAAATTAGCTTTTATAATTTTAATTTTCTCAGAATTATATCTATCTCAATTCAATTGCTTAAAAAGATGATACATAACATTACTATGTAATCTCTTACCAAAATTATTATTAATTTTAATTCTATCAAAAATTCTGAGCCAATTTTGTCTTGTATTAAGACTAGATACATAATTATTTCTTTCTTTTTTAACAGAATAAAAATTCATTATTATTGTATTATAAATAAATTTTTCTTTAATCAATAAAATTTTATATTTTTCCCTAATATGTTGTTTTTCCAAATTAGATTTATTCTTAAAATGAACCTATACATAATTAAAGATTTTTAAAACAATCTTATTAATATTATTTAATTGTTTATAATTAATAAAAATCCAACAGTCCAATCCATAATTAAGAGTCGAATCCACAAGGGATTTATATATAATTAATGTTTGTTTAAAAGGAAACATTCCTTTTATATGATAAAAGAAATAACTTAAATAATTAAGCTTATTAATTATGAAATTATAATGGATATATCCCAATTGAATTTATTATCTAAATTAATTCTCAGATATTTTTGACTTTCTACATTATGAATTCGATCCGAATTATATAATATAGAATCATATTCAACTTGAGAATTCAAATTACAGCAGTATTTTTCATGTAAAAAGAAACATAGTTCAGTAGTAACTTTTTTATTTTTATTTCTGATTAACATTGTTTTTGTCTTATTACAGTTTATATTCATTTTATATTAAAAGACCATTTCATAATAATCTTTAAATCATTTTGTAAAGCATAGTATGCATTATTTTGGTTTCTGTTTCCTGACATGTGTAAAACATCATCAACATAAACATATATTTTTGAAAATTTAATACAATTATTAATAGAATCCATATATATATTAAAAAGTAAGGGGCCAAAATTAGAGCCCTGAGGGACACCCCTTTTAACATTAAACAGTTTACTTAAATGATCATTTATTTTAAATTAAAATTTTCTTTTTTTTTAAATAGTGTTTTTAATAAATTATAAACATTTGCTCTAATACCCATACAATAAAGTTTTTAAGAAGTATATTATGATTTATACTATCGAATGCTTTACTGAAGTCAATGAAAGCAATACATATTACATTATCCTCATTTAAATTATTATTAATATTTTCTTTTAAACTTTTTAATAATTTTACTGTACTGCTATTTTTTTAAAAAGCATATTGATTTGCATTAAGTAAATTCATACTTATAAAGTAGTTATTTAAGGATTGAGTAAAAAAAAACTTTCTACAATTTTTGATATATTTCAAAATAAGGAAATTGGTCTATAATTATTTAAATCATCAAAATTTCCACCCTTAAAAACATTATTATTATTATTATTATTATACATACACATTTGTATTAGTGTATCTATCCACCATCTTCTCATTTTACCCTCATAAATTACGGTAAATCAGTAAGAATATATTAGGTTTTTATATTCATTTGGTTGCGTAAATTAACATTTATAAACACCAATATCCAATAGGAATTACGATCGGACGAAAATCGATTTTTGTTGTTTGAAGGTGCCCATCAAGTGGAAACTTCGTGTCCGAAATGTCCATCCACAATAGGTCTCAAGCATTGCCATCATGGCCATCCACAATAGGTCTCTAGCATTGCCATCATGGCCATCCACAATAGGTCTCTAGCATTGCCATCATGTCCATCCACAATAGGTCTCTAGCATTGCCATCATGTCCATCCACAATAGGTCTCTAGCATTGCCATCATGTCCATCCACAATAGGTCTCTAGCATTGCCATCATGT
>JAFIDM010009631.1:324915971-324933901 GCA_023159025.1 Thereuonema tuberculata | reverse complement strand
GGGATTACTTTTGAATTTGTTGATAATTTTGAAAAACTTTAGTTGCTGACTCCAGTATGGCCGTCTAAATTTAACGTGGTTTTTTTGTTTTACTTTTTTTATATTTTTACCGACCTTCTGCAAACTGTAAAGGGAGAAGGGAGCTTTTAAGAATGATCTCTACGTCTGTTTCAGTCAGACCGTCCGTGGCTATCTCTACAGCCCAAACTATAAGTCATACACACATGAGTAATACCTTATTGGAAAGCTTATGAGTTGTAGAGGTGAGAAAAATACGAGTTCCGATTTGCGATCACTTCCTATCTCACAAGGAAATGGAAAAAATGATATATGTAAGGGGTCGCAATGGTTTCATGTAATATATTAAAACAGTTTTTTTCCTTGTTTTTGATTTAATGTTTGCCAACTATCATAAAGTAATCCCATGACCCTGAATATTTTTAAAAACGTCAGTTTAAAATAAAGAACAATCAGACAAAGTATCCGATATTCAATTAAAATAAACTCTAAGAGCGTTTATCTTTAAGAATTCCGCAATGTTTGCTTCAGTTTCTGATTGTAGAAATAAGGTTTTACATATTAACTATGAGATTTCCTGATTGAGGGGTCCCAATGTTAATGGTTATTGCTCGGTTGTTGTATGGAAGCTTGAAATAAGACGGCTTGACACGAAATTAATACTTTGACAGCCAGTAAGTGACAATACCACCTAGCATCAAATAGACAATTTGAACCCGGGACTCAGAGGTGAGAGGCCAGTGTCTTAGCGACATCGCCAACCGCGCGGCCTTATTGCGATTAAATGCTATTTCATTTAGAAAATGTATCTTATTGTGTTTTTGCTTAATGAAAAATAATACCATTTATTGTTACGCTAACTTTCTACATAAATGTCTGCAGTTATTTATTTATTTGTTTTATTTGAAAAACACTCTTGAATTAAACTTAAACAATCTTCAAGATTTAAGACAGGAGGATTCATCGTAATTCTTATCAGTTTATTTCAGAAAACGATGACATCGTAGTAAATTCGTCTGAGTCATTAATAAAATACGTATATTTTTGAGGTATCTATTAAAAAATTATACATATTAAAGCTAATGAATTTTTGTGGATTCTGATGTCATTGATTTGATTTAAACCTACTTTTTTTCCTGGCAAATCAATATAAATATTAGATTCCTTTTAGACATCGCACTTTAAAAAATATTTATTTGGATATTTGTTGTTCATACAGTGTTTTTTTAATTTGATTTTTCTTAAAATGAGAATGCAGTTCAAAAATTGTTCGTAAGAAGTTGACAACCTGATCTCTTTGATCTACCGGAAGTTGGTCTTTGATGTATAATTTGACAAGAAGCAAAAGAGAAGAGTAATGCCGTAAGGAAGAATTTAATATGTAATGTATTTTTGCATATTAAAATGGAAATAGAAGTTTGATAGGCATACAAAGAATAACGGCAATGCAGTTTGTAATGTTATTGCAAAGGACTGCAATATACGTCAATTTATTTTTAGTACGAAATCTGCGGATATTGTGGAGCAACTCGGTATTGAGATTAATATCAAACTCCTTCAGGCTTATTACTTATCCGAACATTACTTTTATTGCAGGTAAATATCTCTTAAATTCACCAGAGTCCTTGAGAATAAGCACGGGTCAACACTTCAGATTTAACTCCTAAACATACGCTACACAATAAATTAAGAAGAAACAAAAGTCGTTCCACTGATTACAAATTAATAACAAAAAATATAGAGAACTCTAGATAAACGAAATTGAGTCATTAAAAGACTCATTAAATTAAAAACTTCAAAAATTATTAAGTTATATTTTTATCTTTTTTGGATATTAATTCTTAACTTCTATATTCTAATAATTCTATATGATATCATTCAAATAAATTAACTCAACTGGTATTTTTTACTTTCACGCCTTTCATAAAAATGAAAATTGCCTATAATAATAAAAAAAATTCTAGACAAATAAAAATAAAATTAAATGAATAATAAGGATGTAATTAAACGGAAAAAAATGTATTAAATACCATTAATTAAA
Source organism: Thereuonema tuberculata (assembly GCA_023159025.1). Taxonomy (NCBI): domain Eukaryota; kingdom Metazoa; phylum Arthropoda; class Chilopoda; order Scutigeromorpha; family Scutigeridae; genus Thereuonema; species Thereuonema tuberculata. The sequence goes on along the minus strand of JAFIDM010009631.1, from coordinate 324,931,842 downwards.
TTAAAGAGTTGGACAAGAATAAGGAAGAAAGATTAGTAATTCCATATTTGAATAAGAACAGTTTTGAATTAAGAAGGACTTGTAAAAAGTATGATATAGAACTAGCTTTTGAATATACAAACAAATTGAAAAATTTTTTGTGTTACAAATTAAATAAAAGTGAGAGAAGATATGAAATGGGAATAATTTATAAAATAGAATCCACAATGTTTAAATTGTGGAAATTTTTATGTCGAAGACAGCAAACCTACAATTATGGAGAGGGTTTTAGAACATGTGTATTGCATTAAGAAGAGACAAGGGGACACGTCAGAATTGGCTGAGCACTGCTGTGAGTTAGGTCATTGCATTTATAATGAGGATTAAATTAGTATATATGGAAAAAGACTCAAGAGCGATGAAAATAATAAAGAGTATACTTATAAGAAATACTAGGGATAGTAACCTTAATCGTAATGAGGGAATGGAAGTTGATAAAGTACTGGTAAATTTAGCAGAGAGATGGTAAAATCATGTGTTTATATAACAGAAAGTTGATAAAATTTGAAGAATTGAAGTTGTGAATTAAAGTAAACAAAGGAATTGTTGGAAGTAATAGTATTAGTCATGGATAAGTGATTGTTACATTAAACTATGTCCAGGAGAGTGTAGGTGATATGTATACACTGTAATTATTTCAATTTTTAAAAAGCTTGAAAAAGGAAAGAAGGAATACTTTCCGAATATTGCTTAATAAATGTATTTTGTGGAATATATTTTTCGTGGAGACGTTGTATATTTGTTAATATGACAATAAGTAAAAGAAGATAAGAAAGAAATATGGACTTAATACCTCCTAATAGTATGATATAATTATAACTTAAACAGTCGACTTCACTGAAATGTTAATGAGATTAAATACATTGTTAATGAGTTATACACGAACATTGACTGAAGAACATTGGATTATTAAGTTTAAAGATATTTTTAATGGTAAAAAACCCCAGCAAAAAACTAACCAAAAAAAAACAAATCTTAAAATGAGTTTCCAAAAATAACGAATCACTTCAAGTTATCGGAAATAAGCAAAATTAAAATAATAATTTAATTAATATTGTTCTTACACATAAATGTTTGTTGCTATGCAATAGAAAAGTCAAATTTCCATTCAGGTTTTGAATTTTGTTTTTAATAGATGGCTGTGATTAAAATAATGAATACGACTGATGAGAGAAGATAAGTCGCATTTCCGGTGTAATCTACCTGAAGACCTGCTTGTCTCAAATTAGAAAAGAAGACTTTTTAAATGGAAAATTTTGATTTTTAATTATCATCCATAAAATCTTTCTAATTTGCAACCTTTGAAGTTGTTATTGAATGAGTATTTTTAGTTTTTTTTTTCAAATTTAAGATTAAAGAGGCATTTTCAGCGAATTGTTTCCGGCACCGTCTGGAACATTCTTATTAGACAGGAACTAATGATTGTGCGTCTTTTTTCGTTTAGCCAAAACTAGTAGATTACATCCGGCAAACATGTCGACTGAAAATGAAGTCGAGGAGTCATGGCTAATGTTCTATACTTCAAAGCCATTATTTCCTGACAACAAGGAAAATGACGGTGTTTATCTCTTCTGCTACATCCTTTTAATTAATTAAAAACCATCATCAAAATAACCTAATAAAGAAACTAGGATGTTAGCATTGAAAGATTAAAAATGAAACAACATAAGAATCGACATAAAATTAAGGTTAAGTAAATTGAAGACCTGGAACAAATGGAACCGAATGAAACATGTAACTTATTCTTTAAGTTTCGAAGTAGTTCCATCGTTACAACAAAATGAAGCAACAAGTTTGAAAGAATGTAAAGCCTACTTTCATTAAGATGGGGTTTTTTCTTAGCTTTTTTTAAAAGTTGTAAAACAACAAAAACGAAAAATCTATATTTAATACCAATTCTAATATCTACTAAATAAAACAGTGCGAATTTTCCATCTTTTCTGATTAAAAAAATGAATTAAAGTCACATTATGACTTAAACCGAATTCATTTTAATTTTCTCAAACCAAGCCAATGAATTAGATAAAAAACATTTAATATTCATTGGTGAAGACAATGAGATATTAATTGAAATGAAATAAAAATCATTTTTTAAATTCCAGTTATTTTCTATAGGAATTTTTCTCGTGCTAATTTCTCTACAAGGACCCATTTGGGAAAGATTTCAAATATAAAAGTTAGATCTCAAATAAGCATATCAAATTTCAAGAAGATCCTTCCAGGGGTTCAAAAATTCTTAGGAGAGAACATACACGCACGTAAATTGACTAATTTCGTTACCCTTACTTTCTTAATGAAAGTAGCTAAAAATAAAAGAATATAAGAAAAGAATCAAAAATATATACTATATATTAAAAAACGAATGACCTTCAGAGAAGGGTGCTGCCCTTTAATTCGTAATCCCTGTGGGATTAGTAAAATGAATTTTACAAAAATATATCTTTTCCTTAAATTATTTATTCATCTGCTTCTATTATGGCCTTCTGATGCTCTATTGAGACTACCGTTTATTTCCGAAGATAGAAAAATAATTGTCTTCAATAATTCCAAAAAATGTTGGTTATGACCAACTCTAAAACACAAAAAAATGTATAAATTAAGAAAGATAAAGTAGTACCATGGTTATAGAAACAGCAACGAGTAATATTCAAAGAACTACAATTCGGGACATTCCAAAATCTGGATAAACACTTGCAATCTGTAAAAACTGGATTTTAATTTTAAAAGTTAAGCGAAAATTTCAATAAAATAATTACCGTTTACACAAGTTACTTAACTGCTTCCTGCTAACACAAAAATGTTATCTTATTAATTTTTATAATATCTTCATTAGTAATTGGATTACAAATTGTTTGTTTTACTTTTCTGTTTTCATAAGTTAAGATAATGAAGGCCAGGTTTCTGAGTCAACAGCAAATCTAAATTCAGAAGCTCTTATAATTCAGAACTTGTTCTTAATTGCTATTTTTTTCCTGGTTCTAAAGCTTTCTAGAGAGCATGGTGTCCTAAATTTAAAACCTTAATATAAGTAATAAGAAATTTTATATGATGTATTACCTTACTTCTAATTCTTTTCATATTAATGTATTGTAATATGTGAGTGGCGGTGAGTTTTTCACACTCCATTCTCCTTCAAATGTAGAATGAGTACCAGTTTTCCTTCCCGGGAATAAAGGCGGGCGAGCACTGGACTGACCACCCGACCTCATCTGACTCCTGTTGTCAAAGAAACGTTGCAGCCTTACCTTCACCACCCTACGGGCTGTGAGCCTTGATACAAATCTAACCTAACCTACGTATGATCGTAACATCAACACTATCTTCCAAGATGAAACTATTTCTAAGCACAAAATCCTAGTCGTATCTGTAAAAGAGAATGATTTATTTACGGAGTGGTCTGAAACACTATTCATTCAAATTTCTCTCGGTATCGAAACACCATCTCTTCATTCAGTATCTCTTCGACTATATTTACTAACACTGTCTGACACTGTTTCACCCGCTCTTGTCCTGTTTCAGCCACTCTACTGAAAAATCTTGGTTTATTATTAAAAGTTTAAGGGCCACTGATCATAGGTCCAAACACAACATAGGTTGATGATGAAAATTGGATGCCTTTTGAGTAAAGCTAAGACCCTGGAATGGCCGTTTCGAGCTTTTGGGCTCTCCTCAGTCAGGGCTGCTGATGAAAAACTCAAAATTCATAAGTTTTAATGCATTTGAGATTATTCTTCCCCTCAAATGAGGGGAAGACCTCTCAATAACTAAAACCAATAAAATAAAAGCAGAAATAAACTGTGGAATACAGAGCCTTGGGCAGCCTTACGGCTACCTCAAAAGGTATTTGACTACAAAACATAAATAAAACTTTATTTTTATTTTTATTTATTATTCTTGTGGTCAAATACCTTTTGAGGGAATAATAAATAAAAATACAATTAAAATAAAATTGAAAAAATAAATAAATAAAAAACCTTAACAGGTAAAAAAAACCAATCAATTCATAATTAAAATTAGGATGCCTTTTGAGTCAAGTTGAGACCCTGGGACGGCAATTTCGAGCTTGTTGGGCTCTCCTCAGCCATGGCTACTCAGCCAGTGGTCAAATACCTTTTGAGGTAGCCATAAGACTGCCCAAAGTTTTGTTTTCCTGTTTGTTCTTGGTTTTTTATTTTCTTGTTTTTAGTTTGGGGGGGGGGGGGGGTTACTGTTTCCATCTCAAATGCATTTTCTTTCCCTCGCTCGCCTTTTGAGTTTTGCACTGTCTGAGGAGAGTCCAACAAGGTCGTACAGGTCGTCTCAGGGTCTTAACTTGATACAAAGGCATCCTAATTTTCATTATGAATTGATTACGTTTCCTTTTACTCTTTAAAGGTTTTATTTATTTATTTATTTATTTTTATTCTTATTTATGTTCTTGTGGTCAAATACCTTTCGAGGTAGATGAAGTGTTGCCCAAGGTTTTCTATTCCACAGTTTGTTCTTGTTTTTTATTTTCTTGTCTTTAGTTTGGAGGGTCACTGTTTCTCAAACAACATTGGTTGTTTCCTCCAACATTGGTCCTCCCTACAGATGGTAAGTGAGGTTTCCATCGATATAATGGTCGAAGATTGGCTTTGATTAATAGTATTCAAGAGGGTCAGGACGCACTTACTTAAAATTTTCTATAATATCTTCTTCTGATGTAATATGTCAGACCTCATAGACTTGTTATTCAGATTTTCTGTACTGTCAGTTAATACTGGAAAAACACATTTGCTTTAAAAGAAATTGTATTCCACAAGGTCATCCAGACAGTAAATTTTATTGTTAAATTAAAGTGTTCCTAAAATACAAACATTTAAGCACTAATATCAAAATAGTAATAATTTATTTGTACTTAATTTTATCCTTTAAACAAAATGATCCATTGTCAAATATATTGCCAAAAAAAAATAAGTTTGTATTTTAAAGCTAGTATCTGCAGCAAAATTTAAAAATTCCATATTGATCTCTGCAAATACTTATCTGCAAACTGCGTTCAAGAAGTCAACTCGGAATTGTGAGTCGTTGATTTCCCATCCATCTTATTGTCACTTAAAGCCAGTTTCAAATTTTATTAATTGGCAACTAAATCAGAAATTTTCGTAATTTTTCAATCTGTTTCTCATTCATAAAATTGATTACGAAACAGCCTAACGACCCTAACCTAAATGAAGTTGTAAGTAAGGATTATTTAAAAATCTACTTAGGCCAAATTGGATTTTAATTTTAGGCATACTGCGAACTAACAATATTCAGAATTTCATTACATAGAAGGATAATAACTGCAAAATAAATGTAGAAAACCATCACTGGCGAAATCTTGGAATTTATGGATGCAGTTCCAAAATTTTCTGAAAAGTCACAGTATTTCAGTTCCGCTTCAAAACAGCAAGAGACGGTCACGGCTGCTTTTTCCTGACTGGATTTGTGGTTTTTATAGAATGAGTGACAAGCAAACACTTCTTTCTTCAGACGTCGTGAAGTTCCATGGCCTCTTTAACGAGAGGAGCTGATATGCAATGATGTTAACCTGTGTTCTCGGGGAAGACTAGAAATAATGCCGACGCAGAATATTGTAAGAAGTATAATTCTTAAGGTTGATTTGTCTGTCACAGTTGTCATTACATTAACTATCCATCACAGACAAACGCTTGAGAGAAACCTCTTTGTTGTGGGTTTCACTAGATAGTTGATAAAGACTTGTCATGAACTAAGCTTTCAATAATTCTTCCATTAGATTTAAAAGGCAATTTGAAAATTAAGACTCTCAAATTTCACTGACATTAATCTTTTAAATTATGCAGAAAAAACTGTATACAGTAAAAGCAAAGTAAGTTTCCGTAAGTAGTTCTTTATGATTTGGTTTCAGAAAATGAAAATCGATTTGTTTATTAACTAAACATAGATTATCATAAATGTTCTTGAAATAACATGTTGCAGTTTGTTTGTTTTTTTTTTTTGTTTTTTTTTGTTTTTAAAGTTGTAAAACTAATACAAACACATATTTATAATTACAATATATACTTAATACAAACTTCTTTCAATTCTCAATCAAGTGTCAATATATCCAATAAGGCTACAGATTAAAACTTTACATATAGAACACTTTACATATAGATTATTAATTCTCTTTCAGGTGCTACGATTTCAGTAACATTTCTGGCCTGTTGTAATTACGTTAATCACAGCTTGGGTTAGATTAGATCATCATCATCACGAAAGATATTTGAAACATTTTGGCGTAGGTTCCATTTAAGCTGGAGAACAAGAAAATCAATATGAAACTATTATCGTTCTTCGGAAGAAAGCACTGTAGAAACTAAAGTAGAATTTTCAGAGGAATGATTCAATTAATCTTAAACTGTCAAATCTGACATATTAGAAATTAACTACAAGCCTCATAAAACGGAATTGCATTATGAATTCTGGAAAACATTCAATCATTCCTATCCTTAATTCATAACAAAACAGAACATATCAAGTAAATTTTGCAAGATATATTAAGAAACTTAATCGTAATGGTTTTAAATTGGAAAATGAATTCGAATCGTTCTTTCATTAGATTAAGCTGCTACAATTACTACTGTACAAATATTGAAAAACTGCAAATTACATCACAATCTTCACTCAATTCTTCATTATATTGGTATCCTTCTCGTGAACACTTGCTACATTTTTAAAAAATACATATCATTTCTAAAAAAATTAGAAAAAATAATAAATATGAAATCGAGAAATATCTTTCTGTCTTTTGAATGTTGCTTCGATATTATTCCTTCATTTTTTTTTCTTTAAAGTAGATAACTTATCGACAAAAGCCTTAATGTCAATTTATTTTTAATAAAATTTTTACTTCTCACAAACGTTTTTTATGGAGGAACTGTAATACAGTAGTTCCTATTATTTACAGAGGAAGAGGGGTAAAGGTCAAAGATCTCCAGCAGTCCCTTTCACTGATCGCCATTGTTTTGATGCAGGAGGTTTCTAACTGATTGAAATTGAAAAGCTACTCTAGATCTGTACATTTAAAGCTGTATAAGAGTAAACCAACAAACGTATCCAAAATTGGAAAAGACATTTTGGTAATAAATTGCACCGGGTTTCAACCTTCTTTGATCCGATTCGGTTTGTCTGTCTTTTATACATCCAAGAATCGTAAAGAAATAGAAATTAAAAGAAATTATATCGCTTGAGCATCAAGGACATTTAAATTTGGAAACTGATCTGGTCCACCAGGTTCAACTAAACATTTTTCAAAATAGAAAATGAATAAAGATGTAGAATTGAAAGAATTAAGTAAAATGATCACTAATTGATAGAAAACCTTTCTAAAAAACCTTTAAGATTTAATTTTAATTTCTGTATTCCGATTTATCCAAAGTTAAACTTTCATTGAAGGATTAACAATTACTACTAAAGGTAGATGATTAGTAAAATATTTCAGTAATTTAGCGAAATTTGCTACTTCAAATAAAAAATCCAGCATCAGTAGAAACGAGGGAACTGAAGTGCTTTCATAAGTATTTTTGCAGCAGTTTGTTTATTAAAAGCTCTTTTTTTTCAGTTGAACAAGTCTTTCAGCTGAAAGAATTAATCTGGTTTTATTAAATCCATTTGGCGGCAATGTCAGAACTGAGTCGGTAAATATTTTGATATTTCAGAATCTTAATTTATTTGCTTTTGAATCCATTTTTTTTTTTTTTTCATTTTAAAAATGTCTTACCAGCATAGTCTTAGCTATTAGACTTAGAAAACCCAAGTTTTCTTTCGGGGACCAAGACAAACCATTTCAAAAAGCCTTTAATTTTTTTCCTTTTCCATGGAATAAACAAACAATCGTACAAATAGTACAGGTTCTAGCAAATACATCGTCTACCTGATAAGAATCCTGAGATGTATGTATGTATTGTGGTGAACGTGGGTGGCTTGACAGCCAAGCACCGCGACCTCAAAGATCTATTGTGCTATCCCACGGAAATAAGGACAGACGGAGAGAAAGACTGAGAAAGGATGGTGTGAGAAATGCAGGGGAAACGGGAGAACCCCGGGAAAACCTGCCCAGCGCGGATCGCCACCATCAACGAAACCCACATGAGAACCGAACTCGGGACTCAGAGGTGAGAGGCCATTGTCTTAGTGACAACGCCAACCGCGCGGCCAGAATCCTGAGATAATAAATATTAATAAACCAGGGTTGTAAATAAGCTGATTTCCTTTTAGACACACGTAAAATTTATATATTATTTGAGACTGAATTCATTAATTGCTAAATTGGTTATACGCAATAAAATTATTACCTATAAATGTTGCACAAAGCTATAAAAAATTATTATTATTATCAGATTTTTACAGGTAATGTTATCTTGTATTGACAGTATTTCTTTGTAGTATCCTTTTACAATATTTAGAAATATCTGGTTAAGTAAAAAATAATAAACAACATTTACTAAAACTGAATTTTTCTGATAAAGTAATTTATTAGCACATTTGATTTAGATTATAAGAATAACTAGTCGGCTACCCGTCGCTTCGCTGCGGAAACCTCGCATATGTAACGGAAAACAACTTTTTATTTATTAAAAAAACATACACACACAAATTACATCAAGTAAACTAAAACTAAAATTTTTAATTTTTTTTAATTTAATTTTTGATGTCTGTATTCTCTCAATCCACGACTGCTTTTAGAACCAGCGTGTGAGTCATATATCTATGATATATTTTTATTTTTTATAGAGATTAGAATGTAGTCCTCGTCGTCTAATGGCTAAGACGTCTAACTTCGGAGCAGAAGGTTGCATGTTCGATTCCAGTAGATAACTTGTAGAAATTATTTCTATTTTCATAAATTACAATAATTGCACCAGACAGACAGAGAAATAAAAGATTTTAGTACTTACTTTTCAGATTGTGAGTATTGGTTTTTAAGTTACAAATAGTGATTTTTCAGTATTCTGCCTAATAGAAATAGTGCTTCTTTCTTTCTTGAGTCTCTTTTTTTATTTCAATTGATACTTTATATTGGTTTTTGAGTTATAAATAGTGATGGTTTTTGAGTAACAAATTTTTCAGTATTCTACCCAATAGAAATATTGCTTCTTTTTTTTTTCCTTCTCTTTTTTTTTTCAATTTCAATTGATACTTTTCAGTGGTTTTCGAGTTACACATAGTGAAAATTATCTACTAATCTAGATCATCTCCCGTGTACATGTTGTTCGATATAGAAATTTGAAGAAGAGATATGTTTAGATGAACATTGGTTGATATAGATGATAAATGAAGATCATAGCTTATACACGATACTCTTGGCGATGAATTGATTGTGACTATTCTTTCGAGTGAAGATAACCAAATTCTGATGACTTGTGACTCTAGACATACAGATGTCCGTGAGTGAATACATCGTTCTCCAAGTAGATGGCAAATTTATTTAGAGTCTGTCCTTGAGTTTTATTGATAAACATCGCATAAGTAGGTCTAATCGGAAATTGCCTTCTTGTGAAAGTGAATGGATATTCTACCTAATAGAAATAGTGCTTCTTTCGTTCTTGACTTTCTTTTTTTTATTCTAATTGCAACTTTTCAGTGGTTTTTGAGTAACAAATAGTGATGGTTTTTGTGTTACAAATAGTGATATTTCAGAATTCTGCCTAATAAAAATAGTGCTTCTTTCTTTCTTGAACCTCTTTTTTTATTCCAATTGATACTTTTCAGTGGTTTTTGAGTTATAAACAGTGATGGTTTTTGAAATACAAATTGTAATGGTTTTTGAGTTAAAAATAGTGATATTTCAGTATTCTACGTAATAGAAATAGAGCTTCTTTCTTTCTTGACTCTCTTTTTTTGTATTCCACATCTCCAGTGTACACGGCTTTGTTTTTCAATATCACATAGAATTTGATTAAGAAAGAATATTATATTTAAAATATTGCAACGTTTTGGCAATTATAGTTCTAATTGTCATTTTCGAATTAGAAATAACAGACGGATCGGAAAGGAATAAACAATCTTGAGATTCAAAAAAAAAAAAAAAAAAGGATAAAATACATTCATTATTTAATGGGGTGAATGGGAAAGACACATAAGTCAAAAAACAATAAAAAGTGAGATATAGTTCCGGTGGCCTAATGGATAGCACGTTTGACTTCGGATCAGAAGGACGTAGATTCGATTCCTGTCGCGGACGTTTCGTTGTAAAAATAAAAATTATTTCTATTTTCGATTCTCACAGAAAGTTGTGCCGGACAGACAGACAGAGAAATAAAAGATTTTAGTAATATAGATTATGACTAGAAAACAAACTAAATAATTCTAACTAATTTCAAAATTATTTTTAAGCATTATTTTAATAAATTTTTCTAAATTGTATGTTTCTAAAATATGCTTACTAAGACCACAAGTATTAACAATTTATTTGCTAACTTATATATTGTGAGGGTAGCAGGAATCTACTATTTCGTGTGAAAAATAACTGAAAAAAAATTCTCAGTTGTCTAATTAAGAGAAATACATTTCCGTTGCCTCCGAAATGAAATATTTTATATCAAGATAAAATTAATAAATCCTATTTTCTTTTAGGGACTTTGTCAAGGACATCCCTAACTAACTTTAATCGTTCTCCTTTAAGAGTACACTACTTTTTTTATGAGACTAAAACATTATTGTGTAGCTTTATTTTTCTTTTTATTGTCTACAAGGGCGGAATCTCGCCAGGGGACATACGGAGATTCCTGAAGCGTTGATGCATTTTTGGGACATTATCTTTCTATTATCATTATATCTTATTAGTTCTCCTCACATGTCTACTTAATACGTAGTATTTCACGTAAATTATTGGGACTCCAAATAATATCTTTTAGTCCAATGATACAACTTTGCATCTTTCTACCACTAAGAAGGTTTTTGAAATCGATCTTAAATATACTTATTACTAATAATGACAATAAAATCCAATTAATAGTCTTCTTAAAATTATCAACAAATATACTACAATATAGTAGTAAACTAATGTTTAGCTAACTAGATATTGATATTGATAACATTTATAAAGAGCAGTAATTAATTTATTATTAAGTAGTATCCTTACAATAATTATAAAAGCAAAAATCTGTAAGTTTGTTTGTTTGTCTGTCATTCAATCACGCCTCAACGGATCTGAATGAAATTTTGCATGCAGCTAATCTATGACATTGGGAAGTATACAGGCTGCTTTTATCGCGAACGATCAAGTAGTTTACGTGGGATAGGTACCCAAATCTGAATGAAACAATTCGAAACCTGTCGTAGGATGTCGCTAGCGCCGTTTTAAATCGCACCACGGATCTCAATGAAAAACTTTCCAAAGTCGATGAGCACAGTGTTAAATCGCGCTAAATTTTTTTAGATAGATAGGTATAGTCCCTGGGTAGCACATAGGATACTCATTATTCCGAAATTCCAATCAGTTCCTTATCCACGGACAAAGTCGCGGGTAAAGGCAAGATATATCAATTGCGTATAATACAATATAAAAAAGGAAAAATTGTTTATTAAAAGGATAACAAAATAAATGATGATAGTTATAAAAAGAATAAGTGTTTATGCTGCAAGAGTAGTATTTTTAAAAATAGCATTTACAAAACAAAGATAACAGCATAAAAAATAGTATTTTTAGAAAGACATTTTATGTAATGTATAATTAGTAAGATGTAATATAAATATAGCATCAAAGAAAATTACAATTTTTTAAAATACAGTAAAACCCCGTTATTACGCTCCCGCTTATAGCACTATCCCGTTCTTTACGCTCCTTTCATACGGTCCCTGGAATTTTCTATGTAACGCTGTATACTTTTACCCTCTTATAACGCTTCAAATCTCGCTTGTAGCGCTTTTTTTATATCGGAAATTTTGTATCGAAAAAAAATGTAACACTGTAAAGATTCTTTTCTTTCCCTTAGGAGGGAATCTTTGAACTCTTTGAAGTGCGGGTCTGTGATACAGTAAGTTAGTGCAAAATGTCGAAGCAGAAATGCCTTTCTATAAGTGAAAAATTGGAAATTCTCTGTAAGTACGACGAGAATTCTACACTAAGTCAGAAGGATTTCGCACAATCTCTAGGAATTCCCTCATCCAGTCTGAGAACAATAATAATAAAGAATTTTTTAATAGGAAATAACCTCACATTTGCACTATATCTATTGCAGAATCAAGTATCTTTCCTGTAAATTGGTGTCTAAATGTTTCCCCATCTCATAAATCATTTCCCGTCTATAGCGCTATCCCGCTTATTACGCTTGTTGTTCATGGTCCCTTAACGAGCGTAATAACGGGGTTGTACTGTAATTAGAAATATCTTAATATTTAAGCTTAATATTAATAATTTGCTACTGCAAATTGATTCATTGATCAAAAAGGGCATTTATTACATATTCTTTTAATTCGTATGCAAAGGGCTTTGCATGTATTGCATCAATCCAGTAAATGAAATATACAAATATGAACACATGCGTCCATATAAGTTATTCCTGTTTTGACGGAAAAAAAATATGTCTACTATTTTAGTTCCATTTTTAGTTTATTAATGGAGGTTTGGAAAAGTACATTTGGAAGTAGATAATTCCTTAAAAAGTAAAACGATATGTCAGTACAGATACTTGGAAGAAGTTTGTCGAGAAATGATAATAGTAATAGAGAAAAGTAGACATTGAAGTAATTTTAGAGGAAAATTCTGTTGAACAAGATAACAGATTCTGATGTAGGCTTAGAGAAAGACTCGAATAGACTGAAGCTTTGCCAGATTAAATTAACATATGATGTAATCTAACCTTAAGTTTTAAGAAAAAAAAATTCAAGATTGTGAAATTATATCAGTAGATTTCATGGAACACTGTGGCAAAATAAGTTTATTATTTTCAGTAGATTATCTTTTGGACGAGCGCAATGTTGCGTTGATTTTTCCTTGTCTCTCAGAAACCCTTTTGAACATACACTGTATGTAAACTACCATCAACGCTTGTTCGGGAATCCACGACATCAAGGTTAGGATATTTAACTGATTATTTAGAAATAGCAGTGGATCTGAATATTAAGGATTGAAATGACTCAACAAGAATGTAATCCAAGTTTATTAGATTACCTAATATTTAAATTATCTTTAAATTTTATCTAAAGATTATCAAATTTGAACAAAACTAGAGCATACGGATCGTAAAATCAAAATCTACCTATATAAAAAGAAAAGTCCTGACTCACTCACTGACTGACTCATCAACGTCCAGCCCAAACCCTTGGAGCTAGAAAGCTGAATGTAGCACAGATGTTCCCTTTATGATGTAGACAAGGAATAAGGCCAGATTTTTCGAAATTCCCACGGGTTAGGGAATAAAGAGGATTTATATTTTCGCTTTAAAGTTGCCTTATCGATATATAGGTGCGTGGCGCCAACCGGCAATACATCTGAGTTATCCGGAGAAGGCCACAATTTGCTACATAAATAAAGTTTTTTTGTTTTGTTTTTTATGCTATGTATGCAAGGGTTCCGGAGCGAAGCGACGGTACTCGGCTAGTAACAACCTAAACATAAAAAGATAATAATCATATTAACTTCAATCCACAATGCAGACAAGGTGGTACGATTACTTTTCACCTTCAAAAAACTTTCTGATAACAGTACAATTTAATTCTCTACCATCGAAATAATTTTTTACCTACAGAGTTCCCCTAAATTACCATGTACGGTAATAATTTCTCAAAATGCGTCTTTACAAATTCTACATTAAAATAACAAAATGTGAATTCAGATAGAAGAAGATCCTCTTTGCTCGTCTGAAAGCTATCAGTTTTGAAATTATTAAAAAAAAATAATTAAGAGAGTTTGAGTAAAGTTTGAAAAATCCTTAAGATAACCACCTTTTTTTAAAGAAAAATTTCAAAAAAAAAAAAAAAAGACAGGCATCGATTTTTAAAGCAGCTTTAGAAATCCGGCTGGAAAAAATGATCTTCTCTGCAGTCGAATCCTATGTCGGGTATTTCCTCTCCATTTGACCGAATCATTCGACCAAAAGCATTCTTCACAAAGGACAAATTCTCAATGCTGCCAATAAGCCTGCGACGAACTGATATTGACCTTTAAAGAAGTAAGAAGAAAAAAGCCGTGACCAGACGACTGCAGAAATGGGAGTCGGTAGCACTAATTGTAGAAATGAAGCCATTTTAGTTCTTACACAGATTGATTTCGATGGAAACCAGATTCCAAAAGATAGGCCTAACTGTAAAAATGATCAAATTGTCTGTGAAGGAAGGGTTGTGAAGATTTTTTTTAGATTTCTAATATTAATTCATATTACCAAAAATACTATAGAATCATTTATATTAGTCGAAAAGACTAATTTAAGACTAATCTTCAAACTAAAACACTACGTCAAAATTGAATAATGCCGTACATTTATTTGAATTTGAGAATTGGAAATTGAAATTTTTCAAATACATTTTGAAATATTGTGGAATTATTGGAATATTGTTTTTCAAATATTGCTTATTTATTGTGTTTCTTATGAAAGAATAAGACTAATTTTTCAACAAGAAATATCATTCAAATCCAGTAATCTTTTGAAGCATGTTAAATGATTCAAGAAATGTTAAGACTTCAGAATCAAATACAAAGAAAAGATTTTTGTAGTTCTAAAAGGTTATAATATGAATAATTTAAGTCTGAACAGATGAATATTTTTAGGCTAACGTAAGTTTTTGTAGACGTTCTTCGTGTTCTTTTTTCTCTGTCTCTCCGTACAAATCTTTAAAAGTAAAAACGTGTTTCCTGCTTCAAGCTACAGTTAATTAAAATTCGAACGATGCAGAGAGTTTGACGAAGAGTTGATCCTGCCCCGGACGAAATTTACAAGCCTGGAGATTAGAAATTCTCTCAAGAGACTTTTAAGATACCATTTCTCTAAGTCAACTTCTTTCCATAGCTGGACTTGAGTGAACATCGAAATTTTTAAATCTCCCGCACTGCTTAATTCTTAATGAATGCTCTGATAGGAAGACAAATTCTTTTAATCTTTAAGCAATGTAAAAGAAATTGTAATTGTCTTGGAATTTTGCTTACAGTAATTCAAGTTTTCAGAGGTCAAATTCTCAATTGATATTAATAGAAACTAAAAATGTGACCTATCCGAATTAAAGTTACAAATGAGGAATTTCATATTCATATGAAGTATTTTAAACAAAGACAGTAAGAGAATTTTAAATTTACTTGATTTAAGAAAACATAAGAAAAGGTGTTACGTATTTAAAACGAGCAATGCTTCATACTATAGCAGAGTAAAACTGCACAATAATCTAGAATTAGCCTTTATCCTTAACTTTGTCGAGTAATTCTATTAGAAATGTTGCAATAACAACAAAAAAATAAAAAAATCTTGGCACATCGCCAATTCTCCACAGTTAATAGCGAATTATCTAATGACATCATTAAAAACCAAGAACTCACTGTAAGAGAATACTTTCCTTCAGATAATCTTACAGTTTCAAAAAAGGATCAGAATACTATTAAAATAGTAGAAATACTAACGCAGTAAATATTCGTATACTTCCTACTTAAGTTTTTACTCTAGAATATTTTGGAACTTTTTGATATTACTTCTTACTCATCTTTAGTTTGTACTTTTACTAACCTCCAAAAAAAAAAAAAGCAAAAAAATGTAGTTGATAGTATTTACACTCACTTATTAGTATATATATCATCTTAACTTTTTATTTCTTGTAAAAACTACTTTCATTATTATTATTATTATTATTATTATTATTATTATTATTATTATTATTA
>JAFIDM010009631.1:324877927-324915871 GCA_023159025.1 Thereuonema tuberculata | reverse complement strand
AATGTTATTGTTTATTTAAGCAAATTAAAATTGGACAGAGCATTTTAATAATTTTTTCTTCTGATCATTAAAACGCTTATATTAAAGGTAAGTTCAATTTATTTTATCATCTGGTTTCTAATCATGATTTAATGTAACGTGGTTTAATCCAAAATTAAAATCAGTATTCTCGAGAGATTGATGAGAACGAACGTCATTTGGTAAATGATTTTACATTCATGATGACATCTGGATAAATCGTTATTCAATTATTTTACTGTTATAGCAACGTAGCGTAGGCTTTTTACCCTAAATCATGTTTTCCTTTTACATCTTTTACGGCAGGTTTTCATTAAAGAAAGATAACATGACATTTATATTTAGCTCCTTTAATAATCCACGCAAAACGATCACTTTTATTACTGATTTTACTCAATATTCTCTTAATATTGTAAAATTTGATATAAAATATTTGATTCAGGTTTGAGAATATTTACTTGAATCATCTTGTCAGATTTTGAGCATTTTTTTTTAAATGGAAATCAACAAGCATGAAAGGTGATCAGAATGTTCTTTGGGTTCTCTTAACTAATAGATAGTAGGAATCTAAACTTAAAATTAATGATAATAGTAGTAGATAAAGCGTAGTAGTAACCACATTTATCTTCAAGTGTCATAGGAATGGATGCGAGACCATTTGTCTCAATTCTCAAATCGGTGTTGAATAAACGACAGATAAACCTAACCACAAGTTACATAAATGAAATGAGTAAAGAATAGCTTGAAAGAGCCACTCTGTATTCTGATTGAGTGCATATTAATTCTAATCTTTCTTTTATTTCTTTTCTTCGTTGCCTAATGCGAAATAAACATCCCGAAGCATAACATTACATTGTCAACATACGGACGCTGCTGTGGAAATTACATCAGGAACCAGCTGCGCAGACAAAGAGACGCTGCACTGGTTCGTTGCCATTTGCGGTTGAATGTGGACTGATTGTGTAAAAGACAGTCAACTTCCACATAAAGAAGCGACAACGCTGTGCAAAGGAACAAAAATAAATGTCGTTAAGAGGATTTTGACTTGCCATAAAGGAAATGGAGGAATGATATTTACTTCAGCAAACAAACCATTTAGGTTATGCTTCGAACCATAAGGAAGATTTAAGAATCTCATTTAAAACTGATATAGAACTGTTTGAAAGTTTATACTGTTGGTATATTGCCTCTGAAAGATATATTTTTCACAACGAATAAAAAAACTACGTATAGATATTCGATTTCTACACATCTACGCAGTAAACTTTATTAAGACGAACTCAAACCGACTGGTTCGTTTTATCTAGTCTTAATAGGAAAATTTAAGCGAACATTTTGTACTTCAGATTTAAATATTAGATTTTCATAAAAACCGAACGCCTTAGGAAAAGAATAATAAACGAATTGTAAAAGATAATCAAAACTATTTATGCAGGCGGAGATATGTGAACATTTTATCTACATTGTCATCGAAACTATCTGAAACGCCTATGTTAAACAGTGATCTCTAATTCCAAAGGTAAGTGAACATATTGACAGCATTCGATCACATGTTTTCTGGAATCCGTTTATTAAAGGCTTCAAAGCAGTTTAGAATAAACTAATCTAAATCTTTTCTGACATTGGATTCTTCCCTCTTCTAAATCAAAAGCACTGCATAAAAAATGATGTTTTTCGTTTATGCAGAACTTTAGGAAATTTTTTTACAGAATATATTGAAGATTTCATAAAATGCGCTCAGGCAAGAAAAAATTTTGAATCGGTATCGTTACTACAGAAGACTGAAGACTTTTCATCATTTTCTGTAATTATCATACCTGTTTTCAGTCATGACATTTGTTATCTGGATTGCTTTTTGTAATAAACCTTTACCTTATTTACTTACAGTTCCTAATGTGAACTGAGCTTTCTTTGATTATGGACCATTCCCAAAGCATTCATTTCTGAACTCTAAAACTACGGCCCATACTACAAAATGTCATAGAACATTTTCGACTCAAAATGACATTTGGAACCCTTATCTCTTCGATTTGTCTACCATTTCCGAAACACCTTGTATGTACACTGTCCGGCCACTTTATTAGCTACATCCCTGCTGTGCGCACAAAAGGTACGGGTTGTCTCACAACAACTCTTCAAGCCGGTGGAGGTAGTGAAATGGTGTGGGGGATGTTTTCCTGGCACACGTTGGGTCCATTGATATCTCTGGAGGCACGTCAGGATGCTAGAGCGTACCTAAACATCATAGCTGGCCAAGTGCAACTTTACATGTTAACAGTTTATCCTCATCTATCTCGCATCGCACCACTAGACATACCCTGTTGCAGATGGGCTACAACAGCCGATGGCCTCGTCGGATACATTTGTTATCAGCAAAGAACAAGAGCGCACGCCTTCTGTGGGCAAAGCAACACCGACACTGGACCATCGACGATTGGAAAAAGATTGCATGGTCCGATGAGTCGAAGTTCCCGCTGCATCATGTTGATGGCAGATACAGAATTTGGCGCAAACAATTGAATGTCTGGATCCGTCGTGTCTCACAACAACTCTTCAAGCCTGTGGGGGCAGTGTCACAGTGTGAGGGATGTTTTCCTGGCACACGTGGTACCTCTGGAGGCACGTCAGAAAGCTGGAGCGTACCTAAACATCGCAGCTGACCAAGTGCACCATACATGTCAACAGTTTATCCTCATGCAGATGGCTACTTCCAGCAGGATAATGCGCCGGTGCACAAAGCCCGCATCACTATAAGATGGTTTGAGGAACAAGACGATGTTCCTTTTCCTGCTGTTAGTGGCCCACTCAGTCCCAGGATCTCAGCCCGATTGAAAATTTGTGGTTTGAGTTGGAACGGGCTGTTCGCACCAGGCCTATATCTCCATCAAATCTTCAGGAACTGCGTGAAACACTCATGTCTGCATGATACACAATACCTCAAAAACGTTTTCATCATCTTAGGAATCCAGGCTCGACGAATTCAGGCTATTTTGAGGGCTAAAGGAGGTCCAACACGCTAATAGGTAGGTGTATCTAATAAAGTGGCCGGACAGTCACAAAATTTAGGGGATATAATACAGTCAAAATGAATATAATACACCCAAAAAACAGAGGCATTTGAGTTTATTTATTAAAGAACATCATCAGAGAAGCAAACAACACGAAAATGGAAGTTGTCTGAATGTGCAAATGAGGTGCAGAATCCATTTATCGGGATTCAGCTGGATGTGAATCGGACAGGTGTTAAAATTCACATGTCAAACATGAAAAATGTGTCGCACATTCACTGTTCAGTAGGGTGTATGGTCACCTGAGGCTGCTACAACACACTGACAGCGATGAGGCATGGAGAGGATCAAATTGTCCAGCAGTTCCTGTGGGATTCGTGGCCACTCGCGCAACAAGGCAACTTGCAGCTGAGGAAGTGTTATCGAGGTGATTGGTGACTCGTAACACGTCTTCCTAGTGCATCCCAAGCGTTTTCGATGGGATTCAGGTCTGGAGAACGTGAAGGCCAGTCCATGCGCTCGATTCCAGCCTCATGCAGCACGTTGTTGGCGAGATGTGCACGGTGGGGGCGTGCATTATCGTCCATAAAAAGAAAGTCCTAACTGCTCCAGCGTAGGGTACCACTACAGGCTGTAGAATTTCATCCGGATATCTTACAGCATTCACCGTTCCATTTCTAACAACAAGGAGGTTGGTATGACTACCAATGCTGATGCCTGCCCACGCTATGATTCCACCTCCACCAAAGGAATGTCTTTCTTGCACGAAACGTGGATTCTTCCGTGTTCCATGTTCACTCCAGATCAGGGTACGACGATTGTCAGACTGCAGGCTGAATCTTGACTCGTCACTGAAGAGAACCGTGGACCACTCTTCACGGGTCCAAGGAAGATTCATTTCAGTCTATCCTCTGCGAGTTCTGCGATGTTCAGTAGTTAACGGAATGCATAACATTGGTCGCCGGGCATACAGTCCACCGTGACGGAGTCGATTTTGCATGGTCTGAGTACACACCCGTCATCCAGAAACAGCGAGAAACTGTCCCCGCAGCTCAGTCGCATTGCTTCGCCGGTTCCTTCGTGCTATTAGCGTCAAGTAGCGATCATTTCTCGTAGTGGTGGCACGTGGGGGCCCTGTCCTGGTCTTCTTTATACTGTGCCAGTCTCTCTGAAGCGATTCCAGAGTCTGCTAATCACGCTTTGGGAGGTTCAAACCGCTGCTGCCACTGTCATCTGTGTTTGGCCAGCTTCAAGACGCCCTATGCTTTAGTTTTGGGTAAATCACGTTGCAGGGGCATTTTGAGGTGACACTCAAAGATTCTGCCGCTTGTTGTTGATCCAGGAAAGTGGAGATAACCCAGCAGCGCCAGTCTCTTTACACAGGGTTGTGGGCAAACATGCAAATTAACGTTTTGCATCACATTTGCATATTCAGACAACTTCCATTTTCGTGTCATTTGCTTCTCTGATGATATTCTTTAAAAAATAAACTCAATATATATATATTCTGCTCACAAAATGCAGGGGCTATTGATGAAATGAATATAATACACCTCGTAACAGTGGCATTTGAGTTTATTTATTAAAGAGCATCATCAAAGAAGCAAATATATATATATATATATATATATATATATATACAGTGAAACCTCCACTAACGGACACTCCCGAAAAGCGGACACCCCCCAATAGCGGACAATTTTGCAATCCCCAGTCCCTTAATATAGACATTTCCATGTATTGACCTCCGATTAGCAGACACTCCCAATAACGGACAACATTCTACAGAAAATGAACGATCTTGTGTTGTTTTTCAAAAGCAATAGAATCATGCTACAGTAATACGTAGCGTCCAGAGGAAATTTTGAATTATGGATCACGAACTCCAACGAAAACTCCAAACACATCAAAGTTCGGAAACGGAGACAAGTGCGATCGACTCTATTGTCTTCGATTGGTTTTGCGCTGCACGAGCAAAAAACATTCCCATTAGTGGGCCAATATTGCAAGAAAAGGCGTTGGAAGCAAAGGGAACTCTGAAGGCCTTGCAAAGTTAAACGATTTAAATATTCATATTGAGAAACATGTTTTCAATGCAAAAAAGAAATGTCAAACTCTGTTAACTGATTACTTTAGTTAATAAAATTAATTTTCTAATCCGTTTGTCTTACTTAAAATAATGACAAAATTAATACTGTATACAAAACAAAATTAATATATATTGTATTTATATATAAAGCGTTGAATTGGTATCAAAGCCAATTATTCTCAGACTTTATTTCTTCGTTTTTTCTTTATTGCTTACTTTGTCTGTTTACGTAAAGTAACTTTTGAATACTTATTAATGAATACTTTTATTAAGAATTGAATCCATTCTTTTTCTGTACTTAAATAGATAATTTCTTGCTCTAAAACATTTAACCAACTTCCAAGAAGGGATTATAAGGAAATATCTCCTTTAACCTGCTTTGAAAGCTAAACTTACTGTAATACCATAAAAAGTTGAATTTCCTAAATTGAAACAATTTGATGTCCGACCACAGATCAATGTTTTTTTTTTGTTACTGGAGCCAAATTCTTTGCTTTGTTAATTTAGATGTCAAGAACTGACCATAGGTCTTGATTCCTTTAATCTCCCTCCTGAAACATGCCAACTGAAACAAGGCCTTGCAGCTTATCGGAACACGGCTTTGCACTTGCAACTGCTTTCATCAACACGATCCCAGTGACATTCTAAGCCTTAGTAATCTACTCCACATAAACCTCTGATCTATAGTAGCTGAATCAATTAAAGGAAATCCATAACCATGTGTTGAATTAGATATGGAATGATTTTCCCTTTATTACTCTGGTGTTATAATTAATATTCAAATAAATATCTTAATTATTATTATCAGTATTCAAAAAAAGTATTTCCCTTTAAGCGTTGTAAGTCTACAATTAAATGTGATTAAAAGCCGTGCAACGTGGTGCTCGCGGTTAAGATCATGTGAGATCGTACATGGCCATTGCAGCAATAGTTGGAGTGTGTTTGAGTGGAGTGAATATTTGATGGCGTCAAGTTTGCATGGTGTAGTTAAATTCCCAATGCATTATTTAGTGATTGAAGGAATTAAAGAAATATCGAAAAGAAATATATTCTTCTGAATGAAGAATAAAATTATGCCGAGGGATATTTTTTCCTTAGTAGTGAAATACAACTATTTTCAACGATCAGAAAGTTTTTAGGCCTGGTACAATTGAATTCCGAGAATGGAACAAGCAGACCTGAATCCAATTTTCATTGGGAAATAGCTATTAAGCCTACAAATTACGACAAATAGAATTACTCCAGGTACTGTGAAAAATAATTAATATTGTACTTCAAGATAATCGGCGAAAACGCTTACAAAATGAACTACCTCACTTATAACGAACTGAATTGATCATTAGAAGATCAATTAGATAATTTTGAAGATTAAATAATTGAAAGATAATTTATCCCAGTAAGGATTAAGGAATTTAAACATAGAAGTTCTTAGAATATGATATTATTTTTAAATGTTAACTGTCTTAGTATTTTATTCATCAATAGTCCTAATTCATTTTTTTTTTGGCATAAGGAAAAATGCACACTCAAAATTATTAATTCTGCTCTGATAAATGCCAATGTATTGAAATACTATTTAGAACATCTACATCTACGATTACTACACATCGTATAATTTCCAGGAAATGGCATTTTTGTGGCGATTCTTCCAAAAATATAAACTTTTTAGAAGTATCCATATAACATTATTTGATTGGAAAGTAGATTGCACAGAAAAGTTACACATTAAATATTACTTTAAAATTTAATAAGGATCTTGAACTTTATATACAGTATCCAAGAATCATGTACCAAAAGACGATTCATAGTTATTAGCTGATGACTACAGGTTGATTTGAAGCAGCATTAATCTGAATATTGAAATTGAGAGTCCAGTCATTTCAAAAAAAATTAATTTAAAAAAAATATTTCATTCGATACTTTAAAAATATATACTGCTTTATTAGACGAGAAAGCATTCAGAGAGATCTGACAAACGTCTTTGCCTCTGCAAAAGAGAAATGATTATCATGATGTAAAAAAAACGTTTTTAAAACTCATTCCTGAAGAGTATCACAGTGATGAACGCTACACCAACACCCACTCAATAATGCAATTTACACTCAGGAATTTCGAAAAGCATTTCAGAACAATTATTGGAAAAGTGTATCCGAATTTTAATCGTGAAATTGACCTATGCTTTTGTTGTTAGTGCTTGATTACAAACTCGTGTAGCTCGTTTATTTTAAAAATAAGTTCTCACAATTAAAATAACTTACTAATTAAGATAAATACTAATACCAGGTGTCCAAGAAATACGGTGAGTTGTTTGAAGCGCTATAAGGTGATAAATATTAGACTCTTTGATCTCAAACTTTGGATTGTAGGCTTATGGATCATGGGGAGTGCAATCATGTTAAAAATGTTCCTAGTTCACATAGTTACCACCTGGGGGCATGTGACGCTGCTGTCGGCTATGCAAATGGAGCTCTCCTTGAAAAGGCTAACATACCATTACACTAGTCTTCAACAACAGCACAGCAATGCCGTTAACATTTGTTGAACGTACTTTGTAATGTAATGTAATGTAGAAGCTGAGTGGTAAATATACCTAGCACCGCGACCTAAGGTCTTTTGTACTTCCCCAACCTTAATCCCCAGAGACCAGTAGCTACGGCAAACACTAATAGTTTACTTATAGGGACAGTAAACAAATCCTTTAGTTCTAAAAAGAAAGATCTTAGGATTTTATGGGCTGTGAAATACTCAGTTACTGAAGATGTGCGAGGAAGTTTCATCGTCTAAGTGACAACTCCTACAAACAGGGTTGTCCTGTAGGTTCAAAAGCCATAGATGCTTGTTAAGACGACAGTATCCAGTAAGTAGACCAACAATAATACCGAGTTCCTTTTTCCGTAGCACTAAAAGTTCGGAGGAACATTTGTTGCTTGGTTCCTTGATTAGCATCTTTGCTTGTCTTTGACCTTGAAGCCTGTGCCATGACTTAATCTCATTTTCTTAAGAAAAATTTGAAGATACTTTACTCGTGAAGCTTTATTATCAGTAGCATTCGAATGCCACTAGGACATTACATGAATACAGGTGCATCAGAAGCATCAGAAGAGATATTTAAAGCAAAAGAACATTAATAACATTGTAGAAATGGTTTGAAAACTTCGTCCAATAATATTTAACACATCTTGGATAACTGAGAGGTCGGGAGATTTCGGTGGCCATAAAAGAACCTAGACACCCTTCGGAAGATGTTAGCGGTTTTCGCAGCATCATCTTGTTAGATTGGCCTCTGGATTATCACTCAGAAATGGCAACAAAACGGACTATAAAATGTCATTCTCAGATTCAGAATTGTTGATGAATAAAAACTCGATGAATATCGGCGCTGAGACGTAGCTGGGATTTATTGTTGATCATTACATACTGCCACAGGCATCTCTAATATGGCAATTGCAAATTTCTATGGTCAATAAGAGTCGATTCAATGTCTGCCAGACGAAGACCACAGACCTTCTTTGGTTCACCATTCAATTCCTGAACGGGATGTCCATTGTCACTACTACTATTATCGACCACTCTCTGCAGTAGCTTATGGCTCTAGCGATAAATACGGAGATTAATTACGACTAATCTTGACTGCCACAGCAGATCCCGATACGATGGTTGGTCGTTCCTTTATGTACCACTGTTGCCAATAAAGTCCAATGCACCAAACATCTCGACTTCCCGATTCGATCACTAACTTCTCATTGAAGTGCGATCATATCTTTAAACTGTTTAACTGCTGATAAGTTGATGGCAAGTTCTATGAGGCACATCGATGTAAGATAGCAACCCTCAGCTCATGTCTTTAATTTGAACCACCTTAGCACTGAAGAGAACCTATTTCGATTGTCCTGTTAGGACAATCCTCTCTTTCTTGTTAGGTTTATTGTTATTTATTGTTAGATTTCAGCTTAAAACCAGAGTAACACTAGTAAGAGATTGAATACTTCTTGCTACGTAAAGTTTGCAGTATGTTTACGAGTTTTTACATATAGCCATTTTTTGTGTTTGATTAGTTAATCGCTCATAAACTTTCCATACTTAGACTTAAATTTCTGATCCTGACGACTAGGTAAAACGAACTCAATAAAGTTTTTACATCATCGTTTTTTATTGATATTTAGAATTTTCGATTCTTTCCTAACTGTAGCATTTATTTTTATGATTGCAAAAAATATATACAGTATATAAAGAGCTTTATTTGAATAAGCAATTCATTGTATTTCATTGTTCTATCAGGTTACCATTGCTTATTTTCCCTTATTATCAATCGTGGAAATAAAGAGCTCTTGGGTTTTCAAAATCAACTGTTCTTTAAGATTTTAATCCTCGGTGGACTTTAGCTTTAGTTCACATCACTTGAAAAAATGTTAATATCATTTTTGCCATTTGTTAAAGGAATCTTTTTTTTTTATCCTTTGTTAATTACCCGCAAGTTAGAATTCTTTAAAAAATTTATACCTGATAAGAATGCTTACCCCATTCTACTTTTTCCTGGGACTAGAAAAAAGAAAAAGAAATAATCTTTGCATTTCAGAGAGAAGCAATTTCTTTATTTGCAAGTGAACCAGTATTTGCACTTTGTCATGCAGCTACCACCATTTTCACAACTGCAAACAAACTGAAGAAAATGTGGATTTTTTTTTCCGTTTCTTTTTTCATGAAATTGCACAAGAAAGACTTTGTTCAAATTACTTCGAAAACTGACTCCTTTTCAGTATAATTTTGAGTTACTCAAAATATTTTAATGAAAATAGTTTA
Source organism: Thereuonema tuberculata (assembly GCA_023159025.1). NCBI lineage: Eukaryota > Metazoa > Arthropoda > Chilopoda > Scutigeromorpha > Scutigeridae > Thereuonema > Thereuonema tuberculata. The sequence goes on along the minus strand of JAFIDM010009631.1, from coordinate 324,905,956 downwards.
AATTTTAATACATAAATTAAAATACGACGATGATGAGGAACCCTTAAAAGTTCCTAAAGATTTAAGATATATACAGGGTGTCCACAAAGTCTGGGTACATAGGGGATAAACATTCCCTCGTTCATCAGACCTTTCTCCCCTTGATTTCTTTTTCTGGGGTATGTTAAAAGAGAAAGTTTACTCAATGAAGATTGCAAATCTAAACCACTTGAGAGAACGCATTATCAGTCAGTGTGCTGAAATCGACGGCAATGTAGACCTATTCAATCGAGTTCACCTGAATTTTGCAAGGCGCATCAAATTATGCATTGAAAATAATGGAAATCATATTGAAAATGTAATTTCTTAACATTATAATTAAATAAAATTGTTTTGTTTTAAAAGTATGTGTTTATCCCCTATGTACCCAGACTTTGTGGACACCCTGTACATATTGAATAATTTTAATTCGATCTTTTTCTCAAAATACAATAAATTAATTTTAATCTGATAAAATTTTTAAATTGCAATTTAATTTCGAATTTATGATTTCTGATTTGATGTAAAATTCATTCAATTTAAATGAAAATATTACTGTATATACAAAATGATACAAATATTTACAATGTTTTCAGACAGGGCATTTTGTATTGTATCGAAAAGCATTAAGAAATTCAAATATTCAAATATTGAACAGTTTTTCTTATAAATTAGTATAATGAATAATTATTTGGAAATATAATCCAAAGAATTATTTGCAGAGCCTTAAGTGGGGTGGGCGTAGATTATAAAACCAAAGGCATAGATACTTCGCAATTACATACTTGACAATTGAATTAGGTTTAACAAAAATCACTTGATTAAAGCAGAAAGTAATCAAAATATTCAGATGTTCTACATAAGCAAACGTTTTGCTGGTTACAAAATGGCGAGTCATGAAATTAGTGACACCAAATTCCATATTGATTCTGATGTACAACAAGAACAGGATGTGTCAAGGAAATTACGGGTTTCATGGTGAAATTGCATTTCACTGAGAGATTCACATACTTCGATTTGTAGGAAGTAGCTGCCTGAAGCAAAAAATCAACTTTACAGTTGGGGGAAATGGTGGAACATGATTTATTTGTAGTGTGATTATAAATATTCTCCGCTTCTTCATTTTTAATTATTTTCAATTAAATAGAGACAAACCCAAGGGTCCTTTTTGTATTACCCAGAATGGGTTTTTCATCTTAAACATTAAAATGCGCTCGACACAAAGAAGGAATTAAGACGAGGTTCAATATTCTGGCGGCACCCATTGAATTACGGGGCGGATTCATTGGAGGAGCTGTGTGTGTGTGTGTGGGAGTAAAGAAGTCAATCTCCCGTACGGCAGCTGATTTTACCCATCCGCTATAATGCTCCCATTTAATCGGGCGTGTCCTTCTGCTTCGAGGCTTAATTGGAGCTGGGCTTTGCAAAATACGTTTCGCTTTTTACTTATCTTTTCCAATCCAAAACAAAAGACGTCAACACAAAAGAATATATTTTTTTCAGTTGGGGAAAAAAGAACTTTTTTGAATTTGATCGTAATATGCTGAGGGAAGATCGGCAATAACAAGAGCCGTTTGAAAACATCGTAAAAATATCAAAGGTTCACCCATTTCACGGAAACTTCATGCTAATAAATATTGACACTTGGATTAAAAAACAAATTGGACATTATTAACATACAAAATCACTATTATTTTCCCTTAATTTTTTTTTATTTCGGATAACTCAAGAGTCTAATGTTTCTTAATGATAAAGAAAATGAAGAGCGGCATAATTTATCCAAGTATTCATTAAAAGCCGCATTAGCCTCGATTGTGAAAGTGGATGGAATAATTCTATTAGTTTTCCTAAGTTTTCTCCTCTGCTTGCTTTCGGTTAATGGCAAATTAACATCAATGTCGAAATGAAGAGAAGTTTTTCTTTCATTTGTTATCGAAATTATTTCTTTAATGACATAATTTTTATTCATTGGGGTTTTGTTGCTAAATGGAGACAATCAAAGAAATTACCCAGTCTGTTGGCAAGGCTTAACAATCTAGGTTCGTTGACCTTATTTTTTGTAATTGATAAAACTTTTTTGTTCATAAATTGTTCTTTATCTACAGAAACTGTAACGGTAGTTCCTTTATCTTAATTACCATACATTATTATTCTGTTTAATAATCACTTTAATTAATGATAATTCGCAATGGAAAGATCGATGTTTCTACAGACTTATTTCTAAGCTCAAATAATAAGTGTGTGTTTTATTTCAATTTAACACATACATTTGACAGTTACTTTATACGTGTGTTAAAGTCTTCCAATGAGAAGCACAAGCCTAATTTATAATTTATAATTTTGAAATAAACTTGTTGAAGCAACGGTTCCTTCCGTTGGAAAACATTTGTAATTAATATGAGTTTTAAGACGAAGAGGAAATTAATGCCGTTGTATCAAATACCAGTACGGTGGATGGATGAAATTTATTATGATTCCTTGTAATTCAGCCATGAATTACCAATAATTATCATAATTATTCAAATTATGCAGTTCGACATCATGTAATGATTTGCTTACGATGACATATGCACATCACTTTTCTGCTAAGATACAAAGCAATTTCTCTCTCTATCTCTATTCATTCGAAAGATAAGTCAATTGGCATCAAAGTAAAGATCCTTTTAAAATATACTTCCATAACTTCTCCTTAATTCAGTCCTCTTCATTGTATTGAATAAAACATAATTATTCTTCTCAAATAAATTATTTAAACTTAAAATTTGACGTTTGTTAATCTTTGAAACAGAATATTTTTAAATCTATTACGATATACATAATTGTAGCAGAGAATTAGATAAAATTTGTAATAACTATGATTATAAGGTAACTTAATAGATTTAAGTTACAAATAATAGATTTAAAAATATTGTGTATTCGAAAATTAACAAAAGTGAATTAGAAAATGAAATGGGATTAGTATACAAAATTGATTGCACTAATTGTAATAGGTTCTTTCTAGGAGAAACAAAAAGAACTTTGAAAAAACGTGTGAAGGAACACATAAAATAGAACATATAGAAAAGTCAGAATTGACAGATAATTGCATAGAAAAAGGACATCTTTTGAATAATACTATAAAAATACTGACTTACGAAAAAAACAGAAAAAGAAGGAAAGATATAGAAAGTTTATGAATTAGAAACACTAAAACGGAAAATTTAAATAAATACTAAGGAGTAGAAATGAGATGAAAGCAGTCGTAGCTAGTAGTAGAACTAAAAATTGATACCTACTAATCTGTCTTGATATATATAAATAAATCCATCAACAAATATACCATACCATTCATTAATGTTGTTTAAAAGAACTTGATGAAATTTATTGCTTATTTTTACTTTGTAATAAGAGGAAGGTTTTTTTTTATTTTTCCTCTTTTACCTGTAACCTGAAGAAAAATGATTGAAAAAAATCATTCGAAATATTGTTATAGAATAAAGAAGTTTTTCCACAAAAGATGATTTGTTGATGGATATATTTATATAGAACTAAAAATTGTTTACATTTTTTTTAATCAGCAAAATTCAATGATTTAATTTATATCGTAGTTACACACACACACACACACACATACATATATATATATATATATAGTTTTGGTACTGTAGGATAAATAGTAATTAAGCAGTTTTCTACATTTTGCTAAATCGTCAACAGATTGCTACTCTTCAACAGATATTAGTTGAAAGCTACTCTTTCAACAGAATATGCTACAGTTTTTTTCAAGGTGAAAAGATATTATCTAAATAATCATTATCTTCAAGTCTTTTTAAGTAACGTATTTTACTCTAGTTGAACGATAAAACTTTAAATTGGCAGTGAGATTCACAAAAAAATTTAAATTTCCCACCTTCATCTAAAAAAATTTTTCAAGAGAATATTTTTTTCAATAGAGAATTTCTAAATAATATTTAGACTGAAATAACTTCTTTAAAAACAAAACAGAATTTTAAATTTTACTAATGTCAGTAGGTCTTCGAATGTTTTGGATATAAGATGTAATGGACTTCAGGGAAAGAATACAATAGTCTAATCCTAAATATTATTGTGTTTGGGCTGTGAATGCATATATACATATAGTGCTTATTTTCACATATTTTTGCCGTTTTTTAATATTCTTCACAATGGCTGATGGTTAAACCATCTGGCAAACGTACCACAATCGATTTGGAGCTGAAATTGCGAATAATATAAACCTATATGGTATTTACTATTGATGATGTATTTTTTGTCGTATGTGCTATTTTGAAAGGTGGGGGAGGGGAGAATCCGACATACAAAACATACATACAAAATTTACGTAAGGAGTTATGTAAGGTCGAGGTCTGTCTGTAATTTGCTTTTCCAGTTGTACTAACTATATAGAAGTAAGTTCCTTTGGAAACATATAAACACTTAAGAAATGCGATTAATGAATTAATGTTTAAAATGTAATTTGCAGCTTAACTAGTGTCCTTTGGAGATTATAGTAAATTAATCCTTGTTAACTTCTTTTCTTTCTTTTTTTTTATCATACAATCTACTTTAGATCGGTCACTTAAGATCCCTTAATGGTAAGGCCTTAATGCGGTTTGCAATTTTATTCTCTTGGAGGGAGAAAATTAATGAAAATAATTAAAGAGTCATCGAGAAGATTATCCCTGCGGATGTTTCCTCATTTGAACAACAAAAGAGAAGAAAAACTCTCTGTCTTAATGTTGATTTGAATTCGGGTTCTGCTGGTGAATCAAGACCGATCTTCTTTTACTAAAAATAGGATCCCATTTCCTTCGTTTTCTGCGTTATGGAAATGGTTGTATTTTCTAAGTCACTTTGAAACCATTAGCGATAAAAGAAAAGTTTGTGGAATCACATCTACCTTCTCTCTTTAATTTATTCTATCAAATCTATTTCTGTGACATGAAGATCATAAACTGGGCATTCTGCCAAAAACATGGCACTCACATCTTTCTTAAATCCTTCCTTACATGCTACCTCTCAAATGAACCGGCACTACACGAGTTACAATGAATAGCTTTGGAGCTTTTGGATTGAATTCATAAACTTATGGTGAAAGTGGTCATTTTCCGGATGCTCATAAACATGGTCTTAAACAAGGTAAAGTCTTTCGAGGGTTTGAATCGTAAAATTACGAAACAATAGGTGAAGTAAAAAAAAAAAGAAATTAGGAAAATTATGAGTTGGCGACAGGTAAATTTGGCTCAGAACATTTTGTCTCAATATTTTATAGCAATTTTTATAAATCAGTGAGTATGAAATAAAGGTAAGAAGTTATTTCAGTACATTTGAAAAAATAATTCAAATTTAAAAGCAGTAGTGTTAGGTATGAGAACATAGAATGAAAATGGTTGTTATCGCTAAAAAAATTTTAGACTATATAACTATAGTATAATAACTATAATAACTATATAATACAGAATGTTAAGATGCTTCTACTTCTAATATGAGTTCTGTAGCTTTTCTATAACTTCACCATTTAATGTCAGAGGTGTCTGATGATTGTTACTGTGTTTTTGACGTCATTTGTGAATGGTCATGTGATCGGTGGAGAAAAAAAGGGTGGGATTATGGGGTTTATGGGTTGTGTCGTTTCTAGGTTTATCGTTGCTGTGGGTTCGTATTGGTTGATTCGTTGGAGCTGGGAAAAACAGCAATGTTCATAATAGTTTTGGTGCCGTTTGCTAGTGACGTTTTTGTGACATTAACAGTAAGTTGTTCAATCTTTTAAAAATAGATCCAAGATTATCGTTTCGTGAAAGATTTGTTCGTTGCAATTCCAAGTACTGTAATATAGATTTTCCTCTTCCAATATTTCTTTCTTACGAAGTATCGCGGTTTTCATATGATTTTAGGCATAGATTGTGGATACCGAATGTGTTATAAGAATATTGATTCAATTGTTGATGATCTAATGATTATTGGGACAGCCACACTTTCTTGAAAAAAACATTTTTTTTCTATAAGAAATACTAAGTCTATTTACACACGTAAATATGGAAATGTGTCACGTAGAAAATCACAAGATGTTTTGTATAGATTAATTACAAATGTTGTTCTTCAGATGCTTCAACGACAAAATATTTAGCTCTCTCGACATTGTTCTATCCATTGTTCTATTCCATCTGCTTCCTATAACAATCAGTTTCTTAATTTTTTTTGCAAGTTTGTTTGTTTGTTTGTTTTTTTTAACGTTTAAATCGATTATCTTTCTTTTGAAAGTAAAGATTCTGAAATCTTTATAAAATCCTACCTAAAAAGAATCAAAATTTTCAAATAATAAAGTTTTAGTATTTTTTATATTAAATCTTTGGATCAATGAATTCTTTTGTAGATTTCAATTTTTGATTTCTATTTTTCTTTTTCTTTTTTTGTATAATTGTTTAAAAATTGATTTTACTGTTTTTATTCTAATGGAATATTCCAGAGATTTCGTAATCCCTTAATCCTTGCATTAATTTCCGAACAAATAATTAAAAAATATGTTCTTTTACTTTGTTTCCACATGAAAAAAACTTTACAAATTTTATGTTGTTGTTTTTTAATTCTTTTAATTTTTAACTGAATGTGAACTTCAAATTTGTTAATACATGTTGAAACATCCAAAATTTAGCCAGGAAATATAGTTTAACATTATTAATCTAATGAAAAGTGATTACTTTTATTTCTGCTATTTCTATTTTCTTTGAAGATATTTAGGATCGTTATTTGGATTGATTTAAATATTCCGAATCTTTTTCTCTATCCTAACCATAAGCCTGTCAAGTCACATTAATTTGAAACAAATCTAATCTGAAACATTAGTTTTTTCCTTTGCCTTTTATTGTGCCATAACCTTTCACGTTTACGACTTTCTTTACTTTTAAGCTTTTTTTTTCCTGTTCTCTCTTTACTGCCATTTTATCACTGTTATAACGTTATACTTTATGTCGTCAACTATAGTGGTCAATAGTTTAGTCGTGTAGATGACTACAAACTTTATAGACTTAAATAAACAGTGAGTTGCTAGTTCACTGATTACACCACTTCTCTTTACGTAGGTAGAAAAAATGGCACCTACGTGAATATCGTTTCATCTGTTTCTACATTAGCGAATATCATTCCAAAAATCTTCCGTCAAGGAAAATCGTTTCAGGTTGCTCATCTCCGAACATAGCTGTTGTCTATGCTTTGTGGATGTCACCCTCTGTAGTGGCCAAACGGTTAGAGACATCAGAATGAAACCGTCACTATTGTGTTCAGCATCAAAAAGTAGGTGACCACGTAAAAAAAAATCAGACCTGTAGGAGCACTCCCTGACCGGATAGGGGACCGTTCTTGCTTTTATGCTTTGTGGATGTCACCCTCTGTAGTGGCCAAACGGTTAGAGATATTAGAATGAAACCTTCACTATTGTGTTCAGCATCAAAAAGTAGGTGACCACGTCCAAAAAATCAGACCTGTAGGACCACTCCCTGACCCCCCCAAGGAGTGTTTTGCTAATAATGGGTTGCTAAAAACCAAGAAACCTGGTATTGTTTTAATTTCCTTATTATTATAAATGTGATTGTTGCGAATGCAAAAGGCGCAATTGGGGCGTTTATTGTCATTGCTGTGATTGTTGTAGAGCTGCATTATAAATGTGATTGTTGAGCATGCAAAAGACGCAATTGTGGCGACGTGCGGAAAAACGAGATGCTGATTCAAAGCGAGAAGCTTCACGCTTGCGTAATGAACGCGAAAGAAATGCTGAAGCATATCGCCGACTACGATCTGATCGCTTCCGATAAAATTTGATTTATAAAATTGTGTTTATAAAATCGTGGGGCCACTTTGCTTTTGACACTGTCTATAAGCATTAATTACCTTATTTTTTCTTTATACCGATCCATTAAATAAGTAACACCTGTTATTTTAGTAATTTTAATCATCATTCTTTAACTTATAAAAATAAACAAGGTAGGGATAGTGATTAGTAAACCAATCACAGTGCTTCGCTAAGGCTTCTGAGTCACCTTTACTTTAGAATAGACTGCGCCGGGGTGGTCTAGAAAATGCTCGCGCGAGTCTGTTTGAGACCCCATACTATCTTACCCACCCCTATTTATATGGAATTCTTAACTCAAACCTTGTTAATACACTGAATTCCTAATAATGATTTAAGAAAAAAAACTTAAGTTGAGAAACTGAAAAGATTTAAAATGGGGAGAAAAAAATCAAGAAAAAAAAAATGCTCTTGAGAGGATCGAATCCACGACCTTCGCGTTATTAGCACGACGCTCTAACCAATTGAGCTAACCTACAAAATTTAACATTCAATCCACCTACAATTGAGCTAACAGAAGCCGTTGCGAAGCATTGTGGGATGTGTGTCCACAGACAGACAAACCGGGGATATAAGGCGTCTTTCAGAAGCCTAAAATGAAAATATATAAAATGCTTGAATATGATCTTCTGAAAGAAAAAAAAAATTAAGGGAAAAAAATACACAACCTTCTGATATTAAGCCAGTTAGAACAACTTGATTAAGAGAACAGTGTCATTTTAATGTAGTAATCTATATTGAGTTGTTAAAATTTGTGACTGACAGTGATCCTATCTATAGTTGATGTTTTGAAATAGTAACTGCAGGGCTTAATTACAGTAATACGTTTTCTTCCGAAGCCTTTCTTATTATATTAAAATGCTATTAATTAGTTTTCAAGACAGATTTATATTCAAACTTCCTAACCTAAATGAAAACTTAAGTTTGAAAAGATATAAATACCTCAATTGAATTGTAATAAACTTATTTTTACAACTTACAGGTGTATAATTAATCTTAAAACTTTTCGATATCAAATTCTCAAAAATTAAGATTCTCAAAACAATTACCTTAAAAAATTGAAGTTTATTTTGTGATATGTCATCTTACAAAATAATACAGATTACAATCGATATTCCAATCATGAGTTTTGATTAATTATTATTTCATTACCTATTCCTTATATATACGGAAGTTTTATAGTTGCTCTTATTCTTACAATAAGCGATAATATACCCTCATAGTATATCATTTACATAGTATTTATTATCAAAAATTGAATCTTGATTTATTAATCAAACGTTGTTTTATTCCTAAAGGAGGATTAAATAAACATTTCGAGTTTGTTTTTGTTTTGTTTTGTTTTGTTTATAGTGCGGCTAGACTGGTGGCTGTTCATACTCAATGAGACGATGTATTATGTGAATTTGTAGAAATCTCTGTCGCTTCCAAAGAATAAAATTACTTTTATTAAATTTTAAAATTAATTAATCAGAAATATACTAAATTTACATATTTGTAACTCGTTTTTTTGTTACATTTCTGATTTCAAACGAGAACATGATGGTTTATTTTCCAGAACCTACCATTTGCATCTCTTATGTTTTACGGACCACATATTTATTGAACAATGTTAAGACAGAGCACTAAGGTCGTTGCACTGAATCCATTCCTCTTACAATAGCGTAATGTCTTTCCTTGTGTGAAGGCCCTATTGAATGTCATGCAGTGTGTCTGATATTCTCTGGAATTGATGTTTGTCTCAAAGGTAGAAAGAATATGTCTGAATGAGTAAACACTAGTCTGCGGCTCAGTGACAATCACTGGCGTGTTCAAAGCTGAACCAAATAAATACGATTCTTTAGAATCATCGAATTCACATCATTCATAACCTGTCGAAGTTACCTTTTTTACTATCACGATAACTTCATATATTTATGCTGGTTAACTGCATGGTAACCAACGCTTACAAGTTTTGCTAACGTTTATAGATATAAAATTGCTGTTCCTAGACTTAAATAAAAGTTAGAACTGAAAAAAGTTTTAGAATACAATTTTAATTCGAGTTCCGCTTATGCTTCTATCTATTCAAAACTGTTGCTCTACAAGATGAAACTTTAATTTAAGACAGGTTTTGATTACTGAATGAAATAACCCTCTAGATTAAGATATAAATCAGATTCCAAGAGGTCCAAAACTGCCAAAATCACCATAGAACACGTTGGACAAGAGGCATACCTCCCAGAAAACCGAAATTTTAATATCTTATAGGTTTCCAACTATCAGATTCCTAACTTTTATTTTTCAGTAAAGAACTTTCCAGCAAGAACCGTTTATTTAAATGGTCGTATTCTATGATAATTCAAAACTGCTTACAAATTGACAGTTGAAACTTTAGTAGCAGATAAATAAAACAGTGCAAACTTTATAATAATTTTGGACCAATAACCAATATTCCGACACTCGTTAACGCCTTCTTATTACTTTAAATATGAACTATTCATCTACAAAATCTGAAAATTTTTAGGTAATGCTAGACTTTCCAAAACATGTTTTGGAACTATTATTTTTACTCTTATCATGAGGATTAGTAAGGCATTGGCAGTCCTCTAACGAAAACTGTAGAGAATACACTCTTGGAGACAAACTGATACAAGATCTAGAACTGTACCTCTCCAGGATTACATTTTATGTGATTATCAAATATTTTCCTTCTTTATTGCTTATATTTGAATATTTTTAAAAACTTTCATTTTTGAGATAATGTAGCTGGAAAATGTATTAAAAAACTTGTCATTAATTTAAGATGACAGTATTTTATTTCAGTCAAGAAACTAAAATAAAAAGAATTGGATAGAAGCAATGAGGTTGTGACCAGGACTGATGGACTTCTTTATGTGCATTCGATAAAAGACAGCCTGAGGATGACTTATGATGTGAAACGAAGTGGAAGATGAACAAAGAGCATCTGTTTCACTGAATAGCACAAAAGACATCAAAAATCTCAGCATGGGATATTATCTATTTTCAATGCTAATCTATGATGAAAGTATAATGAAAAGCGGGGCCTTTGTGAATAAAATGAGAAAGAGGGGAAGAGAATGGAAAATGGCCCTATGGAGGATGAAGCTTAGTATAGTCCAGAGAGACTATACTTTTCAATCTTGTGAAAGAGTAATCCAAATAATTCGATAAAAGAGCATCGAGAAATATTTAAAGAAATATTTGTTTTTAAGATGAGAGATAGAACTGTAATCGTTTTCTAATGATCACTAAATGTTTTGTTTATTTTTTTAAACTGCTATTTATTGTTTCAGGGATTTCGCTTTGGATAGTTCTTTGATGGAGTCTTTTAAGTTTGATGGAGCCACAAAGGTTTCGGCACGATAATTTTTGTTTCAACCTATTTTTCGCAGTGACATAAGCTAATAATATATCTGTATCAGTTGTGGATAACTTTCTGCCACGAAAAGATAAAATTTTCTGGAAAAGAGTTCACGTGATTAATAACGTTTCTTAATAAATTATTAATTTATAGAAAATTTATTTAAGCTTAGTAATTTGTCGTTTTTATACAAATAAATAAAAAAGTCAAAAATTGTCAACGTTAACCTTGCTTACCTTCAGTTTAATGATTTAACGAATACGATGTCATTTGCGAATCGAGCTGTAAATTTTCAGTTTATAGTGAAAACTTTGATCTTCTTTGAATCTTGTAAAAAGATGGACAACATGTGTTCCTGGAAAGTATCTTTTCTTTTCGATAATAACCAGCCTCGTCAGTATTTTTTTTTAAGTTACGATATTACTGTTATTAGATACGTAACAATGTTAGATCGTTCGCTGTAGGGTGAAAATAAGTGATCATAAGTAATCAAGAAAGATATCAACAGCGGCATCCGTATTTGAAATCCAGATGGGGTTTCTTCAAAGGTGCTTATAGAGGAAGCCCCACCCCCTTCCTCAAATCTCGAAATATGTAGAACAGACACTGTTTGTTTTCATTTTTTTGGTTCGAAATCCGATTGAGAAGACCTTGGCTGCTTCCCCGACTCCAAACGTTTAAAGACGATGTTTCTTTTGTTTTGCCTTTTGGAGATCGGCTCACTGAGTTGACCCACTCCAGAAATAAAATCCTATGTATACCCTGGGACCTCTTCCTTAGGTGTTCACATTGGGAGCGACGAAGAACCTGAAAAGCTGGATTAAATAAATGAAAATATTTCAGCAAAATTGTTATCAGTGTAACTTTTGAATTTGTAGTTTGGATGGCAAGCCTATGTGTTCTCCGTTCCTAATTCCCCGCAACGAAAGTATTAGGCACTGGGAATTCTAACACAACTGCCCACAGTTCATCATTTAATATGATTGGCACATTGAAGAGAGGTTTTGCAAAGCCGCGTTTTCAACTCGGATGGTATAATGTCATTGCAGCAACCGCAATAATTTTATCATCCGGGAATAGCTAATCTTCTGAAGATGAGGTCATGCCTGCAAATCCAATCATCCTTTCAAATGAAAAGCAAGATAGGCCTAACTAATCTTTAGTACCAATTAATGATAATTTATTAATGAAGACTGATGTAATTGATTTTCTTCTTTCCTTAATTTCTATTTGTCCTCTTAAAGCACAAAAAAAATGAAATGATTTGCATTCGAACTCAATTTTTAACATAGGAGTTCTAATTGCATGCCAACTTCTAATATTTAGATCACAAAAACAAAAAAAACAAAAAAAACACCGTTGTTCCGGCAAACAGAAATTGATTTTAAATTTTCAAATATCCAAACCATTAATTTTGTAAAGTTAACAGGCAGACATAAAAACATGATTACAATTTTCTTTTATTTAAACCTTTACAATTTCTTAAAACTTGTAGTGTTGAAAATACTATATAATGAAGAAACCAAAATTAAACATCCAAAATAACATATTATGAATAGAATAATTCCTCCTACAATCCTTAACCGATTACAAATAATTATATTTGTGTTTTTTTTTATTTCCAATTATATGCTTTTGCTGGAGAACATTTGAAACAATTCTCCATGAGGCCAAAAGAAACATGAAACTTTCCTTCAAGAAAAACATGATGCTTAGATTAATGTATCTAAGTGCACTTTAATACCTAGATGAAGTATTAAACATCATGAAACATGAAACTTAGATTAAGTTAGATTTATATTTAAAGATCTAGAGAATGTTTTTTTCAAATGTTTGCATCAGAAAGTTCTGAATTAAATAATCTCTATTCAGCCTTCTAATCAAAATTTCACCTTTGAGCTGCTCTTGTAACATGTTGTTGTTTTTCCTTGCACTGTTATCCATATTTTACTAATTCTCCTAATGTAAGTGTACTTCCCTTCCGTTAACCGTATTTGTTAACGGTAACTTCACTATCGTAACTTCTGCTTTTTTTGGTATTAGAAATTATGTAAAATGGTCTAAAAGAAAAGTCCCCTCTGCTAATTTTGATGCAGAAGGTTTAATTCTTTTGGCCTACCCTTTTCAAATCACAAATATTCTGGTTATTTCAAATTTATCAGCTCTGTTTATATTCGCTTTTCTGACTTTGAATGTCGCTTCACCCAAAAATATTATTTGTTTCCTGAGGTCACTATCGAAGTTAACACGATCGACCATGTTAACATCAAATGCTTTTGTCAAATAACGGGATGACCAAGTTCCGAATTGTTGTCGTTGTCAAGTTGTCATTGGAACAAGCATCATGTAACCTCAGCAGTATTTTTCATTTTTAAGGCAACTTCGCTTTTGTGAGGGTGCACTCAAATGAATATTGGATATCTCCTAAGTTTTGCAATTCTGATAAACATACAAATGAATTGATCTATAAAAAAACAACAGTTTTTGATAGGTGTGTTAAATTTCTTATCAGTCTATTTCTTAAACAGTTTTCAATGCTGTGGTTCAAAAACGTACTAAGATATTCATAATTGCTTAAAACGGACAGATTTCTTAAATATTAATCTTGTTTCATTTTTAATATATGAATAACCTTGTATAAATTACAGCGTGTTTTTTTTGGAAGAATTACATGTTTATTTGCATTATATTATATTTCTGCATTGTAAACATTTCGTAGTCTATATTAGAAACTTAGACGACGGGATTTGAATTTAAAATAACTATTTTTTTTTTGTATTAAATACTTCATGAAATTACATTAAAGGCTTAGCAATTGCGAATTAATATAATGAGATTTCCTTTTTATCGTTGCAATGTTCTAAGTTTTTCTTTTAAAAAGAATTTCAATGGAATAATCCGAAATCATCTTAACTCAGTTTAGAAGGATTTTAACAGAAAATGGTCAATAAACAACCATTTTTAGAGATTCAATGGAATTCGGGAATTATGGTCTCCGTTAATTAAAAGAAAATAAATTTAAAGAAAAATGGATAGAAAATGAAAGATTTCTTAGAAAACTGATATACGGATTAATTCAAACTTCATTTAAATTTAATGGATGTTTTATCAAATGAAATAAAAATTAAAAATTAAATTCCATTCTAAGAAATCGATTTTTATAGTTTGACATTACAATACTTAGAATAGGTTATTTTTAACATTTAATATAAGATTAATTATTGAAAGCTGGTTAAGCATTACAAATAAGATGTGTTCACGCTAAAATAAAGAAAGAATCAGACAGCTCTTTTCTGTACAAAGAATCACGTGTTGAGTAAAATATAAACAATAAAATACTTATATCAATTCCATATGAATATTAACTTTCAGATTACTAATATTGGGAAGTGAAATGAACTAGAAAGGGCACTAAGATCAATGTGCATTGGTTGATTACTCGAACAGCTGATCGTTTCTACAGGCCGCGTGCTCATATATCAGAAGGAAAAGTGACCACGAAAAAACGAGTTAGAAGGAATTATTGTGTTTCACAGTGCTTAATAAAATTTACGGCTCTAATAAGAATGTCTGCTTTCATCCTTCTCCTTCTGATAAAGAATTAAAAAAAAACGTGGTGGGTTAAGATTCGCTCACGAAAAAAGCCTCGAAATCAGCCGAATTTATGTATTTCGGAAATGAAGATGTTCTGATGCCATTAACAGGGTAGTTCGTTAAAAACAAAACCACCTTCTAAGACTTGACATTATGAAGTCAACAATAATACCAATAAACACATTGACTCTGTAATGTCACTCAACATCAAAATCATTACAAAGTTTGCACTGCAGGTAAATTGAGATGATATACCAATTTACTGATTCTGCATCACCGATAAGGCCTCATTTAAGATCGCATCCGACTGTTTACGAATTTACTGAATATCAGCAATGATGCTTTCAGTGTTACTTTCTCAACATCAAGAGTAGCGTTACGTGCTTAAATTGCAAAGGTAGCCTGGTGGATTATTACCAGCAACTTAAATCACAGGCATGACATCAGAACAAATGAAATTTTTGACATATATTTCTGTATAGAAGTAAATTTAATTCGAGCCAATGCAAATTCACTAAAAGCATTTCTTATTTCACCATATAACATGCAATTGTTCGTAGTCGTTTGTTCAATCAAGATGCAGTCCATCTAGTTTTTGACTCCCACACAGTTCAGGAAGTTCTTGTGTTAGTATTTCCCTCTATTGAATACTGTCATCGACTAAATTTTAATTTTCTGTATAAGTATAAGTTAAGTAGAACACAAAATAAGTAATTACACTATTCACAAAATATGTAAGGTATTTAAAAAACATATTAAAACATATTAAATTATAGTGCACTTCAATATAACCAAACTGAGAGTTAAGTTTACACATCAAAATTTAATTTATATATCATACATCATTAATTTTATAATTTGAGGCCCGGGCGAAATGGCCCTGCTGGCACCCTCTCATAGACACTGGCTGAAGCCATATAGAAAACTTAAAATATATACAGTTGATCACTTTGAAATTTTATTTGTGGACATTCAATAGGTGGTCCATTAAATGCTAACCTGTTATTAATCATAAGTATTTCTTTAAAGGGAGTTAAAAGTGTATAAGAACATTACACTTTCGCGCTTAATTAACTAATCTCTGTTAAATTAAGTAATATGTAAGCAGGATTTCTGATCTATTATTAACATCTTACGATTTTTATTCATATTTTAATTTTTATTTTAAAAATAAATCTCACTTCATAATCTTAATTTGTGATTGTAAATTATTTAAATCCTAATTTAAGAACACTTTGACTTTGGATGCATCTGAAGTGTTTCGATCTGCAAGATTGCAATTATAATAAAGATTTTTCAGTTGTAAGAAAGTCACTCCGCTCCATAGAATCACGTAAGAAAATGTTATAAAATTAAATCTACTTTGAAGTTTTCTTAATAGGAAAAAAGCCTGACAGATTTTATATGGCTATAAGTATTCTAGTTAACCACCACAAAGTAAAAAAAAATTAATAATTTAAAGAGCTGCATAATTATCTAATAACAGTTTTCTAGCAACAAAGTTATTAAATTTCAGTGCCATTAAATAATCTTTATTCTTTATTCCATTCTCTTGCATCTTTCTTTCAGGCAAACTCTTTAACTGAAGAAAGAAAATAAAAAAGGTGACGTTGTCAGATTTTTCAGAAGGACATTGATTTTCTGTGGATTTTTAATGACTTTTTCTCTCTGTTTTTTCTCCTCGCTTTCAAATCGATCGTAAGCTTTGCAAGGCATATTTCAAGTATGATCAATAGATTAAAAAAAATAGCGAGGAATTATAATTGCAAAGTAGCTTCACTTGTCATAAGTATTTATATAAGTTCCTTTTTTTCTTGGGAGAAGGAGACCTATTCTCGCATTAACAGTTTAATTTTCTGTCAAGTTGAGAAATCCATAGTAAAGTGTGGGCTGTGAAAATGTTCTCCATTAACAGTATCAAGATTAATGGCCATGGATTCCCATCGGCCTCTGTCCTGTAATGGTAAATTTATATCCAACCTTCTGTTAGTATTCAAGAATAATCGCCTTTTACAAACGGAGAAAAAAAATCTCAACAAAGAATTTATGGTGGAAATAGTGCTGAACGGAAATTGAATCTTCGATTCGTCATTTTGTTTTTTTTTTAATTAAATAAAGCTTTCGTCAGTTAGTGACAATAAAACGACTTATTCATTACTTTGTTCTTATTTTTGTAATTTTTAGAAACCAATGTAAAACAAAGTAATATGAAACAATAAGATAAATCGACAAAAAGATTCTGACAATTAAAAAAACTGTACTGTCCATAAAATGTTGTGTTTATCACTTCTGAAATAAATCTAAAACATTATCAGCAGCAGCATTTTACTTATCTAAGTACCAGACATTTCTTTCATTTTAATTTTTATAGATAAAAGATAAAAATTTAATGATTTGAAGACACTTCGCGATTTATATTGTATTTCAAATTCCAAGGATTTCATAGAGAAAGAATATTATTTTCAAATACAGGAATAATCTTTTGACTTCTTTATCAAATTTCAAGAAATTCTATTCAGTGGTTCAAAAGTTATGAGAATGGAGATATGCATCCACAGAGGACTTATAAACAAGTCTTCATCTCGGAAAATAGGCTAAAAATGATGATTAGAATACCCTGTAGTCGAAGGGTTGTCTGCGCAGTATCATTCAAAAGTTATAAGTCTTTAACAATGTACTGAACTGTAAGAAGCTCTTCCGAAACTAGAATCGTCATTATCAGTTCCGAAAAAAATTTAAAGATTAATTTTGAATATGCTAAATACTAGTTATCTTAAAGTTAGGCATGATTTTACTTTTATTTAATAGTAATGAAATACCACGTTAAATATTGTACGAAATATGAAAGTATGCTAATTTACTTTGAAGGGAACGATTCCGACTGGCAACTGTTTGTCTGTATAACAACAATTCTGTTAAAATGTATTCGAAATTCATTTTTCTCTTCGAGACTTAACAAACTTTTAATAAATTATGTTATTACAATGATCACAATTTCCTTTTAGAATATATCAAAATAGTTCTGATTTAAATTTCATTCAATAAAAATTTTAATGTTTCTAAAGATAAATGATCATGATCTTTCTTTTTTATTATTTTAAATAAGTCAAGATTACATTAAAATAATTATAAATTCTAATAATTGCATTAATAATTTCGGCTTCATTTGATTCATATTTATTTTAATATTGTTAATATTAATAATATTTTAATATTGGAAAGCAGATTTACAAAGTAATTAAATAATATATTTCAATGCCAGAGTCTAATGTATTAACCCAAAACAGTTTATTTTACAAAATATTCAGACTGTCTTATCTTTTTTCATCCTATAGAAAACTGCGATCGATATTCTTTTACTTTAATTTCCTTAATTCATTTTACCCATTCGTCTCATTTCACTGCAGATCTCATTTAAGAATCGGAACTTCGTAAAACGTTCTATAAAAACACAAACATATAAGAATCATCCAGAATTGGATATCTTCAGTTTAGGATACAATGTTTCCTTTGTTCCCAACCCCTAAAAAAAACATTAAAAAATGAAAAGTACTTTTTTCTATTTTATTCCATAACATTGATATTCCTATATATCTTTTATAAATTTGTACTTTTACTATTTTAAGCTAACTTAACATACAAATGGCTCCAATTTAAAGATTCCTCTGCCAAGCCATCCCAGTTTCCTCACTTCTTTGCCGGATTGATTATCAGGATTAAAAAAACTACAATAGTTTTAATATAAGCCCAAAAATTGAGTGAACAATAAAATCGCATAATATTGTTTATAATTTAATTTCCAAGAATGTTTACAGATCAACTGAAATCGATTGAGAATTTAGAAATGTGGAGTTAAAAAAATTGAAGTAGAGATGTTTCTAAATAATATCAACTTTTATGGGGTTTTCTTTTATATAGAATTTTGGGTTTATTGTGCAACGATTATCATGCACTTTGAATTAGTAACGAAATATTTCGTTTTCTAACTGGCAAATATTGTACATTTGTATATTTCTTCTTACTGCGCGAAATGAGAAGTTTGTTGTGTCTTTCCCGGTACCCTTTCATTTATCGAATTATTTCCTGTTCCTATCTCTACTGTCCTATTACTATTCTCTGCTATTTAACTGAGAATATAAGCTTTTTTTTATATATTTAAGATTATCATTTTTGTGGAATCTCCGAAATAATCTGGTGAAAGATAAAAGGATGAGAAATCCTGGCCTTATTTTTTTATAAAAGATTTCTTGGACTCAAACATAATGTTTTATAATCTTAGTATTCGATAAAGAGAGAGAATTTAAGTTAAACATTAAGTTTCCTTTGAATTTAGTTTATACATTGAAGTAGAAAAGAATGTCAAACAAAAATTTCCGAAAGCTGTTCTTTTCATTCCATTTGAAATTAAGTGAATTGCTCTGAAAAATTGAAAAAAAAAAATAAACTAAGCAAGTCTGAAGCTTTTTTGATGTCATTTCAACTTTCAATTTTGAAAATTGTTTATGTTTTCTAAAACTCCATTTTCACTGTGAATCTTTGCTTTTAGTTCTTTTATCTCAGAGACTGATCTATCTTTCGATTTCCTTCCCTCCTCCTTTTACAACCGAAATATTTTTGTACATATCGATCTGTGACGGTTGTGAATTCGGTCAAAGACCATCTCCGGCCTTATTCACTCAATCTCTTTATTTGGATGGTTTCAGGCAAAACCAAATAGCTGCCTGTATTCCTTTCGCTCCAGAGATACAATGATTCCCTTTCCATTCGATGGTCTTCCTCTTTGCACACTTATTGTTTCAGAAAAAAGCCCCGACTCCAGTTGAGACTCTGTCATACCATTTTTTGAAGGAACTTTACATTGATATGTAAAACATTTTAATCAGTAATTCATTTCTGCAATAGTTCAGAATATTATCAATTTTTGGTTATGTTGAAGTGCCTACGTAGCAGATAACTGCTACAGTTTCCTCTATTTTAGAAAGTTTTGTTTTGTTTTGCATTTTTACGTAAACTTTCTATATAAAATAAAAACTCAAAAAAATTTACAATGAAATTCAGTAAAATCCAGGTTCTCGTAATTACTATAGATAATAAAAATCTAAAATGGTCTAAGAAAAAGTTTAGCAGTAAGATTAGATCTACAATTGTTGTCTCTGTAAAGTTAGATTTATAGGGACTTCTACTATAATGTAGTGACAAATCTACTAAAAATTTAAGAGTTATTTAATTTTGATGTAGCCATACATTAAAGTTAAATGATTGAGATTACTTTTTAATTTTATTCTTCATCTGATTCAAAATTGCATTTTTACTTACAAGCAGACGACACACCCTGTATCTTTCAAATGTGAGTGCTCTTTTGTGAGATGAAAGTACACATGAAGTACTTCAAATATATATATATTTAGGCCAACGCCCTACGGATTTCGAGATATTCGGCGTTATTTTCATCGATTTTCCAGTATTGCCTTATTAGCTCACTGCTGTCGTACTTTAATTCAGAAAAATAAAGTAAAACATATACTGTACATAATTACTTAAGAATATTTTTTTTTCTTATAATATGAGTATTAGCATATTAAAAAAAAAGTTTAGTAACTTAAGTAATTATGTGCTGTATAAGCTTTTTCTTTATTTTTCTGAATTAAAGTACTTCTAATTAAAAACCAAAATTAACGAGAATACTAACTTTGTTTTTTTGTTTTTTTATAATAAAGAAAAACTAAAAGTCAGTTAGTGAAGTAATATATTTAAAACCCTTACATAAAAACTTATTTTTTCCTAAAAATAAAAGCACAATTGAAATAATTTTAAATACAAACAGTAAAAGAGTATCATCACAACATGATAAGAAAAAAGAAAGTTTAATTAATTAAGTAACTAATTAATTAAAAACCAACGTTAACGAGAATATTATTTATTTACTTCCAATCTTAAATTGGTTTTCTATCTAATATTCATAACATAAACGGAAAAAAACTTACATTAGGCTATCATAAAGAAAGAAGGCAAAAAAAAAAGAGAAAAAACAAAAAATAAAGTAAAAAAATAAAATGAAATTAAACATTAAATGAAATTTTTATAAAATTACATGGGATTTGAACGCCACCGACACACCGTTAGTCTACGTTAACACTTGCTTTCTTAAGACAACAGTGAGCTAATAAGGCAATACTTGAAAATCGATGAAAATAACCGCGAATATCTCGAAATCTGTAGGGCGTTAGCCCCACTATATATATATATAAATTTGAAGTACTTCATGTGTACTTTCATCTCTCAAAAGGGCACTCACATTTGAAAGATACAGGTTGTGTCGCCTCCTTTTTAAAAAAAAAGCAATAGGAAACTAAAAAGGAAAGAGAAGTTAATAATAATAATAATAATAATAATAATAAAAAATAATGTTATAATTTGAAGATCTTTATGTATCTTATTGTTCTTATCAGAATATCGAAACACTTATTTTTTGCAAATTTTTAAATTAGGAATTTCATGCTAAAAAAAATTAAAAGTAACGAATTGAGCAGAATTACAGGAATATTGGAAAAGACAGACTGCTTTAAATAGTTACCAAAAATTAAAATTCAATGCGATGATTTGAAATTGAATGGATTTAATTAAGTTAATGATTCTTTCGGATTTTATAATTTTCATATACAGTAAGACCGCGATAATCCGGCACTCGATAGTCCGGCAGACCCGATAGTCCGGCACTCATCAGAAATAGAGGGTTGGCAGATTTTTTCTCCCTGATGTACTAAACTAAAACATTATTGTATTTTTTAAAAAGTTGTACGAAAATTATCATAGATAACGCTGTCGGTCTAAAACTACCACTATAAATAACAATAAAAAGGTACGTTTAATGGTGAAAAATTATAAGTTTCGTTCTATTATCCAGTTAAGTGAGTTAAGTGAAACAACTAGTTTAACTAAAAA
Source organism: Thereuonema tuberculata (assembly GCA_023159025.1). Lineage (NCBI taxonomy): Eukaryota > Metazoa > Arthropoda > Chilopoda > Scutigeromorpha > Scutigeridae > Thereuonema > Thereuonema tuberculata. Next base: position 324,884,198 of record JAFIDM010009631.1, on the reverse strand, counting down.
GAACGCGCGTTCTGTTTTATTAACCTATAGCGAGGGTAATTCAAATGTAAGATAAGAGGGAAGATAAGATTTAGTAATTCTTGTGTATAGTTATCCGCAGTTTTTTAATAAAATTTTATTAATTGAGTTGTTTATGGTGTAAAATAAACCACGGCACTCAAAAATAATACAGAATTCTTTTATTTAATTTGCTTTATATAATACTGATTTTAATTTACCTTCATGTTCCACACCCTCGACGTCAGGCCTAAAAAATTGATTCACTGTCTATCGAACTTTGCTAAGACTTAGAATCCTGAGCAGTGAAGTGCACTACAGTACTATATTTGATTTTTAGTTCAATATATTTTTCATTGTATTACATACTTTTAATCTTTGTTTTGTTTACTGTAATGTTTTCTGTTGTGTTTACTAAATAGCAATTAATTGTTTTTGTATGTTAAAACTGTAGTTTTTATTTATATAATCTATCCTTATTTAAACCAGGTTTTTAAAAATGGCCTTGGCAATCCGGCATATTTGATAATCTGGCATTGACAGATCCCCGAGCATGCCGGATTATCAAGGTCCCTACTGTATATTAGAAATATTAGGCTTGTTTAGAGTCCTCTACCAAAGTCTACACATATGTGGATAAGCATTTCTGGATTAGTATCATTTCTGTTTTTAATAGGAATTAAAAAATAAGTAGATATATTTTTTTTTTTATTTTTATGTCTAATTGCGGTTTCCTTAAACGTTCCTCTGTGTATAATTCAAGTTTAAAAGAATGCCAATTACTCAAGTTTGAGTAGCAATTACTAATCGAATAATCCTTTCAGGATCTCAGAGACATCTTTACTGAAAACTTAACTGTTATTATAACAGTAATTCTTGCCACATTTCGTGAATGAATGCAAAAATAATGCAAAGTTGTTTATTTGTTAATGCGAATTTGTTTATTTCTTAATGCGAAGTTGTAATTCCTTAGAGCATAATTTTAAGTACATTTATTATTGATTTATTAGCGGCCCCTAAGTTACAGCTTGCCTGTAAAACATAGGGGACCGCTCTTGCTTTTATGCTTGTTGGATGTCACACTCTGTAGTGGCCAAACGGTTGGAGATATTAGAATGAAACCTTCACCATTGTGTTCATCATCAAAAAGTAGGTGACCACATCCAAAAAATCAGACCTCTAGGACCACTCCCTGGCCGGATGTGAGGGGGTCAAAAGTCGGTGCTTCAATACGTTTTTCTTTTATCACATCTCAGCAACCCTTTGTCTGGCAAAAACGTGCCCACCACCAATGTGTTCAGAAGGATCGATATTGGGGGGATGACTATCGCCGTTTTCCTCTTTATCGGAAGCGACCACTGTTGACCCCCCCCCCTAATTTCCGGTTTGCTGTAAGTGTCCATTAGGTTCATTGTAAACGCTGGTTAGGTTCACTCTACGTTTGTTTATAAAATTGTGCCTATTATAGGGCGCTTTGCTTTTGACACTGTCTAAAAGCATTAATTATCTTGTTTTATTTATATTTTGTCCTGTTAATTAATTATTTATTCATTCATTGCTGTCTTTTTCACGCTGTTGACTTTTATTTCTCATGTGAAAGCTGATTTATTTGTTGCCGCTGGCATTCTTTCAAACAATCCGAACATACTAGCACTATCAACTTCCTTCTTGGAATACTGGAAAACATTCCCAATTACACCCGAAGCTTGATTGCGCAATATCTGTAATTTTTCAGCAGATAGCTTCTTGCTTCTTTGTTTCTTGCACTGCTGCCAGATTCACTTTCAGATATAATTATGAGTTATGGTCATTTCCTTATATGGCAATCTTTCTTTAGTTAAAGCAAGTAAAACAGCAATAATGGCATAAGTCTTTGACTTATGCCATTATTGATCTTGTTGTAATACATTTAGTATTTGATCTTGTTGTAATACATTTAGTATTTTGGAAGGAAGTGAATTACGTCAAGAACTATTAAACTATAAATTAACAGTAGTTTGTTTTTATTTTTTAAGATTTTCTCCTGCAATCTTATTTGAATTGATCTTAACCTAGAAAACTCCGCTAATGATTGGACTAGGTCTGCAATTTTCAGTTATTCTTAGAATATTCAAACTATATATGTTGCCTATTGGTCAGTTTTAGGTAAAAAAAAACAACAACCTCAAAGTTGATAGGTTTTCATCTTTGATGCAGTAACTGTAACAATAAGAATTGTTTCCTAAAACTAGTCAACGAATATTTCAGAGTCACTATTCAAAGTTTCACTATTTCGAACTGAGAGCGGATATTTTTTTCGGTAAGGTTTTGTTGATGTTAAAAAATGTTACATAAAAAGAACGACTATGCTATTTTTCGAAGACTTTTCAACAACGATTTATGAAAATAATGGAATTTGATAATAAACTGGACTATATCTAATTTTAAACAAGCCTTTATGTATTCGTAAAATTACGTAATACTTTAAAACCTTTTCAGATCATTACTTATTTCCATAAACCTTATCAACATTATCATTAATAATAAATAATTAATTAATGGTCCCAATGATGAGAAAATGATCTGCAACCAGAAAATTTTATATTTATTGTCACGAGTTGACGAATTCCAGGACAGTTTTATTTGCTTTTCTTTTCTTCTGTTGTCCTTTTTCTTACTCGTATGCTTCACCCAAACGCCTTTCAGTCCCGTGAGATGTGGGCCAATTCAAATTAATGTGCAGCTTCTTTTAGGTATTAATATGATGCGATCGAAACAGTGAGGACCACACAATGGTTCTGTTTAAAATTATCAACATTAGTCTGAAAATAATGCGATTCAATCTAGAGAAATAAAAATCGAAAATAGTTTAACTTATCATAATTATTTAAATTACACTATTCAATTTAAAAACTGGTGCGCATTATTAACATACATTTGTTAATTCAAAATTATCTTGTTTCAGAAAACTGTATGGTTCTTATGTATAGTGTTAATATCTTTATTTATTGCAGTATATCTTGAAGCATCGTTCATACATGGCCACTTTTGACAGAAAAATCAGTAGTGATGTGTCTTTTTATATGAAAGAATGGAAGAGAGAATATTTAGTAGTGTTTATGTGTGTTTGGCTTTTTGTTTTCGATCTTCTTATGTTTTATCCTTAGAAGCAGAGAGTGGCATGTAACTGTGAGAGCACAAAGACATCGCTGTATTTCGGCTATGGTATCACAGTTCAATCTGTATTTCATCGGAAAATAAAGTGACAAAGGAAAGAATCACTGAAGTACAGCCGTAACTTGATCCAGATGAACGTTTTCAAAGCTTTTCGGATCCCTGATTGGAACTGAAGTGAAGGAGTGGAATTGTTGACGGTTGCTCTCGAGAGATTACCGAAGGCTTTGGAAGTATTCTCCTTGAGTTCCTGCTTTTTTCGTTGCGTTGTCGAGAGGACAACACGTCGCAGGTTTTTTTCTTCTTCTTCTTAGTGTTGTTGTGATGGGTCCCTTCCGTTGTGTGTTCGCCATTGTCTCACAGGAATCGACTGATCGACGGTTGCGGAGGGAAAGAACCACTGAATATTCCTCCGAGGCTCAGAACACCTGCTGTTATTTATGAAAATCTTCGTCTTGGAGTCCCGTGGATCTTCAAAGAAAAAAAAAACACTTGAGAGCCTTCAAATTCGATGGCTGAAATGAAGAAAGATCTCAGCCATCGGCATTTTTCATTCCCTCCAAGTATAATATTCTGCAAAAGAAAAGCCTTTTCCATAATGAAAAAAAATGTTATCTTCAGAGAGAAATAACCGTTTCGTTTTCGTCTTCATTTACCTCAGGCAGATAAGGTTCGAGGTAATAAAATTTTATTATTCTGAAAATAATTTGAATATAACTACCAAAAAAAAAAACTGAAAATTATAGTTAGCGTACCATTTTTAAATACAAACACAAAAAAGTAGTCATGTAAATTACATTCTTTTTCTTTTATATAAGTCCAATTCGTAAAATATTAACTGTCAACTCATTTCAAAACCTCGACTTTTTTTATCAAAACTACAGTTTTCTAGATTAAATAGTTGTCGAATTGTTTTATTACGTCATTTTATTTGATACTTGATATTCCAAGTTTCAGCAAATTCCTTTTTATAACAGATAGGTGAACGGTAGAGAACTTATTTCTACTTAAATCGTATTTTGAAGCTTTTAGGTTCCTTAGTTGCATATTTAAAAGACACACACAACCAGAATGCAACAGAAAAGTTTAGAGAAGTTAAAGACTCCCTAGCGAAGTTGTAGAATTATTTTTAAGAAAAATTTAAATAAAATGAACCTTAACAAGGCAAAAAACTGTTTTCATAGTGATCACAAAACTAGAGCGACTCCTTACATGTTTCATTTTCATAGGAAATGATCGTAGACCAAAACGAACTTTTCGCCATAGTCATAAGAGTTCCAATATCTAACTCAAAATCTATCTGACTGGTAGTTTAGGTTTTAGGGGTGATAACAGACGACGGACAGAACAAACGTAAGAGCCCCCCCCCCCCCCCCCCCTTTTACACTTTCGTGTATGAAATCGCTAAAAAGTAAAGAACAAACTTCGCAAAATTGGAAACGAGTATTTTCTATTCTAATATTTTCTATTCTAACCAAATTTTTAAAGAATAACCAATAATGAAGGCAAAAAAAGAGAAAAAAAAACTTTTATTGTCCTCAATTTACTATTTATTTTTTTTTACTCTTTAAATTTGGAACTTTTAAACTTACATGCCGGTTGTTGAAAGTAAACTTATTCTAATCAAAATTTTATTTTTGGCAACAAGTATTTTTCCTAACAGATATAAGTAATAAGTAGAATCCAAATACAACATCATTTATCTTCATACGGAAGCTTTTGAAGTTCAGTCAAATAAGCCGAAGCTTACTTGCTTTTCTCAGTTACATCACTCTTAGAAATGTAATGACGCAATATCCAAATAAATTACGATTATTTTCCTGAAATGTTGACATTCTTATTATTAGACTAAAACCCAAATCTATTCAACAACAGCTTTACTTCTACGTTAGCTTCCAGCACCATTGCATTGAAGACAATATACCACTATGATCAATATCCGCAGGCTATTACTGCAATAAACCAGTAGTGATCAATCGATAATATTTCCTTAGAAGAAAATTTATTTTTTACTTCTTCTTTATGCTAATCCAATGGCTTAATGACTCCCAGTCAGAAATATCATATCCCTCTTAACCGATCTCAGTAATAATCCTATTAACTTCCAATATTATTTTCCTGCATTAAATTACATCCATTAAAGTTTAGTAACATAATTATCTGCTGAATACGAGTTTTGAAATTGAAACATAAGTTTTTAATGGAAGCAAATTATTAACTGGGTGACGAAAAGCGTTAAACAGATGCCTACATTACAAATGATAACCTATTCAAAGTCGTTTTAGTGATTATTTTATTCTACCAGGAAAATGCCGTAAAAAAAGATGTAATGAATCCATAATGAAGATGAATGACTGACACTGCAATGTCCAAAGTCACAAAAGAAAATAGCTTCGTGACGATTGGTGAAGACGTCCATTCCAAGAAATTATTTTAGCTCAACGTGAGGGGATAAGTGAAAACTTATTGGTTAGTTTTCCATAACTTATATGTTTGATTGACCATTATTAGTAATTGATAGTTGTCAGATTTCATCAGCGTTTGTCAAAGTCTTATTAACGTTTAGCGCCCTTTTTCCCTGAGGTTATTAATACACTTGGAAGTTTTCATTCACTGGATAATCTCTTACTCTTCTCCGAAGGAGACAGGGGAGCTCGTAAATCCTCCTTAGTGAGGTCCATTAATGAGGTGCTTCACCACTGATAGACCACAAATATCTTACAGCAAAGTTCATAAATTGTGTTGCAGCATCCGAAGCTTAACAGCTCCTGCTTCTTTCAAAAGAGTTGCGAATGAATTTTTTATCATCCAACATTTCATTATTAGTTTTTTCTTAAAGGAACGGGTTTTGTGGAATCAAATTAAATGAAACAAAAGAAACTAAGCCAACAACGACTGTACAACTTCAAAAAGTAAATAAGGGAAAAAACCAGTGAATATAATTTTGTGCTAAGCATAAATTTAAGGGCGACCCATAATAATATAAAAAATTTTAAAATACTAATAAAAAAAGGAAGTACAATAACGTAAGGAAAAATAAAAAAAAGTTACGAAAAAAATAAATAAACGTTAGGAAAATAAGAAGAAGAAAAAAACCCTCGCGGACATTGATAAAAAAAAG
>JAFIDM010009631.1:324856851-324877527 GCA_023159025.1 Thereuonema tuberculata | reverse complement strand
TGATGGCGTGTAACAATTAGAACTATTGTAATTTATTTTCTGGTCAGACAATTATCATCTTGTAATATGCCAACCTAATTTTCAACAAAGTTATGATGAAATCATTACAAATTCTTCCATTGTCTGGCACGATCAGTGAGGTCTAGAATTGAACTGTTTTAGTCTTTCACAGGTCAGTTAAGTTCGGGATTAATTAATTTAATTATTCGGGTCTCTCTCCCATTTAATCTCCTGAATATCAAATGAATAATTCAAATTAATTTTATAAATAAGGGCAGGCAGGAAACAAGAATCATTAATCGTGACCTACAACATTAAATATTCGCATAATAGACCTACAGCTACTACATAGATAATTCAGTGGTAAAGGTGAAAGGTTGACCGCATCAAACCACACGGGAATGTATTACTCACCAAACAAAATAAAAAACGATTAGGCTTTCCAGAGAGAAAAAAAAAATACGTGAAATTTATATTATATGGTTCTTATGATAGTAAACTGAAAAGAACGTAATATAGGATTTGTTTTCGATTTAAACAATATTTGCCAAAAAACAAAATAGACATAGATGAAAGTTGCTCTTGTGATGTCGTCTTAAAGAAAACGTTAGAATTTCAAATGCAAGATTTAAATTTCGTCGTCTTAGTTTCATGGAAGACAACCTACTGACATAGCCTATCAGTTGAAGCTCATCCATTATTCTCTTTCTTGCATGGGCAAAGCGACCTGCTTGTCTTTAACAATTTAAAATTGGTTCTTTAAATAGTTTATTATTCAAACTATCTCTTTCATAGGAAGGAACACACAGTAGTATCTGCCATAGGCGTAACTAGGGGGGGGGGAGAGCAGCCCCCCCCCCGAATGGCCATGGCCCATCCCAGGGAAAAATACATATTGGTGTAATAATTCATTAAATTTTGTAACATATTGGTGTAATTATTTTATATTTTAAATATAAAAATAATTAAATAAAATATTTTTTAACTTATTGGCATTGTATGCATTATGTGCAACAATAAGAATGCAATTATTCGAAGGTACAAGATTAAATTTTAAATTTCTCCGGGTTTTTTACCCTATTTAAAAAACCTATTCTGTTCTAGTTATTGCCGCAAGATGGCGCTGTATTTAATGGTATAGCGCCATAACTTATCTGCGCGTTCTTGAAGATTTTTCCAAAGAATACGTACGGGGAGAGACAGAGATCGTTTTCGTTCCAGTTCTACTTTACTTATCCGAAAACATTCGGAACCAATAAATTTTTACATTTCTAGTTTCTTTGTATTGTAATTCGAGTGAAAAACTGTGATTTTCAAGACACATTCTTTAATGCGTACATGCGACAAAATGGGATTTCCAATCTACTTTGCATTTCGAACACAAAGGGCCTGCCCCCCCCCCCCCGAAAAATTCTCTAGTTACGCTTCTATTATCTGCTCTAGTTATGTTCTCAGGAAGAGGAAGCCTGATTAAAGGGCGCTTCAAAATTCGTAGTCAGCAGTCTTATGTTTGGCATTGCCATTAAATGCCTCAGGCACTAGAATATTGTAAATATACAACAGATCAATTTTAACACAGAACAGATTATATTTAGTAAATACAAAATCAAACGATCCCGTAAAATTTGCACCATTTTACAGCAATTCTTCTGGATTGGGCTGTGCAGGGCGTTACACATATACATTCTCACGGGAAATCTAATAGCTTCTTCCTAAGAGGTTGCCAATAATTTATATTCTAGAGAAACCATTAGATAAGTGACTCTTAATAATGTATGAGATGCTCAAACTTGTTGACTGAGGACTCGAAGTATGTGAAGTTATGCAAATCCATTTGAATATTTTTCTTCTCTTTGCCAATTCATCTGTCTATCTGTTTGTTCGTTTGTTGATCTGTTTGTAAGTGCATCACACTAAAACGCCTGAATGAATTCCCATGAAATTTGGTACTTATCTATGGTCTAACTTTAAAGAGGTGTCTCCAATGTCCTAGTCTTCCAAATGGATCTCCAGAAGTGCTTGCTGAGCCCCCGCTTCGCAATTGATAGAAAAATGTATACCTGAGTTTTTACATTTTATTCTTACATTATAAAATTAATAATAATAATAATTAATATAAGGACATTGAATTATTATTTGAATCTGCGGAAGCATTATATTTTACACTTTCTCTATAACTTTTATCTTTTCCCAGATCGAAAATGAAAGAAGCTTAAAGAGATAATCCTGTCATTTCCTTCTTGCTAAGTCTTCCTGTTACTTCTTTATTTTTTAAAAATTACGGTTCTTTTTCTTTCCTTTTTTTTTATTTTTGTGCAAGTTAGAAATGCTTTAATGTGGTTTCTATGAACTTACCAGAAATAACGTAATTTCGAAAATTAACTTTTTCTGCATTTCATAAATTATCTACTTTGTGTGAAAGTTTCTTGAGTTTGATATGAAGAGTATTTTAAAAAAGCTGAGAATTTCCCTTGACACCAACATCAAAGCAGATATATAAAATGCATTAAGTTATTCAATCAAATTGCTCACCGATCAAATATTAAAATTTTTTAAAAAATTGCAAGATACTGATGTTACAATACTTGTCATTGCAGAATCAATGGGACAGAAAGAAAATTGTTAATAGCTCGTTTTTTTGAAGCAGTTACAAAATTTTCTGAAATTTTTGTATAGGTTTGAGTAATTTAATCCGTGATCTAAGAAGGTAAAAAGCTTGGACATGTCTTAAGTTTTCGGAAGAAATGAACTGTAAAAAATTTCAATATAGCAACTGTTCTGTTGAACTATGACTTGATATAAAAATAGGATAGCTGGCTGAGATTAAGCATCTGATAATGTTGATATTTATAGTAATTGATGGTTTTCTATCTTTATTGCTGAAAATCCGTGAATGAGCAAATGGATTACGTTTGATTTTAATATGAATTGAACTCGGGAGATTTTACTTTTTGCTGAGACTTGATTAAAAAACAGATTTATGTACGAGTAGGATTTGTAGGATTATTAAATGCTAGACAAGCCGTTCGCGCACAGCCATGTTGCTTCGAGTCTTGATATGGACTTAGATATTTCTTTCTTTCTTGAGTATGTATTTTTTTTCCTTCAAAAATTAATAGGACTTGTATTAAAATTACTAAAAAGGTCTGAGAGAAGGATCATAACTCTTCAAAAAAATCTATAAATACTTAAAGTTTTTACGTGTGCTCAAATATATAAGAGAAGAACACAGCCTGCACACTAGCATAAAGATAAAAAAAAAAAAAAAAACCCATTAAAAGTCCCCAGCTTTTACTTCAGTAGGATGAGGCATCTTCAGTGGATAAATCTATAAATACATTGGACAAAAAAAAAATGTAATTTAAGTTTTTTTGTTATAAATTTTCTCTACAAATAGATAATTCATAAGAGTAATTAAAATTAAATAAATTCTTAAAATTTGGAAATTTCAACAAAGCGATAAGATTCTTTTATTAAAAGTTCCGTTGGTGATTTAACTACTTATTGTTTCATTATTTTAATACTTTTTATTGAGATTGAAAGAGTTGGGGTTCCATCCCAGCTCTGATTGGAGAGTTCTCATTGGTTCTTTCTCCTCAGAGGAGACTAGGGTTTACCCAGCCTTCTGTGAAATCGGATTTCTTAGGCGGGAGTTGAAGACATATTTCCTTCGGTCCTGTAACTCTGGGAACCTTATTTCCTGTGACCCCTTTAGCTACCTAGGCCTGTTCTTTAATCGTTTAAAGTAATGTTTTCATTTTTTCTTAAACTATTATTTTCATTAAGAAACAAGGAAAAATAGATAATGTAAATAAGAAACTCGCATTATCATCCAACTGAACTAAAGCGCTTTTGATTCTGTAAGAAAAGAGACAAAGTGATATTTGATGTTATGCATGTTTAATGTACACTTATACAAAGAAGCACTTCCTTTTCTATCACGTGACTTTGACTTCTTAACCCCTTTCCTGAAATATTACTTTTTCTTCTTTTTTTTATTTGCTTTAGTGGAACAGTGGAGTAATGGGAAAACTAAAACTCAATTTGGTTTTCAGCAATTCAGATGGAAAAGAAAAAATTAATGATGTGGGCTTAAGTTAACGAAGTCAAGAAAAAAGAAAAGGAAAGAGCATGAGAGAAATTTAGCATGACTAAAAAGAAAAGGAAAAAAAAAAAAACATCGTTATTAACGAAGATAAGTGAGTGAACTAAGAGAGAACGGAATAGGAAATTAGAACAAGATGTCTTTCCGTTGTTTGTATCAAAGCATTTTTTTTATTATTATTGATTTGTGTTCCGTCTTTGTTATTCTTGAAACGTGCAAAGATTGAAATGTAATAAAAGTTTCGACATGTAAATAAGATTAAGTCATCTTAAAGAAAATTGAAAGCTTTCATTGAAACAAAGAATAAGCTCAAAATTATGGATGCTTTCTGGTTCATGGGTCTGTATTTAAATCAGATGTTTGCCATAGTTTAATGTAGGGATGGTTCCCTTGAGGAAACTTTATTTTGTAAGGAAATATTCAAAGTGGAAATTTTATATTGGATTTCCTATCTTAGAATAAATGTAAAATTTGACGCCTTTTAATGAAATTTATCGTTATACGACTAAGCGTAATCAAGAAAGTGCAATGAGTTCCTTACATACCTTCCAAAGAAACTTACTCGCTGATAGCTTCTTTGAAAACGCGGTTAGTATTGTAACGATTGTAACGGAAGTAACACCATTCCGTACTTGTAAATAATTAGGTTCGTAATAAGGAATACTTCCCCTACAGATAGTTGTTAGATAGGGCAGCGATAGGATAGCGGGGGGGGGGGGGAGGAATGGATTTGTTTTTTTAAGATTTAGAATTTTTTTTGTCGTAGCTTAAATATATTTTTTTCCCTTAATTTTCTTTGTTTCCTTATTGATAGTATATTGCATTCTACTCCTGGTAAATTATGGGTTATGATCTATCGCTATTTCATTATAAAACAAAGAGTTCAATTTATGAAAGAAAATGAATTTTAAATTAATAAAATCAAAAGATAACACAGATAGAACAGAAAATATCTATTACATGAATATATATATTACATTTCCAAACCTCAAATACATGAATGTCTGAAATGGAAATGTACACATCTCTTGTTTCTGCGCCTTACTTCTCCAAATTAGAGTTGGCCGCCCTGTTTTTGTGAGATCTGCGCATGTAACATCGGTTAGTCTGGTCAGGCACTTCCGTCTGATCTTCTGACAGTAGTCCGCCATTGCGCTAATCGCTAGTTACTTATCAAAAGGGAATTGTATTTATAAATCATTAAAATATTTATTTTTAGCGACTATTATTGAAATAACGCTGAATAATAGAGAGAAGTTTTATTTTGCGTTATCAACATTGTCAGCGGAGAAAAATAGCCGTGCAAGCACTCTTCGTCGTCAAGCATTGCTGCTGGCGAAAAGCCCCCCCCCCCACACACACACACACAAAAAAAAAACCTGAAATCTAACAGACATACTTTAGAAATGAAAGTCTATAAATAAACAAGTATTTTTTCTAAATTAGAACTTCTCCGATAATTAAATGTTAGCCTACTATAAGTTAACTATAATTTCTCGGTGACAACAGACGGCGTCGTCCATTTTGACAGGAAAACATAATTGATCAGCTACCGGAAGAGCTGCGCAGTTCAAGCTTCCGTCGGCCAACTCTCATTTGGAGGACTCATTTGTAGGCTTCTCTGAAGAGTCTTGTCCTTCGTGCTGATGTAGAAGCCTTTTCGTTCTTTTTTTCTTAACCAATGTTTCACTAAATGTCGCTAAATGTTTCACTTATGGATTTAAAATTAAATTCACGAAAATTGAAATTGTTAGTGTCAACGAAAAAAATTCCATAATCTTAATCTTATTGAAGCTTTTGGATGGCTGAGCAGACTACATCTCTCAATAAAGAATTTTGTTCTACATTCCTTTGAAATAAATTTTGTCTTACTCTCTTAAATGTTATTTATTCTTTTAAATAAATACTTACCCTCACGCTCTAATGTAATATTTTGGCTTTTGCTTAAATAAGTAGTTATTCTCGTAAATAATATTTAGCTTGAGGGATTTGTTTAAAAGATAAATGGAATAATGTAAAGTACACTTTCACTTTCTTATTGAGTAGCTAGAATTTAGGAATTATAGAACTGTATTCTGCAAAGAGTAATTATAAAATATTATCAGGAAAGTATGGTATACCAAACAGAACAAGTAAACATTGTTTCAGTAAGGCTCCAGAAAAACCGAATCTTATGTTAAAAAAGGCCGCGCGGTTGGCGTTGTCGGTATGACATCGGCCTCTCACATCTGAGTACCGGGTTCGGTTCTCAAGTGGGTTTCGTGATGGTGGACGATCCGCGCTGGGCAGGTTTTCTCGTTGTTCTCCCGTTTCCCCTGCACTTCTCCCACCATACTTTCTCAGTCTTTCTCTCCATCTGTCCTTATTTCTGTGGGATAGTACAATAGACCTCCGGTTGCAGTGCTTGGCTTCTCTGCCACCCACATTCACTACATAACATAACATATGTTAAAAAAGAATGCTAAAATCATTTTATTAATTCGTTTTTATTATAAAAAATTCTATGGATAAATAGATTTTAAAATTTTAAATTTCTATAATATATTAATTAAAAGGAAAAATACTGGCTTCAAGGAATTGAAAAAAAAAATATTTATTCTATTCCAATTTCATTTTGTAAAACAATACTTTGGTAAAATTAAATAAAGTTTATTTTAAATAGACTATACATTTATTAGTGATAAAAGAGACTCAATTTAAAACAGTTTTTAAAATACTAACATTCCATTTTAGATGAAGGAGCAAATGTTGTAGAATTATTTTCAAAAAAAGGAAAAAGAGAGTTTTTATATTTAAGGAACTAGTCAGTAGTTTGCAATCATATGAATAACATTAACAATCAAAAGATATTAGCTGATGACAATTTCAGTCGATCGAAATTCTGTTCAATAAAAAAATATATTGTTTTGCTACACTGTTGTATGAAAAACGTTTAAAGTAAAATTCATGGAACAACACAACGTAAAGAAAGAACATGCCGAAAATTATTTAACTTGCCGAAAATTAATTAAAATAGAAACCAAGGCTGCACATGAATAAAAAATAACACCTTTTGAGTTTATCATCACAGGGAATCGGGAACGGCCGTTGCGTCCTTCTTGGGACTCATCAGCTCGATCCGCTCTCCCATATAATAAACCCAGAAACCCGCGAACATAAGTGGAAGTCACCACCGCACTCAACAGTGACCCACAAAACCAAAAAAAAAAAAACAATAAAAAAAAAATTAGGTACTGCAGTGCACCCAAAAAACTTTTTTTCTAAAAATTGATAGGATTAAGGCTTTTGATTGGAAAGAAACAAACAACTAAAAAGGTCAATTAACCTAAATAAAGAAATTTAATGTGCAGAAAATTATTCAAAACAGGAACCAAGGCTGCATAAGAATTAACAATAATTGTATCAATTATTAGGAAAAAGGTTTTTTGGGTGCACTGCAGCACCTAATTCTTAGTGTTTGTTTGCTTCCTGGGTCACTGTCGGGAGTGACTTCCACTTATGTTCACGCCTTTCTGGGTTTCTTATCGGGAAGGGCGGATAGGGCTGATGAGTCCCAAGCAGGACAAAAAGGCGTTATTGTTTATTCATGTGCAGCCTTGGTTTCTGTTTTGAACACAACGTAATTTTTTAAAATTTCATTCCAACTGAAATTAATGAACTAAAAGAATAGAATAAGACTTTGCTCAGGTCTTTTAATTGTCTTTAGTCAATTTCTTTTTTTGATTGTAAGCACTAAAGATAGTAAAATATATCTATAAAGCCACTAAAAAAAGGCTATTTTGATAAATAACTTTACTTTTAGAAAATATCTACCGTTAGGTTGCATAACCATTTTAAACTTTAAAGATTCTAAGGTTATCCTTCCCCTCTTTAATGATTAAAATTTCATTCTAAGACTTTACAAATTGTCTAATCTCTTTAACATTCACCTGATATTTTTACGGTAAATAATCAATTTAAAAATATTAATTTTTAGTAGATATAACAGTAACTTTTAAATAGTAGACCTAACCTTTTAAAAAGTTTATAATACAAGTTTATTGTTTTCTTTCAAGTTTTGTTTCTATGGCTTATTGATAGAGCCTAAGTATGTTATTATTATTATTTTTTTTTGCCGTGAGTAAATAAAATAATACATGCTATCAAAATGGTGACTTTTTTTCTGTTTTCTGAATGAAAACAAAGACCGTCGAAAGTATTCGCGTCAACAAATATTGATCTCTTCCTGGAGAACATCTTGAGACGAAAACACGTACATGCCGAGTCTTGAGGAAAATTGCCCTGGTGTTCTTGATTGAGCAAATGTAAGTCACGAATGACTTTCATCAAACTCAACCAGAACCAATTTAGTGAACAATTATCTACGAATCTATTAAAAGCAATTAATTTTCAAGTAATTAATTACAGACGTAATTATAGTTTTTTCAGATCAATAAACATTTCTTAGAAACAACATCCTATCCAAAGTATTTGTGATGTTCATATTTATTTAATAATTTAGCAAAAGTAAAAAAGTTAGAAGCAATTGAATCAATTCTTGTCAGTCGATTGGCATTCCCAACCTCGTAGTCCAGGTGGCGGCCTCTCACGAGACAGATGCTTCGGAACCTGGGTTCGAATCCCGGCATTGACAAGGATGTTTACTTTCTTTCATGTATTTGAAAGGACATCCGACCGTAAAAACTCTGCCAAACTAATCTTGAACAAGCTATGCTCAAGATTAAAAAAAAAATATTTACCCCACAAGGGAAATTGGAAAAGCTGAAGAGGAAGAAGAAGATTTATTTACCAAATCTAAAAATACGGCTGTGAGTAGTTATTTCGCTTCGTAAATACTATATAATAGAGTTGGATTTTCATTAAAGCTGACTGAAAATTGGTTTTCTATTACTGAAGCAATTTTAAAATATTCTTCTTATAGAATTTCTCCTTATGAGTTATCTATTACCTCATTCATATGGTACAGTTTAAAATATATTATTGCAAATCGGCATTAAGCTTTGCAAGCAATAGATTAATTATAACTTTTGTATAGCATTTTTATGTATTGTGTTTATTATACAGGATGTAAATGAATACAAACTTGTATAACGTGTTGAGGTTCACAATGGAGCATTGTTTGTTAAGAAACCGTTGTCTTGAAGGAGTACTTTCTACTACAGGTCCTCTTACCACTTTTGGATAGTTGCCATGTCACAAGTAATGATCGTGTGAAGCCAATACGCGGTAAATCATATTGTTTTTATCTACCATTCTCTGTTGTCTTCCATCGCAAATGCAATGGAAATGACTGAGTTTACTTATTCTGAGTATGCCGACTTAATGTTAATTTACGAGGCTCGAGGTAATGGCAGATTTAACTTTACTAAATCGTCGAACTCACCTCACACCGTTTTCAGTAGAGTTGATCAGTGACTAAGCGAAACAAATATCTTCACAGTCAACAGAATCAACTGTGCGCTCAGGATTCTGCGTAACCCATTGGCACAGACTACATGTACAGCATCTGCAGGTTCTGCATGATCAGCTGCTTCATTGTTATGAACCTTAGAGAGTTCAAGCAATGGGTCCAGCTAGTTTTGTGCCACGAATTGAATTCTGTCTCTGGTATTTGCAACATCATCTGGAAGAGTCCTTGTTTCCAATGCTCTTCATCGATGAAGCTATATTCATCTTCAATTGTTGGAACAGCCATGTTTGGCGGAAAAAAACCTTTACGCCACTCTCTCTAGATCATTCCACAATAGGTTCGCCATCAACATTGTGGGCTGACGTCATCGGTTGATTGAACCGTGCCTTCTTCCAGTCTGTCTCAAAGGTCTTCTTAAAACAAACATTGCCAGAAATGTTTGTAAGCAGTTTATTGTCATTCACCCCCTGTAGAATGGAAAGCAGATCTTGGCCATCATAAAGAAAATTTCTGAAATGCATTTCAGAATTTCTGCTTTTGTGTTTTATAACGATAAATTAATCTACTTTAAAAAGAAAGTTAAATTGAACTTCGAAAAAGAGGTAAGATACAGCACAAAAATTAAAGTCTGATAAACTTTCTTATAAAGTAATTACCGGCAGAAAAATTTCGCATAAGTCATATTATTGTATAGTTATTATTACTTCATTCCAGCATGTAGCCTTAACGTGCTGGAGTGGTCTAGTAGATTAGATTGCGGTCTTCCATTAGTGGGTTCGAATCCCGGCGTCGGCTTGAATGTTTACTTCTTTTCCTATATTTGTTATATAGGATATTATATTTCCTATATTCTTTTCCTCTATTTGTCTGCTGCTTCCCTGTCTCCTTTCTCTTCACTTCACATCATCCCAGTCACCTGGTCAGTAGGGGTGATTATGATCAGATTCACCTAAGTTATTTGGGCGGCCTTCATCCAGCTTTGGACTGAAACAAAGAGGATTTAAGTTAAAAAAACAAATGTAGCCTTAATATGTGTCCATGTCAGGTTTCATCCAGAAATTATAACAATTGACCAAATAAAATCATAATATTTTAATCATTTAATTCTAAAGAACAGATCATAGTAAAGTTGGTTTTTCTGCAAATGAAAAGTTAGAATATGAGAATGGTGCAGCTATTTTAATATTTTTTTAATATTTTTTAATTGCTCCAAGAGTATTAATAACTCTTGCAATGTCGTAATTTTTTTAGCAACGTAACTTTCAATTTCAATTTCAAAATCCCTTGGTGAGATTTCTTTTGCTTATTCCTATATTCTGTTGTCGCCGGAATTAAAAAAAATCTTAAGACCAAAAACCAACACTTTCACAAGAAGTCGATCATTTTAAAAAGACATTTTGTAGTAAGAAAAAAATATCCTGAATCTTAAATTTGTTCTTACTGAAGTTGTTGAAAATTAATTCTATTAAAGAAAATTATTCTATTACTATTATTTTCAGCATAATTTTTGAAAAGCCTGTTTTCAAAATACTTGGATTTGTTTTTGAAATCATCGTTAATGAACCAAACTTTTGATGCGACATCAATGAATCAAACTTTGTTTTGTTCATTAATGGTAATATCTTGCACATTGTAATCCAATGTCTGCGAGTTTGCATTTCTAAATTCCAAACAATTTTGACTTTTATCATTTTCAAAAAATGTTTTGAATATTATGTTCCAAAACTTTTCTACAAATTGGAAGTCACATTTTTTAAATAAGAATTCCAGTGAATTAAATTTGCAATAAGATTATCACGCTGCTTATAATCAGTCTGGGCAATTTTGTTGCAGTCTCAGTCGATTCCTTTTTTTTCAGTGTGTAGCCTATTATTATTATTAAGTCTATTATTGTAAATTCTCAATACCATTACAGCATTGTTGATAATGCCTATTTTGTGCAGCTAAAATTCGTCATCTACCTTTCTTCATTGAAGCTTTTTGACGCTGTTGCAACCTCCAATTGCTATCATGCTTTAAATAATTTATGATACTAAGCATGCAATTCTTCCACCATGTTTAAACATTTATCCAAGGATTATTATTATTATTATTGTTGTTGTTGTTGTTATTGTTGTTGTTTTTGCGTACTCATATAAATGGAATATAAAGTATCTGAATGGTAAAATAGATGTTAAAAAGTTGGCAAAATGTACAGATATTGGTTCAAGGTTTAGTCCCTAGCGGATGTCGAGGTTTTTCGTAGGTTTTTCGTTTAGTCCCTAAACGCGTCTCTATCAAATTTCTTTTCCTGAACAAAAGGTAGTAGAAGGTCAGAAGTAGCGAATCGTTTGGAACTTACACCTCTAGCTTATTATAACAGAACTGCATTTTATAATAAGCTAGAGATACAAATTCTCTGGTTGCCTTTAATTTTTTTAGATGTCAAGAGCAATTACTATCTTAATTTTGTTGATTAGTTAAAAATAGACGTTTAAGAACTAGTTAAGCCTTTCACTTTCAAAATCTTCGTAGTTCTTTCTCATTAGTAGTATTAAATAATACTAGAATATATATAACCGAAGATAAATTACCCCATGAATGAATAGAAATAAATAAATATTAATAATAGAGATCAATTTCAGAAGTCCTATTCTTCTTTTTATTGTTTTTAAGTAAATGATTCAAATTCTTGAAACAATTTTATTTAATTTCCCAGAAAAAGTGAAAAAGGCAAATAAAATTATTTTCTAAATTAAAGCTATTTGAATTTAATGGAATGCATTCGTGATCTATAGCTTTGCTCAAGAATATGAAGGTAATTTTCCAGAGGTTCGACGTGTGCCCGTGTTTATCTCAAGATGTTCTTCTTAAAGAGATCAATATTTATCGACTAAGAGTTCTCTCGATGGCTTCTTTTCATTAGGATATGGCATGACTCCAAAAGAAATGAATGAAATTAAAGGTTAGAATCCCTTGCAAATCAATATAAGAAGCCACGAAATGAACAGGTGTCTGATTTTTAAGCTGCTCTTAAATATTTTTTGAAAAAGTTGTCTCTCAAATGAGAGTTCTAAACCGATATGTCCTTATTCTAAGGAAGACTGTCACAATTACTGACAATACTAACTCAGGAAAAATAGCGTGTATTCTGCACAGGCATGTTTTGTTCTATTGAAAAGATGTATCCGACACATTGAAAAGTAGCGTTGCGAAAGGTCAGAGGATGGACATGAAATACAACAAGGGCGAAACACATCTCTACAATGCAAAGCATATAGCCTGCTTGACAGCGTGAATATGAAATGGATGTGCTCTATCGCCAATCGATACAGAATGCATTATCGGCTCCGTTATAAACGCTCGATTCTTTGGTAAAGTAGCAGAGTACCATTTCTTCCTCTTAGAGAGGTGAATCCTAGAACTCCTGCTGTCATTATTAGTTCATACTATACATGTCTCTGTTATTGTAGTTATCCTTCGGAATGATCCACTGTAATGCAGAAGATTATATTGGAAGCATTAGGGATTCTATTGTAATTTGATACTGCAGTGTTTTTGTAGGATTAAATTTATATTTAAATATTCGGATATCATACATTGATCTCAGTTACAAGTGCTTTCTGAACCTATGATCCTTGAATTGTACATTTTAAATGGTTTAAAATATTTACCTGTTAAACTTAGTACCTATTAAACTTAACGTAGATTTTGTTTTTTCCAATATTGTCTAGCCGTAACTATTCACAAAAGTGTAAACATCTCGAAACTCAATTAAACCTCACTTTCGCATTGTTTATTTCTACTAAAATTTAGAATTGATCGCTGCTAGTATTTAATGTTTAAACATTTTACATCAGATAGTTTCACGTGGTTTTCACTAGCTATAATTTGAGACTTTCTTTTACATCGTTTATATCATATGATTTGCTTAAACAGATTTTAAATTAGGTTTTGAGATAACTCACATAGATTTCATGTTAAAAAAACAATTTAGTATTAATTAAATTGAATATTCGACAAATTTTCGCTTACGTCATCCTCTTACTTTATATTTAAAGGATTTCTAATGTTTTCTACCAAAAAAAATTAAAATTACTTTCCGTAATTTTAAAAATTAATATTTTTTTTTTACTTTATTAGCCTTTAGGGATGAAATTTCTGTTTGCCTATTAGCTTACATAAATAGATAATACCTGCCGAATATACATTCAAAGTTTCCATTTGAGCCTCAGAAGTCAAACTTATTAACTCCATTTTTTGTGAATTTCTGAATGTTAGTACTAGAGCATTGATTACTTCTTATGTTTTTAAAAACCAAACTATTTTTTTGTGATCACAGGTTATATTTATTATGTATATATATATTGTAAACTAGTCATGTGGTCAGGTACTAAAATTGTAGTAATTAATTTTATTAGGGTACATACAAAGGTGAAGTTGATCAGCTTGGCTTATTTGATAAATCCGCAAAATTCTATGTTAAATGTAATCAAAGAAAAATATATAGTCATGCGCCGCTTAACCTCCTTCCAAACAACTTCCTTTCGCATAGACGTAGAATCGAAAAAAATCATGATCTACTAACGGAACATAGCGGACCTAAGTGGACACATCGGGCATACTTATAGTATTACAGTAGTGTATTAGTTAGTTGGAATACAGTACACTATTTTGGTTGCAGTAGAGTATAGGTAATATAGTATATGTAAAATTATACTATACTCTTTAATATAGTTTTATAGGGTTATTTTAGAAAATTCGACTAAGGTCTTTTTGGACGGAACGTAATCCGGATGTTAAGTTACGCAAATCCGTACACAAAGTAGATGAGCCTGTACCACGATTAACGAATTGCTGCTCAATAGTTTGTTGTCATTCAGAATTCACTGCCTTTATTTTTAGGTTTTTTCTAAAGAAAATGTTCCTTCCATTTCTACAATTTGGGGTGAAATTTGTGCATGTCAGTTCAGTAGTTCCTCTGTAACGTCTTCATATTTGTAGATCATCAGTAAGTATGGAGAATCATCTGGACAGATATATATATATCATTAGTATTGTGTATATTTGTAGTAATAATCAAGATTTCAAGAAAAATTTTTAAAAAAAATAAAAATAAGAACGATTACTAGCTGGAAAAGTTTCGGAAATACAATTTGAATTGAGTACTGGTTAAGTTTTTTTAAGATTCAGTAAATCTTTAATTAAATCATAAATAAAATTTTGGTTACATTTTTTTTAAATTGATTTAATTAATATGCTTTAATCAACTAAATACAGTTTCTATGATGATGATCACCTAATCATGTTTACAAAAAAAAAAAAAAAAAACTATCCTTTCACGGCTTTAAGAAATTGCATTTGCGATGAAAACGAGGCTTTGGCCATCGAACTCCAATTGAGATTTAGAAACGGAAGGAAGATGATCTTCGCCGAATTGAAAGAACTTCTATCTTTGAAGAGAACGGAGTCCGGAGGGCTTTTCTTTACTTCAAAATCGGTCTCCAGGGTTGGATAAAGAGACGACTAAAAAAGAAAGAAAAGAAAGAGCCGATTAGAAAGGAACAATTCGATCTTTTCACAGCTGAATAATAAAAGAGTCCTCCTACAAAAATGGCTGCAAGAAAAAATCGGTTTGTTTCTCTGGCATAGATTGAATGACAACGATTGAAAACTGATTTGCAGCGCCACACTGCGGCGGAATTGAAGAACTTGGTTTCGTTTTCTTCATCAATGTTAATATGTCTTTTCTTATATTTCTTTATAGCCTCTATAAATAGCAAAAAAAAAATTATTTCAAATAAGTGATAAACGCAGCTAAAGGCTTTGAAGACGAAGCTACAAAATAAAGGTGGTTTATATGAGAAGAAACGTCGAAAGACAGCTTTGAACCAGGCCTCAACTGATTTACGACATGTGTTCACCAAATATGTCATAGGGAAAGAGATGCCATAGAGCAACATAGTAGATCATCTGAAGAACAAAATTATAATATATTACAATTCATTGACTTTTTATAAGGCTGTAGCTTTAAATTTGTTTGTCAGTTACAAAAATACGCTAAAATCTAAGAGTTACGGCATATCTGAAACTCCACTAATCATACTCTTTTTCGGGCCTATGTAGTTAAAGAATCCTTCTTAACTGTCAAGAAGTTTTTCACAGTTTAAATATTCTTTAGCTTTCCTTCAACGTAAAATGTTTTGATGAATTATTAAATGAAATGTTGGATCTTTATTTAAATCTGCTTGAAATGAATGTCTGTAATGAAACAAAATTGCACAATACTTCCTTTGAAACCATTCAGGTTTATCCATTCATAGTTTTCTTCGGTTTTAAGATTACTGCTTCCAATCCGTTTGGCGAGATTTATCGACAACTCAGCTTAACCCCGCAGCCCACTGAAATAGATCACCTCAAGCGCAGATATTGTTTCTAGTTTCCAAATCGGATAACAGATCCTTAGGGCAAAGATATTTCATGAGGGAGAGGAAGATCAAATGAACAGAGACAGAATAGAAGCTATTCACGTTTTCAACATTCAAGAAACAAAGTCATTAGATTCTCTTTTAGTCATTATTTCCATTATTCCTTTCTGAAGAATTAGAATTTGTAATCATAACTAAAGTAAGATTTTATCTTCTTTTATGTATCAATTCCTTTATTATTTTTTTTATTTTTTTTAAACTGTGAGAGTTAGATTTTTTTTTTACGCATTACTGGAATACATTAATATTATATATTTTAAATAAGTAGTTGATGGAAATTTGTCAATACAATGAATCACCAGATTTCTCTCTAAAATTATTCAACAGAATCTCATCAATCTAAATATGACATCATTATGGACGAAATATAAATAGAGTAACATCAATAAATAATTAAAATCATTAACTAAACTGCTGTAAATTTAAAAACCGATTTAACGGGAAATC
This sequence comes from Thereuonema tuberculata, assembly GCA_023159025.1. NCBI lineage: Eukaryota > Metazoa > Arthropoda > Chilopoda > Scutigeromorpha > Scutigeridae > Thereuonema > Thereuonema tuberculata. Next base: position 324,861,098 of record JAFIDM010009631.1, on the reverse strand, counting down.
TGGCAGACTGTAACAAGAGATTTAAAAAAATAAGTTAAAATTTCGACAATAAATTCAAATCACGATGGGAAAATACACTGAATAATGTAAATGATCCATTTATTATAATTAGTAAGGAAATTTAAGTTATATAAAAATTAACAAGTTTATCAGAAGTCAAGAATAAATCTCTAAAATTGATCCAAGATTCAAATAAAAAACACCAGCCCAGACTGATTTACCATCTACCATCTAAAAATACTAAATCACCAAAACACAGCAGCACTACATTAATTTCTTTTACTCAGGTAAAGAATATGAGAATACGACCCACTTACTAACATACACTTTCTTAATTTAGAAAGCTACCACAAATAGTCAACTTGAGTATAAGGCTTATTGTAATGTGAAGCTTGTGCGAAATGTTTCATAGAAGGTTTTCCGAATTCATACAAGATATGCATTGAAAAGACCACCAAAGGAATGACTTATTTTTTTCTTTTTAATTCTGAAGAAATCAGAAAATATTCAAATTACTCCTCGTTAAGAAAAGGTTAACATTACGTTAGTAATTTCCAAAAGTAAAAGATAAATATTCTAGTGTGAAAGCTTAATTTTTGCAAATTTGTAAATGAGACATACAAGTAAAAATCGGTGTAAATTATTTTTTCTCATAGTTCCTAGAGATTCTGATCAAAATTTCCGTTTCAGCAATAAGACACACATCCGAGAGACAAGAATGTTAAGTATCATTGATCCGGAAATGCTGTTTATTAGGAATTTCAGCAACAGCCCTATCTCTGTCTTTGAACAATCATGTCGTAGAGTTCTGATGTTATACATCTATTCATTTAACTGAAACCAATTTGCAAACAACCTGCATCCACATTATTACATCTTGGCCAATGGCGCTTGGGATTGATTTCTTTCCCAAAACATTGTCTTCGTTATTGAATGGGACAGATTTTTCTACATATCTTTGTTGGTTAAGGAGAAACGTGGAGACCCAAGTCTTCTTAGGCGCTGTATTTGTTTCACATTAAAACGTTTACTTTAAACGCTTTTATGGGAAAATACACGATATTTATGGAGGAAAATACACGTGAGGTTTCCCTACTCAGAGTGAAGGAAGTAAGAACTTGGGAGTTGATGAACTAACTGAGACTAACTAAAAAAATGTTTCACTTCATCTTTGGATATTCTGAATGTTAAAGACCATATAATAGGAAACATTTAAAGTTCCAAGAAACTTAGAACGAAGGAAACCATTCTGAAGAAAAATGAGTAATTTCTATTTATTCGCCCCAAAACCTGAAGAATTAGTTTAAGTCAATCAGAATAGAAACAGAAAGCCACTGCACCTGAAATTTCATGTTACATATTTTGTCTTCTTACTGTTACTTTTTTGTTTAATAGCATAACTGAAATCGCTGAAGAGATATTGTTAATTTCATTAAAAGATCTTCAAGAAGTAGTTAATCAATTTTCAATAAATATCAAATATCTTCCATTGCATTGGTTTAATTATTCTGATATTTGGTTTAAAGTGGATTGGGATGTAAACATAGATAGATAATATTTGTTGAGTGATATTTGTAATTCTGCAGATGATTTGAAAGTAGTTTCAATTAAAGATATCATGTATTGCTAACATTCTCTTTTGCAATCTAAAAGTTAAGTCTTTTTTGTATGCAAAACATTCATGCATATTCTTCATAGTTTTCATTTACTCAGTGGATAGATTATTATATAATATTTGAAAATGTCTTAAAAGAATTGACGATTGAAGTCTTTCATTTACTAAATAAACAACAATTTTTGATTATTAAGAATCAATGTGTTGTATTTTTTCCTTCTTTCTTTTTTTGATTATTTTCTTTTACCACAAAAAAGAGTTGTCTTAACCAATTATTAATCGGATTATTCAAAAACTAATCGAAATCTCTCAAAGTAATGAAATTAATTTTGCTTTTATTGGCTTTCCAGAGGACTTATTTTTTTTCTCCTCTTGGTTGAGTTTCCACAGGTATTCCTGTGTACTTCATTAAGATTCCAGTGGTTTCCAAATGGTTTCCATGAGATGGCGTTCTAGGAGGACTCATCACTTTGTGCCTCAACTCTTTTCCAGCTTTGAATGGATCCTCCATCGATCCTCCAACAACAATAAAGCACCGAATGATTGACATTCACCATCTTCAATGCTAATCCATTTCGAATGATAATACGTTGGAATGTCGATTGTGCTTTTAAAGTCGTAATTACAACTTGAAAAAGAATTCTTAATTACAAAGTAAAGCCATCAGATTTCTTCGAGAAAAATATTTCAATGAATAAAAAAGCTTATGGCTTATTTGGCAGATTCACATAGCTTCCAATTTCCTGTTAAAAATCTCAAGAACTTTGAATCAAAATTTTCTTTTAAGCGCCAATTCTATCGTAAAACGAAATTGTTTGTTTGTTTATTTTATTTTTATTTTTATTAAGATGGATCGTTTAACGATAGATTTTTGTATAATTTTCAGATTTAGGGGTTGAGGAATCATTTGTTTTCATACTTAATTAGTGCCCAAGTTTGAGAGGCGAAATGGATTAGATCGAAAATAATATGGAAGTTTAATAAAAATTGAGACAAATGTCTATGTTATTTATTTTCCCAAATATAGATGACATCATTTGTATAGATATTGGTGACAGTTCTTAGATTTGAGTTCTTACCTAAAACATAGCATTTCCGATTAATCAACAATAAGAAAAAATAAGATTAACAATTTAGATAATTTAAACCGCACTTCATTTTATATTTCTGTTGTTCGTTGAGTAATAACGACATTCACGTATGCTTTTCTTCTAACAGGTCATCGTAACAACGAATTTATTCACAATTGATTGTAGCGAAAGAACTAATATAAAGAAAACACATCCTGTCAGTATCCTTTATTAAACACTTAACAATGACCTAATCTGAGGCACACTACAAAGAATATAAGTTAATGGAATTATTAAAAAATAAGTCGAATTCCCAGTATTATAGTAAACACAAAATCAAGAGGCCTTGTGCAATTTGCAATCTATCAAATACTTACGTTGTTAAAGTGGCATTACTATTGATTGAAGCACAAAACTGTTTTATTTGTAACTAGCCGGGTACCGTCGCTTCGCTCCGGAACCCTTGCATCTACAGCATTAAAAAAAAAAAACTTTATTTATTTAGCAAATTAATATTGAGATCGGAGAATATACGACTTCCCAGCCCGTTGTGGCCTTTTCCACTTAACTCAGGTGTATTGCGGGTTGGCGCCACACACCTGGGGTTGCCGCCATACACTTCATCGTCAGTTTGCCAGATTATTCCCCGTAAGAATTTCGAAAAATCCGACCTTATTCCTTGTCTACATCATAAAGGAAACCTCGTGCAAAATTTCAGCTTTCTAGGTCTAAGGGTTGGGGGTGGGCGTTGATGAGTCAGTCAGTGAGTGAGTCAGGACTTTTCTTTTTATATATGTAGATTTTCATGAATTTTGTTTTGTTAACATCATTGATTAGTTCTTTATAGATTATATCTGGATCTGTTATTTTTTCATTTTCAACTCTTATCCGATTCGTTCTTCACATATTATTCCTGGTGTTTTGATATCATGTTTATTTATGAAAATATGATCTATATTTGTTTTCGTATTTCCATGAATTGTACAGTTGTTTCTTGTTGTTCCGTAAAGACGATTTTTGAAACCATTATTGCACATAAGTTTTACGTATTTCTGTACTGCATTGTTTTTATTTATTTTGAAAATATCTATATTTACGTCGCCAATCAGTATAGTGGAACAGTTGTTTAATAGATTTTCATTTTTTATGAATAGATTCTCTATTTTAGTAACATTTTAGTAATTTGTAATTTAGCATTTTGCATACAGAATGACAGACAGAATAGCGTTTTTATAATATACGTTTTTATAATATATAATAATAATAGCCGGGTACCGTCGCTTCGCTCCGGAACCCTTGCATATATAGCTTTAAAAAAACAAACTTTATTTATTTAGCAAATTAATGTTGCGATCGTCGGAGAATATATAACTTACCAGCCCGTTGTGGCTTCTCCGAATAACTCGGATGTATTGCGGGTCGGCGTCACACACCGAAAATTCACATTTTTGTGATACATCATTCGATAGAACTTTCAAATACTAACATTTTCTCAATATAATATTCTCTTCTATCTTTTTTACTTTTCGTTTAAATTGAGAAAAAGTCAAAATTTGACCCTT
>JAFIDM010009631.1:324787671-324856841 GCA_023159025.1 Thereuonema tuberculata | reverse complement strand
TTTAGAAGACGCCATCTTGGAAACCAAAACCTTTTTTCGAAAGATTTTTGTAGCATTTTCTTTGTCTTAAAAAGATCTACATTTTATCCATTTACATGACCGATCTATCTCTTATAGTTTGGTCACAAAATTGGAAAAACGTAAAGTCTTATGACAGACAAAATAACGCTTTTATAATATATAATTCAATTGTAATTACAAATTGCCATTGTAAATCAAGTAGGGGAAGGTGTTGTACCTTTGACCGATTGTATATTTGACCACCCTTGCTAGTTTTGCCATCTATCAGCATACTTTAAAAGCTTTTCTGTTTAATGTGTAATATTCCCAGTATTTGCGCCTTTAAACGTTCAGTAGTAGTTAAATCTTTGACTTCAAAGGAGTGAAAAATATTTTTCTAATTCTATCACCGAAAATTAAGTATTTTTCAAGTGCATGTTTCTTTAATAACATTGTTTGTTTTTTTTTATTGTTATTTTAACAATAATAAGTAATAAATATATGCCTATAGATTAATTGTTAGGCCTTTTAAGATGACTGGATTAACCTAAAAATTGTAGCATGGCGTGAAGCGTAAGTTTGACTGATGTTGTACCTTTGACCACAGCAGGGTGTTGTTCCTCTGACCAGGTCAAATGTACAACATTTCTTAATAATATTTAAATTTTTTACTTACAGTCATTTTAGCATTATGTAAGATGAAAATTTAAATATTTTTTGCCAATTTTTTATTTTTTTACCAAATCTTATCCAAAAAAAGTAAACAATTGTTTACCCATGACTTTGAGTCTGATGTTGAATATTCATCAGGGGAAAGTGTTTTCGATATTTCAGACGAATGCCATGAGTTGGAGAAGGAATTAAACTTTGAAAAAGAAGATTTAGTTGAAGAAAGTTATGTCCTAGTCAAGCTGACAACAACAACAAAAAAAACCAAGAAATATTTTGTGGCCCAAATAAAGGAAACAGCATGTGATTATTTTAAAGTTAAATATTTGAAAAAATTACCGAAGATGGCGAAATTCATCCAAGAAGATAACCAGCTCAGCGACATAGATATACAAGATGTTGTGGCCAGGCTACTAAATCAATCACAGTTGCCGGCACAGCTCGACTAAAAAATGTCTATTTTTTGGAGATAGACATTGATTTTTCATTGTATAATGTAGAGTAAACGGGCAGGAGTAGGCTACTTAAGCCAGTAGAATTTATTTCATGTTTTATTATTCTACTTTGAATTGCATATATTTGCCAAATGTATACATTTCTTAATAAAAATGTTAATTAAATAACTTGTATCTAACTGTCAGTTTCTACTACCACCTGGTCAAAGATACAATACCCTCCGGTCAAAGATACAACACGTAGTTGTACCTTTGACCACAAGGTATAGATTTTTTGTAAAATAAAAATAAAATACTTACACTCAAAATATAATATATAAAACACATGCAGTTGATGGCAAGATGCGTGAAGATCACATGTATTCATTCAGGTAAGGATTTACTTGAGTATAAAAAAATTTGAAAATTCATTTAGTGAAAACTGGTCAAAGGTACAACACCTTCCCTATAATTTGAAGCGATTTTGACTTTGGTGGGCTTTACACACATTTACAAACAAGCACGGAAATCCTAAAAACTCCTCCCTGCTGGGTCTCTAAAAATTAATCAAAATTTGTTACTTGACATTATATTGTCACAACGTTAGTACATTAAGTTTACTTCAGTTACTCTTGATTACGTAGATATCCATTTAACTTCATAAGTGCAATTGAAGACACTTATGGCCAAGTGCACCAAACTTCAATTAACTTTGACGGCTGCATTGTGGACGTACCTAAAATTAGTGGGGGGGGGGGGCTGCTCCAGAAAAATTTTAGCCTTTGTTTTAAAATTGTGTGAAAGGAAACAAACATGTATAAAAATAAAATTTATTCAGAAACTTGATAAATTTCTTTTTATACATGTTTGTTTCCTTTGACACAATTTTAAAACAAAGGCTAAAATTTTTTGGGAGCTGCATCCCCTACTAATTTTAGCTTCGTCCACAATGCAGCCATCAAAGTTAATTGAAGTTTGGTGTACTTGGCCATTAGTGTATTCATTTTCTAACAGATTTGTGGATGTGAGAGTCTTAAATAAAGGCTTTAAAATGGAGGTAAAAATTAATTTTACTTCGAAATCGTGATAAAACTCATCCACTTTAACGGAAAGTAGCTTGACTGCATTACTTGATGTTTTAAGACAATTTCCTTTAGCAAATTCATAATTCATTCGCTTCTTCATCTATTATTAAAATTACTGCAAAGGATCCGTGGAAAGAATTTATAAATATTCACTCGGAAAGAAGCTAAACAAAAGTCAAATAACTGTTCAGAGGCATTTACTAATGTTTTATCATGTATTTATAATAAGATTTCACTTCGGAAATCGAAAATAATTAATAAAATATAGATAGAATTAAAATTCAATATAGATGATAGAACAAAAGAAAAGGCTAAGATCAAAAGTGAAATTATTAATATAAAATAGAACTGTTCTAACTTTAATTCTATATTGTAATATCCACGAAACTAATCCGAATGCTAAGTTGTGCTCATGTTCTCTTTACCCTGGAGGGTGCTATATAAAATAATTTCATGTTTTTTTAAGAATTTTTAATTATTTTTTGAATTACTATGTAAGGTATATTACGTATGCTGTACAGTCTTCTGTGAATTCCTCAAAGTTAATTTTAATGTGCTAAAAAATTATTAATAATGTGCTAAAAATAAAGCAGATATAAAAATTTCTTTTCTTAAAGATACATATGCGAGACAAGTAAAGATAAAAGACATTCTTTATTGTTTGTTTGATAAACTGGAATAAATTGCAAAGCACAACAAATCTTACACTCAGTGATCCATTACAGAAAATAAATTTCAATTTAGTAATAAAACAAAAAAGAATCAATGATTCCTCCACACTGTTGGTGACGTTATTCTTCTTATGATTTTTATACATGGTACTAGCCTGTATCTTTTCAAAATCAGAAGAATATCCACTTTGTTAATGTCTCAAATAATTTCTTCAAATACTTTTATTTTTTAGCTATGCCGGCGTGGTCGTCTGCCGTTGGTAGGCCGGTACTCGCATTCAAATCCTGGTCGAGAGCATGGATGTTTCTTTCTTCTTCTATTTATTCTTCTGTCCGTTCCTGATTATCTTCCCAAGCCAAATTGAAACACCATAGGGAGCATTTTCAATCCTCCTAATTCTTCTGTTGTGTTTACAATGCATTCAGTAGAGGCCCTTGCTCCGGATTGGGATTGTTCGGGGTGATATAGACTCTTATTTATAAACCAAGAAAAATCTCATTTATTTTTTTTAAATACATAATTGCTTAATTTAATAAACTTTACTGTATAATTACTGTAATATGTAAAATTATACGCAATGTCAAAATTTAAATTATCATTATTTACACCTTTTGGTTAAGAACTTAATTTTATCATTGGGTATTAATATAGATAATACGAAAATTCAATATAGATGATAGAAATAATGTCTTGTTTAGTTAAGATGTTCATGTGCATTATTTATAAAGCTCTATATTTACCATGTAGGCCTACAGTATACATATTGTTTCGGAAATGGTAGACAAAGTAAAGAGATACAGGTTCCAAAGGTCATCTTGAGTCGAAAATGTTCTATGACATTTTGTTGTATGGGGCATAGTTTTAGAGTTAGGAAATGAATGTTTTGGGAATGGTCCCTAATCAAAGAAAGCTCAGTTCTGACCATTTTCAGCATTTTCTTTAATTATTATACCTGTTTTCAGTCATTGCATTTGTTATCCGGATTGCTTTTTGTAATAAACCTTTACCTTATTTATTACCAGTAGAATATTGCAGTGTAGCCATATTGAAGTAAATACGTGTTGAAAACCTTCGTGATGAAATTTCCTATAAAAGTAATTGCAACTAAAAATACATTGGCGACCCCAGGTTGGGAATCAGGGCTCTAAACCTATTAGATGCTATTCTAGAATTACAAACATGATCACCCATTGTCCAGGTGGAATATCCTCATTTTTTTTCTATAGTTAGGCACTAAATTATTCCAAAGGTCGGCATTATTTTCCATATTTGTCCCTCAGGAAAAATGATTAATGTCATTAGAGTCAAATGACATTGAATACTTCACACTGAGGCATAGCAATTCACAGCAAGTAATAGCGTCGATCCTCCTCCATCACTTTGATGACCATGGCTCTGGATCGGTGATGCCAACGATGAACAGCTTTTCTCGGTATCTTCTTAAAACAACGAATAAAATTGGTTAGATACTTCTTAGCGCATACGAACACAAGAATTTAGATTCGTCCAGCATTGTGGAGCTTAACATCAGATCACTCCACTACATACACACACCGACACTAAACAAACAAACAAAAATAATTTTCTTTTATAATCCCACATCTGCCAGGAGAGTTATAAAAGTAATTTGTCCCTAAAGTATATTGTATACAATCTGTGAAAAAAAAAATTGAAGTATCATGAAGGAAGAGTCCAGTCCAATTTGAATGAAACGTTGTAGGTACCAGATGGATAAAGAGAATTGGAATTGATTCAAATTTCACAATAAAAACACAGAATTTTTATTGAATAGCAGCAGTATCATTGCTACATTATCAGTGCTGTGTTGAGTCACTTCTGGATGAAAATTTCCTTAAGAAATTTTCGTTTTAGGAGTTCTAGGATATGGGAAAGATGTAGCGTTAACCCTACAATAATCTGAAAAGAATGTGTGATTTTCCGAATGCCTGAAAAATAAGTTAATTCGTTATTAGAGACAGTTGATAATTCCTATAATGTCTTATTTAAAAGACCAATACTTTCTTTCAGCCATCTAATGCTTGTAGATTAAATAGCTGTTATAAGCATTCATTGCATTTCTAAAATTAAAAATTCTTATTCCAAGTTCATTATTTTTTAAAAACTGTGGTTCGAGACTTAAATTGCGCTGTGATTCATGGATTAACAAATACACATCATTTGCTTTTTTTTAATATTTTAATGGCTTTAAAATTTGAGTTACGGAAAATTTTGATTTTTTTTTTAAATTCCCACATCAGTTCTTCGAATGTTGAGTTATATAAATGGCTGTACGTTTTATTGTAACAGTTCCGTGTTTGAGATGCTGCAATTTTTATTTGTAGCTTACTTTTTTGAGGTCTTTCATTAAAATTAAACTATATTGCTCTTAAAATTTCTCAGAAACAGTTAAACATTTCCAAATTAATCGTTTCCAAGTGGTATTCAAGCTCCTTAGCTTCTTGGCTCTCCAGTGGTAGTCACTGTTTATCTTTTCTACGATTACAGATTAGTACAGGGATTTACATTAGCCTAGGCTTAACTTATGTAATGGATAATATTTCTTAATTATCATCATGTGTTAGTTATCTATAGTATTAGCACAGCACTTAAGCATATCTTTCGTAACAAAGTATTTCATATATTCAAACGGAATTTCCAACTGTAATCTGGAAAATCTTTTCAGCTGAATTGGAGGCTCTGAATTAAATAACGTTAACTCCTTGAAACATAAAGATGGCATATGTAATTGCAAACAAATCCTTTTCCTTTTCTCTTGAATACGAAATGAGTAATGAATCTACTTCAATTCTGTGGTAAGAGTGAACGTTTTCTTTTTATATGATTGCATTAAGTTAAGAGCAATTCCTATTTTATAGAGTAAATATTTCTCAAAAACTCCCTTTTTTGGGAGGTAGAATATCCTTTTTTGGTTGTGAAAATTGTCTGTCCCGAATTGACGTCGAAAAAATCTGAGTCACCCTAATGATGAGCCATATTCAATGCTTACGTGAGATAATAATAAAACAAAAACAAAAAGACAAAAAAAATATTAATACGTACGTGAATATAATTTAAAATAAGTTTGAGACAATAAACAGTTTGAATTAAAATCATAATAAAAAATTACACAACAATTGGAGGTATCGAATTCTACCCTTCCTTTGTCTACTCTCTTTGTCAACTCACTTATCTTTTTTTAGATTCATAAAAGGCCGTACTAACAAATAAGAAAATACACGAGATGAATGTTTTTTGAAATTACTGGGATTATAATTTCTGCCATGGATTCAATTTTTTCAGAAGAATATAGTTCTTCTTACAAAGATTACAAAGAAAAGGTAAGAAGTTTTGGAGGAATGAATGTAGATTTAACTAACAATCTTAAGAATTTTAGTCTATTTTTTACTTCTTCACTAACAGAAGGAGTGTTCTGTAATAAAAAGATCTAATTTACTCTAAGGAAATTTGTGGTGATTCAATCATGTTGATGATGTTCTTTTTCAAACATCTTTCTTTTCTAGCATTGAACCTATCCCATAGGTTCTTCGAAGTGCTTTCTGCAGACTATTCGTTGAAATGTCCTTTAAGATCGCCTCTGTGGCTTTTATAGCCTTCAAATCTGATGCAGGTTTTCCTCCCCGGTGTTTCTTCTCCAATTTGTGTGGTTATAAACAGAACTCTCTTGTTTTAGGCAATATCGTACAGAAAGTCCAAGTTCATTATTGTTCAATTTTCAATTCAAGAAGAACTATTGTACATATAATCAAGAGACAGAAATCATTACTTTTCCTGCTGATATACTGAATAGCTTCGAGTCAATTTGGTGGCACAGTAGTTGATGTGCTTTCTTGATTTAAATACATCTTAGTATGTTTAATAGAATAATATTTAGATGTTATACAGCCTTGGAATTTAAATAAATTGAAAGTAAAATACATTTTTAAACAATATTTAAAGGAAAAAAATTCTGACTAATAATTAAAAGAAAAGAAAAGAATCTCTAGTTAATGAATAATAGTTTATAACGCAGTAATTAGTAAGCTCAAAAAAATTAATTACTGACTGATGTTAAGCTCCAATTAATTGATAATATGTTGAGATACGTAAGTACAGACCTATCAATAACAAAAAGCAACATTCCAACTTCTTAAAATTATTACCTCCTTTCTCGATGTTATTTCTTTATTTTATGAGTTTCTGTCTAATATTTTACGAGTCTTTTGATAATCGTAATATATAGATGTTTTTTTCTTGTTTTCTCTTTAAAAGCAGTGATTTAGAAACAACAACTACCTAATAAATGCATCTTTGCGCCATTTTGGCTGAGAAACGATAAAATCGCTTTTATGTTCTCATTCTTTATTGATTGCTGAAATATAAAGTGCGAATTCAGTTTAAGATAGAATTTGAACTACAGTGGAAAAGTTGGATAAACCAGGTCACTTCAAAAGATGAAGTAATAAAGTATTTGGGTAACGATGTACCAATCAATAATAAAAGCAGTTTTAATCAGTCCTATTTTACTATTTTCAAAGACATATAATTTGAAGTAAATTAGAGACAATACACAGTTTGAATTAAAACATATTAAACAATTACATACCAATTCGAGGTATCGAATTCTACTATATAATTAAATACATTCAAAGAAAAATACTTATATAAAAAAATATTTAACTTGCCTAGATTAACATAAAAAAGATAAATAAGGAAAGGACAGAGGAACAAAAAAGATTTCGTACCCTAAACCATCACCGCTGGGAATCTGGGACGGCCGTTTCGTCATCTTTAGGATTCGTCAACCAGCTTTCCATAACTTTAAATTTATAGTTGATTTGGTAGAAATAGCCTATCTAATATTATAATCAGGTGCTGCTTTTAGAGTTAAAAGAAGCAGACCATATCTTCCAGAGAATGGTGGGCAGCATGTTATCCAATATCTCGCGTGATAAGTTAATGCATTACAAAGAAACTATGAATTAACAATCCGAACTGAATGAGATATTACATGTAGTACGTATCGTACGTAAGGTTTGTTAATGGTCGGTACCACGAAGAAATTAATACATAGTAGAAGTAAATAAGGTTGATTTTTAGAAAAAAGAAATATACAAATAATTATGAAGCAAAAACAACGAAATATTTAATGAATCCTTACTGTTTGAATCCGCACTGTGTGAGGTATTCCAATTGTATGAACGATTAACAAGGCGGCCTTAAGGTATCAATTCAGTCGCACTTTTGTGAAATGAAAGTATATCAAACATGTTTTTTGTTTTTTCTTTAAAAATGAATTAGTTTGAAATCAACCTTCCCACACAGACACCTTCAGATTTTTAAAATTTCGACGCTCTGTTAATTAGGTTTCCTAAAGTACCGTAAATCATTTCCACCATCGTTCTCTTAACAGTATTAAATTCCGGCCTGTGAAACATGAGATTACAAACCGTAAATATAGTTTTTATCCTTCAATTAAATCTTTTTTAAAGTTTTAAATAATGAATCAATTGTGAAGCCGTTTGCTTTACAAAGAATAAAGAAAGTAAGTTAATATAATGTAACTTAATACAGTTTTAATATTAGCATACAATTCCGTTTTCTTATTAACATTAATATAATTTCATGTTAACATAATTTCTGACTGTTAATACTTTATTTGTTGTTGTTTTCTTTTTATTTGTTACCAGCCCTATTAGATATACTTACAAAAGGATATGTAGAACATATATAGAATATAAAAGAATATATATATCTGTAGTATAGGTGCTGTTCGGTTTATTAGATGATAAAATTAATTTAAAATTTAAGCTGATTAAAAATTTAAATTTATTTGTCCATCAATTACATTTGATACTAGTTGAATTTTGATATTTTTTTATTTTGTCTAAATTATATTTTTCCCATTTTAATTGATTGAAAAGCATATTTATTCTATATCAGTTTCAGTTGTTATGTAATACTTTCTAGCCTCTATGTCGCATACAAATTGCATCTAATAGGATTGAAATTGTTACTTTATTACTTAAATAAAGTTACAATAACTAATTTTTGTGGCGACCTAATAGAAAGAAAACATAGTTGTTGATCAACTAAGGGTGTTTCTCGTGAGATTTCTAAGATAGAAATATCACAGGAAAATCCTTGGGACAGAATATATTCCTACTGCTTTTCGAAATCTGTTTCAGAAGACATGCGAATGATGAATCGTTTCGGAGGGAAGTCAGGTTCACAACCGGAAACGGAAATGAAGTGCATTTGACGTGAAGACTCAAACGAAGATTTCAAAATCGAACTAGCAAAACTCCACTTCAAAAGGGAGCTAGAAACTAGTTTTCCAAAATTTAAATTCACTGAAGAACAATGTATCATTAAGAGCCTTTTAGAGTGCGATCTCATAATTGAACATGGCGAGTCTGAATTTTCCTTCATTTCAAGTGAATTACAAGTCATTACAAATTTACTAACAACAACAAAGTATGCTTTGATATGAAACAATCTTTTGGTTGAAAGCTTTGCATTCAGTGTCGCAGAATTTGCTTGGGAATATTCTTAATTTTTAAAGTTGTATTTTTGCCGAGGTATATAGTTTCGCAAAGAATTCTGGGTGGAAATATCTCCTCTGGGAGTGGCTTTCAAAAATTTCGCATCGTACGATATCGCAGTGCCATCATTTCATTTTTTCGCATTTATCACGATATTTTAATATCTAAATCTATCACATGGCAGACATTGGAGAGAAATTCGTTTGAAATAACTACGAGTGATATTTTCCATCGTTTAGGCATCTGAAACATGTTTAACAGTGGGTTACAGAAATCTGAGACGGACAACAAGTTACATAAATCCAATTAACTTTAATTAAATTAAACCACGCGGAAATAGTGGAGTACTAAAAAGATATCTTAAATAGACATACTTAAGACATCGAAAGAATGAACTGCGGAAAATCTACCCTATCGAAGTTTTTGCCACCTTCAAGTGGTAACTTATATGTCTAGGCTAGACTTCGAAATATTTCAAATTCGCATGTATTTCGACTTCTTCTCAAATTTACAAATACAGAAACTGGATCGTCTTTTGTCCATAAATATGAATGCTAAGTTTCAAGTGAATCAAAAGCTTTTAGGGGAGAGTACACATAATTAGAAAAACAAAGTGAGTTTATAAGCTTCACTTTTTAAATTCAGAATGAATTTATTTTTAAAAGTATCCAAACAATAATATTTACTTTTCTTGAATTAATGATATGGTGCTAACGTTTGGAATTATTATTTGCTAATTTTTGAAAAAATAAGCTTAAAACAAATCAAACCTGTAAATTAACAAAAATTAACAAAAGAGAGAGAGATAGAGAAAAAAAATATGCTGAAATCTTAAACTAAAGTTTCACAATTCTGCTTTTGCCTATTCTGGAAGTAGCATGTCTTATGTTACTTAAAAGAGGGAAATCCGTTACAGTATCGTAGAAAATCTTGAAATCGGAAGACTGTAGAGCTCATGTAATTGTTTAAAGCATTTTATGTCAACTTTTATCTCCACAAAGGAGGGTTCAGTCGACCATATACAGAGCTGTAAAATCTCCTTGTAACTGAAGGACTAGCGCTCGTCCTAAACTCCGTGAAAGGAAACCGGTTCTCATTTTACAGATAGTAAAAGTAAACAGCTGATTCGTCTGAAAAAGAAACAATCATGGAAAACTCTGAACTCCAAGCATCTCTGTAGCCTAAATCATGGGATAGTTATTTATAAATAGAATGTGATGACTTTGGTGGAATAGTTTTCTTTACAGCATTTATTTTAATCGTATCGTAAATTTGCCTTTACTAATTTTGCAAATCATTGTAAGGTATCGATGAATGATGACTGAGGAAAAACTACAGCTGGTGAATATTAGTGAAAAGTGCTTTTAAAACGTCCTATATCGATTTGGGGATCTACAATCCTCTGATTTCGAGATTTTCTAGGGTTCTGTAACGGATTTCTGTTTCTTTGCTAATTTTATTAGGCTTCTGAAAGACGCCTTAAATTCCCGGTTTATCTGTCTGTGGACACATATCCCACAATGCTTCGCAACGGCTTCTGTTAGTTCAGTTGTAGGTGACCTGTTAGCTCAGTTGGTGAGAGCGTCGTGCTGATAACGCGAAGGTCGTGAGTTCGATCCCCTCATCAACTTAAGTTTTTTTTGTTTTTTTTTAATCATTATTATGAATTCAGTGTATTAACAAGGTTTGAGTTAAGAATGACGATTATTCCATATAAATAGGGGTGGGTAAGATAGCATGAGGTCGCAAACAGACTCGCGCGCGCATCTTCTAGACCACCCCGGCGCAGTCTATTCTAAAGTAAAGGTGACTTAGAAGCCGTTGCGAAGCACTGTGATTGGTTTACTAATCACTATCACTACCTTGTTTTTAAACAAATGAATAAATTTTATCATTTATATTAGGAATTAATTCAAAATATATGAAATTATAAAATAAGTTGAGTTGTTACTTTTAAAATTTGTTTATTTTAGGATTTACTTTGGAATATTTTTTCTACATTAATGTACGTTGCTCAACACAAACTTATCATAAGCAGGAACTTAGTTCGAAGTTAATCAAGCAACTGAATATTCCATCCATTCCTCTACTTTGGCAGCCGAATCCATAAAGTTTTGTCTGGTTCCGAGATTAATGTGATAAATAACTTTGTATTATATTACGTTAAATAGGATTTGGGTAGTAATGAATTGCAAGACCACCATAATATTTCAATTTTTCCACTTACAACACAGCCTTGTAGCATTTAGTAAGATGGTGAGGTAGTAACAATTTCTCCAGCCTGTTAATAATGCAAATATATCTGGTATTTTTTTTACCAATAAAATAATAATAGAGGGATTTGATTTTTTGTACAGTCTCTTTTCATTAGTCGACACAGACGAAGTCCCATTTTTTTTAAGCTTCTCTCGGGCATATAGCAGCCAGTTGTTTTACAGTTACCGTTACTGCCAAAGTTTTTCAATAAAAAGAAACTATTTTTCAGGTCCAGGTTTCGTGAATCACCGTCACATCTTGATATTGATATCCAAATTTCCCTTTTCAGAAAGAGCTGTAGAATCTGATCTTGGAATTGAAGCTATCATCATAAACTTTTAAGCATAACTTCTGGAGCAATTAATTCACAATTTTTATTCAATTTACTCAGAAGTTAGGTTTGTTTAAATCTTTCTAATGAAAAGAAATTTAAAAAAAAAAATCTGAAATAGGTTTCCATAATTTCGAATATTCAATAATTTTTCCCAGTACATTTACTCATGACCAATCCAATCACTTCATTATCAGTACCACACATATCCCACCTTAACAACTTCCCAGCAACAGTTGTACGTGCGATGGCCCTGTACCAGATGCCATATATAATATGGAGAAGCAGTTGAGACCTTAAATTTATTTGTTTTTTAAGCAGTCTCAATCTTATGTTTAATAAAGAAAGCAATTCATAAAAAGCAATACATATAAAAATGGTTCGAAGATTGGTGATCAACCCAACTAAGTTCCAAGTGTCATCGCAATGTTTGATGGCAAGACATTAGAGAATATCTAATCAACCTGAAGTAATGCGATACAGGCATCTGCAATCTCGGTTGGCGTAGCAGCAGGCTAGCGACGGGCTCGAGGTATGACGAAACGGAGACCTCTAGTGGACAACTGCAGAGGTTTACAGAGAAACGACTATCACCAGTGAATTCGGAGGTCAGAAAATGATTATCCTCTGAATATTGGTGCGTATTTGTTTGTTCGAACCCAAAGGTGTTCTTTGTTAGTTCCATAGTTACTCTTATTACAAAAGCAATGCATTACAGACCGGTCCTCATAAAAAAATAATGCATAATTTGCTGTCCTTGTTGAAAAAAATTCATGCAAGGAATAAAGAAAACGCATTTTGCTTGTTTGCTTGTTTGTTTTTTGTATCTCACCAAAGGCCGTTATTTCTGAGAGTTTGCTTTTCCTAGAACTTTAAGTTGCATTTATAAGAGTGCTTGGATAACTCGGCTGCTAGCTGAAAAAATGGCGTTAACAGTTTGGCTTTAATTAGTGCTGCAGAACTTTATGAGATTGTAGGGATTTTACGTGAAAATAATGTTTTCTTTCCTTTTTGTTTAGGATAAAAAAAGGGATTTCGTAAGGGTTCCCTTTTCTTCATTAGATACAAAAAAAAGAAAAAGCTAAATATAAAAGTAACTTTCCCAACCTTATTTTACATTTAATATTTTATTGTGCCAGAATCACTTTAATTCAGATTTTGCCGGTTTAATAAGAAGGCTATAATATGATTTCTATTTTATTTCATGATCTTTTATTTTTATTACAAAAATCATAATATGATGCAGTCTTTGATTTATTATCCGGATTTAACAAAAGTCCATTTCCTGGATGAGAATATTTACAGTTGTGTGTATTTATAGTTGGTCAACTCCAATAAGAATACCTAGGATTGTAAGCAAAGCTACTAATAATATTTACTTGAGCTATAATAACAGGATTTACATTTCGTGTGTAAGTCATGCTGTTGAAGGAAATAAATACGAAAGGAATTCATCATGTACATCTGTTATATATACAATTGCGAATATGGATATAATAAGAATGGTTTTGGATGTAATGAGAATTTTTCTTCTTGGAAGTAAACTACAAATATTTCCTTACAGTGTTGCTGAATAGTCATTTTAGAATGTATATCGTAAAATAAAAAATCTCAATGTAATAGGAAAAGCTGTTTTTTTATTGTTTCATTATCTTTGTTATAGTGCGTCTATGGTAGCAGTTGGCGTAATATCAGATTAACTTTATATATAGGATTACTCAAGTTTTGATGCTAATAAACTGCAAAGCAGAGTAAATCAGACGTTTTAGAACAAACCAAGCTTCTAAATTAAAAACAGTAAACAATCAAAAGAAAGTCTTTTATTATATTCGATCTCTTAGTTTTCTGCAACGCAACAAATTAGTGACGCCCATGGCCAACCGCCTAATAACGATTTTTCCCTTTTCATATCTTTAGGCGATTTACTGAAAATAAAAGAGTTCCCTCTTTGCCCAAGAAGATTCAGATCGGATTTCCCCTTCAGAATCTATGATTGAATTTCAGTCAGCTCTTTTCTTTTTCTTTTTTTTTATTGAAATAAGCAAATGTTCTGTGGGAAATAAGCAAACAAAAAAAATGCCAACTAAGAAACAAAACCCAATTAAAAAACCCAACAAAGGACGAACACAAGACTAAAGAAAATTAAGAAGAAGCAAAAGGAAGCCAGCTAAGAAAAAGAAAATGATGTAACTTAGATAAAGAATAATAAAATAACAAAGAAACAATATATATATATATATATAAGAAAAAAGACTAGTAAAGAAATACAAACTTTAGTAATAAATACTGCATATTCTGATAATGAACTTGATGTTACTCTTTAGTTGCTGTTTCTTTGATCTATTCACCTCCTGACGTTAGTTAAAGCTGAATTTTACAGTTAATAATAATTAAGGCAATGCAGTACAAAATTTAAAAAAAAATGGAAAACATATATCTACAGTTGTTTTTTGTTTTGTATTTTTTTTTTGTTACCGTTGATATAATATCATACGTTGAAAAATCGGTACCTAATACACAGATGTTAATTTACGAGTGTTCTTATTTAAGTTTAATTAAAAAAAAAGTTAAACCTGAGTTGTAAGTAATTCTCAGTTATATGTAATTTAAAATTTTCCCCTGGAATACGTATAAGCCAGTTTTTACTATGGTTATTAATGTTTCGAAAGTTGAAGAAACATAAAGGAAATATCACAGAATCATTAATTTTTATTTTTCTTATCTAGTTTTCTTTCTCGAATTTTTAATACTACGGTTTCATCATCTTATTTATTTTCTATATAATTTTGATGTTAATGGAATAAGTCGTAAGAGATCTGTATTTTTATTTGCTATCCGTCGGCTAATTCCATTAGTAGCCTATAGGTGGCGTGGAATGAAGTAACCACTTCTACGAATTTCTCGTCGACGGAAGCGAAAATGCTTTATAATTAGATAGCAGCAACTCTGCTTAATTAGGCAAATGACCCGTTGCAAAAGAAGAAAGAATCTACGTAAAAATTTATGAGGTTCTCTCTTTAATGGATGTTCACAGATTTACACTAATGCTCACGTTTTCAAAAGAGAAACAATGAAATCTCTTACCTGTTTTATTTACTGTTAAACCATAAACGTAAGACATTGAAGGTCATCTTAAGCAATTAGGAAAAGAATAGGCTGCTAAGATTCAGACCTAAGTTGAAATGGGATAGGTTTCCGGTTTAAGAATTTAATGTAACTTTCGTAACAGAGAAAGGGTTATTTTAATATTAGTAATAACTTGAATCTTTTTCGATAAGATAAAAATTATTGATTGAAATGTTTCAAAATCAACTTTGAATGATTCATTGACCTCTGATTTAAGTAATAACTACTACTTCAATAAAATAAAAAACCCTTTCCTTAGAAATTTATGCCAACCGACAAAGTCTAAAATTATTTATTACTGACAAGAGTGGTAAATTTGAATTTTTTGTGAATAACTGTGAATTTTTGTGCATTCTTACTTAGGATGAAAATTTAGAAGACATTCTCGAAGGAGGCTTATATATATAAAAAAAAAAATCTTATGATACATTTAAATAGAACCCACGGAGGTACCGGGTCAGAAGTTTCAAAATTCATCGAATTCCTTTCTCCTCCCAATGAGTTTTAGGAATTTGTTCGAATTTGCTAATTAAATTAATATAAAGCAGTTTGTTCGCTTTTATGTTAGGACCAGACCCACCCCACATTAAATTCAGGTACCATATGCAGTAATACGCCCCCCCCCCCCCCCGTACAATAAAAATCATGGATTCTTGGCCAAACATATCGCATAAGCACCAAACGATTTCATATTTCTCCATTTTAAACATGCTGCACACAGTTACTAGCATTATTTTTAGAGTAAATTAATTGAACACTAATATCTACCTTTTCAAGGTCTACCCAAAAGTTTAGAAAAAATTCGCTGTATGCAAACATTGTAATGCAGAATAGCTCTATGCCTACAGTTAAAGCAGAACAGTAGTCTACATACAATTAGTAAAAATAGCCGTGCTTCCCTCGAGTTACAAAAACAAGTGTGATATGTATGATGAAAAATTGTAATTGTGAGATGACTTTGCAACTTTTCCAGTTGGTAAAACATTTTTACAGGGTGGTTGTGAGAGGAGAATTCACTTTTAAAAAACAAAGTAAAAAAACAGGGAAAAAAGGAAATAGGAAAAAAATATTGCCACCAAGCGAATTTAAACCCGATAACCAAACCTCTATTTGAAAATTATAAAATAAATTAAATTAGGGGGAGGGGGCGATCTGTCCATGTTTCAATTGTAGCCTGTTATTTCCGCAGGGTCCTAAATTGTAATTCTGCAAAGTTTTGTCAGATCGGTCAAAGGGCCTAGGAGTGTACAGCGAACAAACAACAAACCAACAAACAAAAAAAAACGCCTAGAAGTGATTCATATATATTTTTTTTCGTTTAAGATCTTAACCCAAGCCCCGATGGTGAGGGACCACCTAACGCCCCCCCCTCCCCTCGTGGTTAAGATCCTCTTTAAGGTAAAATAGCGGTTTAGAAATGGCTTTTTAATCCTTGCCCCCCCCCCCTTTCAGCGCCGCTAGTCGGACGGAAGATGGTTTTATGAAAGAAGCTGGAAATGAAATAGGTTTGCTGAGAATTGGCGATCATTAGTTAAGAATTTAGTTTCTATATTGTCTTAATAATTTTTTTAGAATTCCTGAAGTTCAATTTTTATCTCTCCCTGAATAAGAACCTGACTACACCCCTGTTTCAAGCTCAGTTTTGTAAATAGTCTCCACTTCACTTTTAAAAAACAAAGTTTTGCTGGATTATACTACTGTTACATTGAAGAGGCTGAAAGTTTCAAGAGCATAAAATGTGTGTCTTAACTATTTGGGATGTTTCTCTATCAAATTTAGCTGTTTTTAACCGCCATCGATTAATTAGCTTGATACATACCTTATATAGAAAGGAGGTAAGCTTTTTTGTCAGGAACCATTTAAGTCTATGCAGTTCATTCCCTAATCAATGAGAGAGATATCCAGCGTGGCAGCCACACGAAGTGGAAAGAAGAAAACTTATTTTTGCAGCATTTTTTTTATTCACAGACTCTTTCTTTTTTGGTAATATGAACAAAAATACATTCAGAAATATTATGTATCATAGAGGGGTTATTTTCAAAATTAAATCTGTAAAAAGAGAAATCAAAAAGGAAGTGTTTCATGATGAAGAATGATTACTACGGTAACAACCAAAATCAGTCATCAAAAAACAAATTAAACTGTAACTGTTAATGACAAAGAGGTTCAACTTTTTCGGATTTACAAAGAATTAAGAAAGGCTCAACTTCTAATTTTACTAATGGTATAATCCAATAATAAAAATTGTGTATATTAATTTTCTTGGAATAATATTGTTGTCAGTATTCAAGGTATAAGTAAACTTACTACAAATGACTCAAAATATACATTTTTTTTTTATAATTATTCAGTATCCCCAGAAATCTAATATCGACCTGACTATTGAAAGCAAGGACATGACTTATTACGAAATGTTTGTCATATCAAGAAGTGCATTTGCTGAATAGCAACTGATTTCGAAGACCGAATTCAAACTGCGACATTTCAATTGATTACGCCCCAAATGCTGGCTGCTACTTCCTACATCAAATTCGTGAAGGAGACAATGCGGAATCAGAAACATATTATCCAAAAAAATAATACAAGATTGCTGTTTCACTTTCGACTTGTTTGATATTTCTTTGTTTGTTTGTTTTATGTTAAGGAAATTTATTACTGGCTAGTTTTCCTTTACTTTTTTTTCCATGTTAAACTCCGTTGAAACTGTGCCTTATAGTAAAACCAATACATTGGTACATACCAATTTATCGGAGCATACTGCACATAAATGTATTCACGTTTCCAAATTATAATCGGCTTTAAGATAATCTTAAAACAGTACACAGATATTCGTGATTGAATTGTTTAATAATCTTGGAACTTAACTCCTTGAGAGTTTAGAATTGCTATCAAAATCTATAAACAAAAATTCGTTTGTTCATTCTCTTTGAATATTCAATAAAACGCTGATATTTCCAGTCATTGTCTGAATTTAACTCCCAATAGTGCACTAACAGTAAGGGATACAAAATAGATATCGGGTTTTGTGTCGGTTTCTTCGAAACCCTCCCTTTCTCCCGAACTGCGAATTCCAATGTTGGTTTCATTCGCTTTTACGACTAAATAATTGTTCTCTCGAGCGTTTATAACTAGAACACTACAGAGGGTCCCAAAAACTAAAAGCACATTTTATTGATGTGAGTGGACATATTTGAAAAGAATTCTACTTATTTAATTCAGGAAATTTTGTTAGCTAAGATGTTAATTGCTAAGAAAAAGAATGGAGAAGAATTAACTAATGATTTAGGCTATGGTAATGCAAAAAAAAAAAAACAAAGATGACTTATATTAAAATTAGCTTATATTGTTTTGTCTTACCTTCATGTAATTTCAATCCATAAGATAGATAAGTGCACCAATAAGGCCATGTAGACCATTAAGGGCAACTAATGGTTTCTAAAGAACTAGCGTTAGTGGGCTGCACTTCCTTGATCAGCATGCTTGATTAACACTCTGTTGAGTGTTAAGATACAGCAACCATTGTTTGTTCTCAGTGAGAGTCAATGCAGAGAAGAAAGTTTGCTACCCGATCTGGTTTGCTGATACTTAGACGTTTGATTTAAAGCTGTCTAAGCAATTTTCAATGGGTAATTTTAATGTTTTCTTTGATTTTCTTTTAATAAACGATATTTTCATTCAATCGCTTGATTCTTTAATTTAAAATTTTATCATCTTTGAGCTGCTCTAGATTTAAAAAAAAAAAAATCAGAGCTGGCCTTATTGGAACCTTTGGTCATAATAATGACAATTTGCCTTCTGTTAAAAGACGAAAATTATAACAATAAATAACTAAATTTTCCACCAAAATTTTATATTTTCCTTTTCCATTTGAATCAATTTGTAATTATGTTTGATTTGAAAAAGATCGGTCCAGCAACAATCAATTATCAGAGAACCAAACCCAACATTGCTTTGGTTTGTGCATTTATTTCTATACACACAAAGGTAAAATGAAACTTCAAATTGTAACATTAGGAGAATAACATCATTCAACAATTAAATTTATTCGAATGGTAATCTATTATCGAAAAAAATAAAAAAAATAAAAATCATCAGTTAAATAGTTAGATGCTCATCTAGATCAAAAAAATTAGATAGGAATAAAAAGGTATATCCATAAGTAGGAATCATATACATGAAAAAAAAATTACGATTCCGTTTGAGGGATGGGTGTGATAAAGATCAAAATAATCGTAGTTTAAGTTGGGGTCATAAATAAGAATCTCACCAAGTATCTGCAACCAAGTAAGAAATGCGAAAATGGAATAGTAAGACTTCTCAATCATGCTACTAAAATAAGATAGTTAAAAGCATGGTTAGCGAAGTGAGAAAGGATAATCGTATTAATACTTACTAGCTAGTAGCCGTCTTCAATTTCTTTAAAATGTTTAAATGCAGAATGAAACTGAATGTAATAGTCCTCCTTATGTCTGCAGTTTAAATTTCCTGCCTAAGTTTAATAAAATGAAAGTGCGTATATTTTACATTTGAAATGAAGTTATTTGCTGCCCTAGATCTCAGATTATTTTATCGCAACTTTCTTGGATTTTTTTTTTTGTTAGATTCACAGCTGCATCCCTTGTCATTTAGTGGACTTTTCAGCATAGTGGCACTTAACGAAATGAATCATTACGGACTTTATTCACTTTTTAATGTATCTCTTCGTGATGAAAGAACTTAACTACATATCTATGAATATGGATATGGATATCAACGATATTTCAACATTGGCGTTTGCTAGCGGCGCTGAAAGTCTGATTTTGTGATCTAAGGATTTTATTCAATGCATTTTTAATAGGAGATTATTTAAATTTGTAGAAAATAAATAAAAAATATTTTTGGAGAAATAGTACATGATTAAATAAGCAAGGGTTTACATAAGTACATGTTTCAATAAGCAGTTACAAATAAACTAACTTCTTAACATAAATGGACGGAAACTACTCTAATTTTGTCTTATAATTTACTATATGGGGATAGACAATCACAATCGTTACATTGTATAATTATTTATTGTAATTATTGGCTCAGGGATTTACGATAACTACGTCACAATCAAATCAAATAGCTTCTTAAATACCTTATTGACCTGCTTTAATTGTAAGACAACTTGAACCTTCATTATTGGGGATCAATTTTTTTCTGAACAATTCAATCGTTAACAGATCTCCCCAAACTTTTTTTTAATTAGAAACTGAAGCAATGACCTACAATGGAAACTCTCAATTTTTGATTCAATTTCCCTTATTTTCATGAAAAAATATTTACAATAAAAAGAAAATCTAATTCTATCCAAGTCTTCGTGACTACTAAATTCACTTGAGTCTTTATCCATTAGCTTCATTTACATTATTAAAGGTTTTAAGCTAAACCTTTAATTTAAAGTTACACTTAAATAAGCCACTATAAAAGCAGAAACCTAAGTGGAGATTTATTTATTTAACTTTGTTTAAGTTGCGCTTAAGTTATTCCTAATTGACATTACAAATTGATAAATTGCAGGTGGTCAGTTACATTTAATTGGCATACATTTAAGAATAAACTCTTTTGCAACTTCAGTTTGTAAATAAATAAATTCCCAACTGCAGCTTATGAGAAAATTGTAAACAAAGCTCCAAAGATTATTTCTGTAGTTGGATTTAGTCGTTTAGCAAATTTGTTTTCCACTCTGTTACCCTTTTTCAGAGTTAAAAGCTAACATCGGTTAAACGATTTACGAAACCTAATGGTTAACACTAAAAGCACTTGATGTAAGTCTCAACGAAAATCGCAAGACAGCAGACGACTTGAAGGCGGAGTTTCCTTTTAGGTTCCAGTAAATCTAACATATTTTCTGCTGTTTGCTTTTCCGTCTTTTTATTGGAAGATAAGAAGCTTCGCGTAGATGGAGAAGAAGACCGTCTTATCGTTCTGAACAGATGACGAAAGAGGGCGCTGTCTGCTTGGAGTTATTCTGAATCCCCAATAAATCGTTGGGTACACGTTTAAAATGCGTAATTTCTCTCCGTCTTTGGAACAGTTTATTTGTAATGCTCTCTCCATAAAAGTTAATTGTTCGGTATCGATAAATCATGGCGGGAAACCCCATCAAAGTATCGAGTTCCGATTTCGCAGCCGTTGTTGCAGTGTATGTAGTACGGGGAATTTGGTGGCTTGCGACGGTGATGAAGTTGGAATGCAACAGGAAGGAAACCAAAGCCCAATCGTAACTGCAGCAAAATCCTGATTTATTTCTTCAGCGAATTCATTTCGTCGACAATAAACGACCTTATCTTAAAGACTAATACTTATCTTAAAGACTAATGTTTTTAGCTTACTTTTCAATAAGAAAGTGAGGTTCATCAAGTCGTGTATTTCCCCTAAAACCTCTTGAATCGCTGGATGGATCTTCTTGAAACTTGATATGTACATTCGAGGACTAGAAACGATCTGAGTTTTATATTTCAGAATATTTGTCCAAATGGATCCTTATCGAGAAAGTAGCTCAATGCATTGTGGAATCTTGTTTATTTACCCTGTTTCTGTTAATACTTCTCAATCTCCCTTTAGCTAAACTAATCACGTGGGTTTCATCCGATTAAAATTCATCCAATATAGACAATTTAAGTAAATAATCGTATTTAATTCGTTTTTTAAGAAATGGAAAATTTATAGTATTTGTATTCAATAGATGTTAGAATTTGAATACAATTTAGGCTTTCGTTCTTGTCGTTCTCTCAACCTTTTTTTTAAAAAATAAAATATTTCAGGGAAGTAGGCTTTTAGTTCTTTCTTGTTTGTTTGTTTGTTTTAACTATTATTAACTGTATCCTATAAATTCTTTCTTGGAGTGCCTATTTAACATTCATCAGCCAGGGTTATCTATTTTTCAGAGTTGACAAGGTCTGATAGAGCGATGAATTACAGAAAGAGAATAAACAGTCTTAGATATAGAAAAATAATTTAAAAAAAAAATGGTTGACTATTTGGGGATTTTTTTCCAACTAGTGAAAGAATAAAGAGAATAAAGAAAATAATGTAGGCCTATACAAGATACTGGAGTATTTCCCAGTACTCGTTGAAAGGAAGAAGGACGAGGCGTATCGCGTCCTACTGTTTAGAAATCGTCTTCATACAATAGATCGTCTATCTTCCTTTCAACGAAGTGGACAATACCTCAGTCTCTCGTATACAGGAACTTCGCCCATAGTCATATTAGAACTACAAAGAAAATAATATCTGAGAAATTAACTGCAATTACTAAATTCCAATTTTTGATCTCCAGTTCAACAAAGATTTAATGCGGATGAAGTGTCTATTTTTTAACCTACTTTCCTAAGTAAGTAACGTTCACCAAAATCAGTCTGTCTGTGTGTCTAATAACTTTTGAACCGTTAGAGTGCTCTTGAAACTTGACATGCATATTTAAAAGTAAGAAATGAACTAACTTCTAAAGAAAAGCGTAAGAAACGAAACATTGGATATATATGGATATCTTAAACAAAGGATATTAATCCCCCTTTTAATCCTCATAATAGCTTCTTGAGATTTATTTAATTAAACATTTTCAGTAAATAAGGCTGATTTAATTATTTTCTTCAGCAGAACATGAGCAACTTTTACTTCTTTGTATTCAGCAGTTATTATAATTTAAAAATAAAGGAGGACTTCTTTATTTGTTTCATAATCTTTAAAAAAAAGACTGCAACATTAAGGGAAGTTGACCTCATATTCTTCTACGAACTTTTTGTTTTTTAATGTTCGAGTATCGGCGGAATCTGTGTATTTTTTAAAAATTTGTTTGGTTCTTCTGATCAAAGTTTATGTCCCTAAGCGTTCGGTCAACCCGTAACTGCTTCGTTCAATAATTGCTGGAAGGTTTTCTCAGTAGTTGGAACATTTCCCGTAAGGCAGCGCTGCGTTACTTAACTAAGGCAATATTAATAAAGAGAAGAAAACAATATTTCTTTCTTCCGGAAAGTTCTATTTTGATTTCTTCGTTGAGCTTTCGCAATTACACTGAATAAAACATTTCCGATTTAGTTTTAAATCAGAAGTATATCCAGTTTCATCATCAAGAAAAAGCTTTCAATGTAATCGGAAACAGCATCATTAAATCGGATTTTTAATTCATTAGTAAATGTCAGCCGATTTCTACGAATAGCAAAATAATCGTTAAAAAATAATAATAATTAAAAGCAAATTTTTTTAAGCGAAGCGAGTGCTTTCTCTTGGAGCAAAATCAGTATAAGCCGGACAGAAATATAGAATTTGTTAAAAAAAACTCATTCAAAGACCAGATTTCTGTTTCTGCAAATGCTAATGTCAATCTACCCATGCGTCGTCAGCGACATCTCACGGAAATTTTAAGTAATTTGGAAATTCAACTACAACGCAATATTAAAACACTTTGATCTTTTTTTAAAGTAAACCTTTATACCAAAACACATTCATTCAAACTCACATACAAAATTTTTAAACTTTTTAAATTAAAATTTTATTTATTTTATATATTTATACAGGGTGTTCACAAGGTCTGGGTACATAGGGGATAAACACATACTTTTAAAACAAAACAATTTTATTTAATTATAATGTTAAGAAATTACATTTTCAATATGATTTCCATTATTTTCAATGCATAATTTGATGCGCCTTGCAAAATTCAGGTGAACTCGATTGAATAGGTCTACATTGCCGTCGATTTCAGCACACTGACTGATAATGCGTTCTCTCAAGTGGTTTAGATTTGCAATCTTCATTGAGTAAACTTTCTGTTTTAACATACCCCAGAAAAAGAAATCAAGGGGAGAAAGGTCTGGTGAACGAGGGAATGTTTATCCCCTATGTACCCAGACTTTGTGGACACCCTGTAGTATAATATATATATATAGACTATACTTTTTTACATATTTTTAATTTTTCAATTTTTTTTATATGTTTTATATTATTTTAAAATTTTTATTTAATTTTAAGTTATATTTAAAATAAAGTCTAAATAAATAATAATAAAATGACAGATATCACATCAAACTAAAAACTTCCTAAGGATTTCATTTTGAGTTACATAAGATAACTTGAATGAATTAGAAACAAACAAATCCTATCTATTATACATGAAACTGAATGACTAAAGAAAATTAGAAAAAAATAAAATATTGTTAATTTTATATTTTTTTATAAATTTGAAATTTAAATCTACTTTGAAATCTCAAAATACATTTTTTTAGAACTTTAATTGGAATTAAAATAATTAATTTTAAATTCCTTGTAATAAGATATTTGAAATTATTTAAAAAAATCTTGAAATCGAGAATTAATTTTCAAATATCTCTTGTATAGAAATATTTATGAAAAACAATATCTTCATAAATATTGAAAATTTATGAAATCTATTAAAATGAAAGTTAAATCAAAATATCTTATTAAATAATTTAATAGAAGGAATTTGAAAATAGAAATATATGTTCATGTCCACGAAATCAACATGTTTATGATTATTATTACTGTATTTATTTTTTGTAAATGAATTATATTCTTATTAAATTTGCTTTTTATAACTTCAATTTTCCAATTACTATTGAAAATCCTATGTATATTGGATTATTCCAGACATTTAATAAACGGCTTAAACTATTTATATAGTTTTCTCCTAGTAGCCAACTTTTCTAAAAACAGTAGATAGGTATTTCCGGTACGACATGAGAGCACTGAAGGTTTCAGTGACCATGGGAATAGTTGAGATTAGGTGGTCAGACCAATGCTCGCTCGCCTTTTACCCTCGGGGAAAGAAGTCCGATTACCATTTTACAGAGGGCTGGTGAACCCTAGTGCCCGTCTGTTAAAGAAATAAGCTGGAGGAAAATCCCAGATCAATACGGATTGAACTCCTAGGGGACAATGAGTTTCATAAAATCCGTATATGTGTTTGTGAGTCCCATATAATAACTTTATATGGTGAATCGCTGAGTGAATCATATTGAAACATATTTTGGTCAGTCATTCATATTTGAAGATTTTCCATATGGATACCGAAGGAAAAAATTCCCATATAAAAAGCATTAGAAGCAAAACACTGAATTTCTATCGATATCTACCAATGCTTGCTAATTCATTTATTATTTGTACTTTCCCTTGCGCATGTTTTGTTCTAATTTTATAAATGATAAGATTTAGCAATACATTTTCACTGGTGGAAAAAGTCGAACATACCTTTTGTATTCGGCAAGTATTACAATTTAAGGTAAGAACAGACTATTTCATTGTTTATAGAGAAAAAAAAAAAACAACTTTGCCAGTATTATAAGCAAAGTAAGCTTCTTCAAGTTCTCAGAAACTTCTTGAAAGAATTTTTCTTTCTTTCAAAAGTTACTAATGTAACTTTTCTACTAATATAGCGATTCAAGTGTAGCAACACTCCACCTAGTGGCCACATTGCGAAGCTAAATCTTTGGGACATGACGGCATTTGTATTACCTGTGTATGTTACAAGTTCTCCTTTTTCCAGAAATTTTTATAATGAAAATGACTGAAAATTCATAGAAAGATAAATTCTCCTTTTTCTTAACACCATAGATTTGTGTTTTACCCCTAAATAAAAATTTATAACTAAAAAATAATCATTTTGAAATTTAATTGTCAATATCTGCGATAACGGAAACCCAAAAGTTCACATAAATGATCAATATGTCTAACAAATTAACTCCTTTGTTTTCAAAAAAACAAAACAAAACAAATATTTCTCCACATCAGTCCTCAAGGTTCTCACTCGAGTATTTGCTACTACCACCAAGATCTGCACCGGCGCGGCGGTGGCTCCAGGCGGGCCTGTGCCCGACCCTTTTCCGCTCACCGACGCGACCCTCCTATTCGCCGGGGGTTCTAGGGCCGTTCGGGACGGGCTCTGCTCCAGTGGCCGGGCTCGACGCTTGAGCGCCAAGATGATTTATATACAGAAATTATAAAAATTTCTCCAATAAATTTAACAGAGACTTAAAACAAATATTTTTCGAAACGTAAAATGATATTAAAATATTTTTTAACGATCTATTGCGATATTGTACTGGTTATTATTAACACGTGTAACTTGTAGTACTAAAAACAATAAGAAAATAAACCCAAGAAATTTTAGAACAAAATATTAAAGTAAATCAACTCTAAATCGAAGAATTAAATAACATCATAAAATGTTTTTGTATGTAT
The DNA here is from genome assembly GCA_023159025.1 of Thereuonema tuberculata. Taxonomy (NCBI): domain Eukaryota; kingdom Metazoa; phylum Arthropoda; class Chilopoda; order Scutigeromorpha; family Scutigeridae; genus Thereuonema; species Thereuonema tuberculata. Next base: position 324,830,506 of record JAFIDM010009631.1, on the reverse strand, counting down.
TTTAACCACGCATTTAGTAATTATTTTTCTTTTCAAGTTTCAGTGAATCTCTTTCTCCACAAAATAATGGAATATATTGCCAATGTCGTCGCATTTTTTTTTCTCTTGGGAATTTATGGAAACGTATATTTTTAATTTTACTTGTATTGTGACATCCAGGCACGCAACAATTATGTACCATGATGCTGAAAGATTGAAACCTACTATACCGCTACGTTAAATTTTTGATAAATCCCAAACGAATGCAATGAATCATGGGAAGCGATTGCAGCGCTCTGCCTTTCCAGTGGTCGCTTGAATCGCTCATAAAGATTGTTGTTCTATCAAAAAAAAAAAAAAAAAGAGAGAGAGAGAGAGATTTGAAATCCGAATGTAAAAGTAAATTACGTGATAAAATAAGGAAAAAAAAAATGCCTAACTTTGAGCGGAAATCGATTCATTGATCACTGTAGAAGTGTTAAATGAAGTTAATTCAATATACAATTGGCGCGTGCTTCCAAGTAGATGATGTCTTTTCTTTTCTTTTTTTGTTTTTGCTGATTTTCTTCAAACTGGGTATTGAAGATATTTAGTCATTTACAATAAAAGTTTATAGAATGAATTTATTACGTAAAAAATAAAGCAAAAATTGATGATAAAAGATGTAAAAAAATTACTTTATTTTATAATATTATTATATAACATTTTAAAAACAATTTTACATAATTAATGGATAAGTCTTTTTTTTTATCTAAATAGCAAAATTCCCTGTGATTCTCCGTCTGTCGTAGACCTTAAGGGCAATATCATTTTGGTACACCTGAGTTTCCAAAATAGAAGCGCTTTAGTATTAATCTCGTCTTCTTTTTTATCAATTTTATCATGAGATTTCGAAAAATAAGCGACATTAAAAACAAAAAACAAATAATAAAAATTTGACCAACCGACACACACAGATACTGTAATTTGACTAATTGGAAAATCTGTTTCATTCGGGATTAGAAAAGTTCGATCGTCAGACTATTGGAAAGCATTATCATAGAGCGCCTTCAATTTAAGTTTGCTATATAACTTCATTCTACAGTCTTATATAACTATTCACAAATTTAGCTTTTGAAAAAAAAATACAATAGTTTTTATTCCATAATTTTTATCTTGTTTATCAATAATTCAATGAAGTATTTTATATATATTTATTATGTACATTATGTATATAAATATAAATAAATATTGGAATATTGTAAATGTGTTAATGTTTTTAACTCAAATTAAATACAACTTATTTTGGGATGATTTCAAATATTTTTGAAATCCGTCCATTGAAATCCATTGAAATCTATTTCATTTAAAACAATCCATTCAAAATTATCCCTCCTTTATAAATCATGTTGAGTATTTATTAGCCAAACATGAACATTGATAAAATATTTATACATTAGTTTTTAAAATATAAAGAAGAGGCAAATAAATTTAGTTAGAATTCAAACTATTCCTAATCTGTTTAGTTTATTCATCCGCAAAAGATTAGAGCCAAAAATCCATTGCAAATATTGTAATCAATTTAAAATCTTAAGTTAAAAACATCCTCACATCAGCCCTTTGTAAAACAAATCGCGCTAAAACAGAAGATGCAACCTACTGCGATCCTGCTGCACAACCTTTAAAGTTTCAGTAATTAATAAAAAAGATTTTTATTAAATACTGATTTTTATTAATGTAGCATTTTAATAAAATATATTTTTATTAATATCAGAGTATTTAAGTTTTGCTATTTTTTTTTAATTTTTTTTTTTTGTTAATTCGAAACTTTTAAACTTGAAAAGAGATAGTTGTCCATACTACATTCTCTTTCAATTTCGACTGTCTTCCAGTGGTTTACATTCCGTGACTTAATCTGCACTGATAACTCATCAACCTATACAATAGATATCTAACATCCGCCGAGTTCAGAGATAATTTGTGTGTAGCTTATTCACTTTTCTCACAATTTCTTCCTGAGTATAAATAAGGAAAAACGTAGCAAACATGCTGGCGTCCATAATAAACATTACTGCGACGCAGAGATATCTGCTTAGAAAACAAATATTGTTGAGATGATATTATAATCTCACGAATACGATGGTTTTTACTTTGTAATTATGCACCATCAATTCAGTGGATCTAAAATTGTCTATTCTTTATGTTAATACAGTAAAGCGAACAGATGCTTCACGCTATCTTAAACCAATGCTTAGCAAAACAATTAAATTAAAAAAAAATATTAAAACAAATCAGATGTTTAAAGAGTCTGATTTAAAGTGCTGTGATTCTAATTCACAATAAATAAGCTGAATATTAATAAATTAAAAGGCAGAGCTTTTTTTCTTTAAATCCTAGTAGAAAACATCTTGACGCTCTGTGGTTTGGGAAAGGCCCAATGGATCATCCACAGAAATCTTCAGGATTAAATTGAGAGGAAATTCGAGAAACGTCGTAATTATCTTGCTGATGTTACGGAAGTTCAGAGAAGCAGCTAGAGCACGAAATGATGGAAGCAATTAATTATATTAGTAGCCAATGAGCAAACAGAGCGTTGGAAAGGTTAGTGAATCTAGTTTCGCTTCAGCCTCTATTAAAGTGGTTAATATTTTCTGAAAGATTTAATTGCTGTGTATACTTTACTTAAGCCGATTGTATTAATATTTAAACTAAACACTGCTAATTATCACCATTCCATGAGATTCATCAAACAACTTGTAATCTTCGATTTTTTTCTTCCTGACAAGTCTAGACTCCAAAACAGTAAAATCATGATAGTTGAATATGAAATGTTGAAAGTTGAATATCAAATAGGAATCAATATGTTTCGAAGTTAACGTAGGTGAAATAGATCAAATAGCAATTGATTGTGACGTGTTTCACAATTCTTTTTTATTTTTGTGAGCTTGTTTACTTAAATCTTCTGTTAGGTGAGCTTATATTACGCTTGTTAGCATGGATATTTATAAGATTTTATATTTATTTACGGCAACCCTTACTGAATGGGAAGGGGATAGCTTTCAGTAAATGATACGCTATACTATGTTTTTGAAGGGTAATACTATTAGTTAAATGATCATTTTCTATTGAAGCGTTACCTAATTTCAAGATAGTTTCAATTTCAGTTTCATCTGTAACAGTAGCGTTGCTTACATTTCTCTTGATGCAAACTTTTCTCATTTAGGCCATCTTTAACGACAACCAAAGCGAAATGTACCATTGAAATAAATTTAAATAGTTTTCAAATCTAATTTACGTGAGTTAACTATTACTAATACTTATTTTTCACAATCAGCAATGTTATAAAATTTAAGGGTTTTTACAAACAATTTTGAAACTTCAAATTAATTGTTAAAAAAATTCAAAAAGTGAAATCCTTAGTTCTTTAACCGTAGGATGCAGCAAAATTGCGCACAATAATTTTATTATTATTATTTAATATCCATCTATCTATCTATCTATCTATCTATCTATCTATCTATCTATTAGCTGTTGAATACAAAAGTAGTGGAAGTTAATTTTTCTAAGATTTGGTTTAAAGTCAGAAATGAAATGCGCTGACGTCATTCTATCTTGTGTAAGAGCGGTGTAAGTGAACCTTCGTTAATTTCTTGCTAGATGTCATTATTGGCGAGAAGTCGTCGTCAATCGATTGGCTGTAACTGTTTGTGCAATAGTGGTGTAAGTCACATTTTTTTGTATTAAGCGTCATTTGTGTGGTTGTTCTGGTCGAAAGTTTATAAAAATGTACTGTAATTGCAATTCTTTAAATCCATTGAGTTGGGAAAGGGACGTAGTGTGGATAAAACTGACCAGAGCAGAGTTAATGAAGTGAAAAATCACAGTTCAAGAAGTTTAGAAAAGACAGTGCTCACATTATGTTTTATAAGGAATCCTTGATCAAGACATGGCGTTTCAGAAACTATTGTTGCCACCAGCAAAGGAGTTAAACAACTGAACACACAAGTTTAGCAACGACGTCTTTTCAATGCATCTAGACTAATATAGAAGCCAAGAAAAAGGACATACACTACAACCTCGTTTATCCGACCCTCGTTGATCCGGATCTACGGATAATCCGGATCAGATTTGTAGAGTTTTTTTTTTATTTAATGTTCACTTAGATAATAATTTTAAGTATGATCACAAGAACATAACTGTAAGTACGCCAAACATTCGCTTTTTATTTTGATTAAATGTACAGTTCCTGCATAGATTGTACAATAAATTATGGTAATAAAATGCTTTTTGTCGAGTTTAAGAAAGCTTTACTAGAGTGTCACAGGGCGTTAAAGCTACAAAACATAGTTTTTTATTGTAATAAACGGTAAGTCTGTTTATTTAAGGATCTGTTTTGCTTATTACCCATATTACCCGGAATATCCGGATTTTCGATTTTCCGGATTGCCTTTGGTCCTAGTTAGTCCGGATAAACGAAGTTGTAGTGTACTTGATTTAATCCACTACATTTCTCCTGTTCATCACCAGTTTTTACATCTATGAAAATAGGGAAAGAGTACACTTCTGAATAAAATTATTGTACTCTATATCCTTATTATTTTTTTTCTCACAAGTTCAATTCGTTTTTCTTTGAAATATTATTGTTTGATTCATTATAATTCTGTTCATTCTAAACAATGTTTGCTGTGTTAACTTCGTTTTATTTTAAAATTTCTTTCGTTCCTTATGAATCAATGAAAACCTAATGCATAAATTTATGCTTTGCTTCCCTCATTTATGATGCCTAAAAATAATCGCCTTTCAAGTATCGCAAAAGTGGTCTAAGTCAGACATTGCAAACATTTGAAAATGGAATGTTAACTGCAGAAGTCCAAATAATATTAAATAAATAGTATATATTTTGATATTTGGAGTACAAATCGTCATTATTATCTTTAGACATAAGTTTTCAGTGGATCATGCAAAGAATATATAAATTTTAACATAACTTTTACTTTAATGTTAATTAACTGAAAATTAGAATTTTTGCCTTAACACCACTTTTGCATTTAACGGGTCATATATCTATCTACATATGTGTGTATTAAATATGTATATTTAATAATAAATTTGATTGAGCAATTTTCTAAACTGATTTAATAATGTAATTTTAGTTTTCTAAATTAATTTAATAAAATAATTTTAGTTTCATTGTTTTCGATACAACCCAATTACTGTTAATTGGTTTCTGATTGGCTGCATTAATCGTGATTAATTAATAGTTTAAACATTCCAATCAATAAATAATCAACGAAAACGAAGATTCATGACAAAATTGTGGAATGCAGTTGATTTGCCATTCTGAAAACGTTGGGAGAATTTCAGACATTTAGGAAACCTCATAAAAAGAAGGAAAACAAAAAAAAAAAACCACCGTAAAATCGATTAGTGAAAGCATTACTATAAATATTTGTTCTATATTTTTTTTTTTTTTTTTTAAAGTGGGACAGTGATTTTTGATTCCTTATAAAATCATCTGCAGATGTAGCTATTAAATGAGCGAATTCAAGAATGAAAAATATAGGTTTTTGCTGCGCTCTTAACAAATACTTTGCAATTGCATATTGAGAGGATTATGTACGTTTATAAAAGAGAAGGGAGGATTCCCAATGGATAGTTTTCACAAGATATCGTTGAAGAACATCACGACTGTTTATATTCGTCACTATCTGGAGACGCCACTATCTGCATGAAATGAGTTATCTAAATGTTAATAAAAAAATGAAATTAATTCTGACTATATAAATTCAGAAATCTGTGCGTAGTATAATGAGAGGACGAGAATAACTATATTGGACAAAACATTGTATACGTTTCAAATTCTTCAAGTGTTTCAAATAAGGTTCAAAAATGTTTTCAGAACATTTCATAAAGCAAAAGAATAATTACGGATTCACAATCCTTATTAAAATAAATACATTTAATAATACGACCTTAATAAAAATAAATCAAGTTTTGTATCATTTGATCAATCTAGATATTATATGTATTTATTTATATATCTTTATTATTAATACTTTTATCTTTTATAGATACTAACTTTTATCTTTAATATCTTTATTCATATCTTTTTGTTTTTTGTTATAATCGCATTAGGGGAAAAATGTGTTGCTAATATGATAGTTTCTCATATTAAATAAATCATTTTCTATTAATATTTTACAAGGGTTTTAAATAAAATGCCCGGCAGGACACAAGAATAACAACTCCCAGAATAATAAAGCTATATAAATGAAACGAAAGCTATGTAACTGATGTGATGCCTCTGGCTACAAAACATGCCGACAGGTATCAAAGCTCACAGTTCAATCAGTTATACTTCCTCCAATAAGTGAAAACAGGTTGTTCAATATTTATGCCATTTGCGGAATCTGTAGAAGATGTAATTGCTCTATGGGAGCTAATTTCCGGCCAAGAATAAATCCGTTGGACTGTGTGCGTTCTATTTAATATTGCTGCAGGAATACCCTGCGGAAATGCAGGAAATGGTGCAACAAAATCGTGACTATGAATCTCTATACTTTCCGTAAGCACAAGAGATGATTTAAAATCATAAGTGATGACAGCTTAGATCAAAAAACCTTGCTCTGTGGGAACTATAGCGTTCACGGGTATGTGCTATTTTACGATGTTGGTTTTTACGACGCCAGACCCAAATACAACCATCGTCTGCACTTAGGCTGAACAGAAACACATTGAAGAAGATAATATGATATCATTTTGCTCCTATGGCTGACGTTCGAAACATCACTGGCAATGCTCATGACGGTGATGACTGGTATGAGGTAAATGGCCTGTGTGATTGCAGGTCAACTCGTCAGGGGATGATTTTTATCCAACTGGTGCAATGCGGGCACCAGAGGATGCCAGATTGCCGTGAAATGATTTGAAATGTAAAAGTCAGATTATCTATTCCATAAATATGCTTATGATTTCAAGAAGATTCATCCAATGGTTTAGAGGATGAGGGTGGAACACACGGATGCACACAGTCTGAATAATATGATGAGCTTCAATTTCGGAGGAAAGTAGAAAAAAATGAATATTTGTACAATTCCATCCATAAGATAAGTATTTGCTATAGAAATAATTATACTGATGTTAGAACAATAGGAACTAATTGCTACTTTCCTATGGAGTTTCATTATGAAAAATGATAAGATTAATTCTTATAAATCTTAACTAACTTCAGTTTGCGAAATTACTATCCGTCAATTTAAATATGCTTTAGTATCAATCAATAACCTAAAATATAATAGAATATTACCGAAGAATGAATGAATAATTATTTCTTAGGTCATCCAATAACTCTACATCTGTTATACAAATAAGATTTGAAATTTTTAACTTTGCTTAAAGCATGTAAACACTAAAAGCTTTAAATACCAAATACTAGTTTTACATATAAACTGGAAATAAAATCTGGAAATACGAATTTTAGGAAAACTCTCTTCTACAGACAGAAATTTGAATTTCAGTGTACGACGTCAAAGTTCGACTTGTATGAATTATTAGCAAGATACGAAGGATCGGCATTTAGTTGCTTTATTACTTGGAAACATACATTAAACAATTCACGAACTGTATTATTCGTGGTTGCCGTTTGTTTCCACATAATTGATTCGCTTCCAATAATAACTTAGTTCCCTTTTTGTGTTTTATAACTGGGGGTTTGCAAATAGGGTCGAATGATAATGAGTGCCTTTGGTTTTCCCCTAGGCTTAGGTGATATTGTTTTATTGGTGTAGAACAACGCTTCTATTTTGAATCCTATGCTTCGACGCTCCCGTTTTATGAGTTTGTTTACATGTCTGGAATATTAAGTAGAATAACAAAATTCACGTAAACTGGAGAGTCAAATAGATCATTTTAGAATGAGGGAGATATCGAAAGAGAAGAGGACAGCGTCAATTTAGAAAAATACAGTAATAATAAAAAAGTATCTAAGATGAACCTTATTATAATAGTTTTCAAATAAAAGCATTACAAATCTCAGTATCTAGGATAAGCAAAATCTACAAGGCTACCAGTTTTCCTTTTAATTTTAGCATTAACAGTTTAAAAAGAAACAAGATTATTGATCTATACCAAACATAATAGGAAAAAAATTGAAACTTTCATTTATCATTGTTAATTGCAAGGAAAAAAAACAACCCAAAGTCATTGAAGAGAAAGATTCTGGAACTTTCTTTTATAGTGACAAAAATAACCTATAAAAAATATCAAACATTTTATGGAACAAAGACACTTTCATTTTTCCTTACTATATTTTTACAGCTATTATTAAAGAAAGTGTAAAACAGATGACTCATCAGACGATTCTGGAAACCATGGTTTATATTATATTTAGTAAAAAAATTCAATATAATTTTGATAATAATTATCTTCTAAGTTTTTTCTTGTAGTGGAGTTACTTAAATGTCATGTATCTTTGGGCTTCAGACGTTCTTTTGCGAGTTTTGTTTAATTATTAAAAGAAATTGGAATTCGTTATATTAATAAACGTTAATGAATTATATGCTTCTAATTAGTCCTAGTAAAACTTTGAAAATGGAGCCAGTTCGCTTGTGTTACCACTTAAATTTATTTAACAGAAAATTGCTGCAGATTCTTGGTGAAAACAATGGTAATTTTAGCTAGTGTTGAAAATCAACGCCCTTCTTTTAATTATTTTATTTTTTTTAGCGATTCTGTAAGGATTCAGGTATCTGTGTGTGTCTTTGCGTATGAAACGCCTTCCACATCCCAAACCGGGAATCGAAGCCCCATGAGTCATATCTTGTTAGATCCTTCCCTCATGGCCTAAAGGTGTGGGAGGAAAAGCGATTCCAGTCTCGGTCACTTTCAATTTTAGATGGCCATTGACCTTGTCAGGAAAATAGTGGTAATTAGAGAAAATTGGAGTCTATGTATATTTAATATACTATTCTGAGAATGAATATGATACCCTCGATTCAATGTGGCCAATTACCACTTACTCACTAAGAGTCGCCCGAGTGGTGCAGAATAGGATTTTAACATAAATAAATAAACTCAATGTGGATATCAGATGGAATTTTACTTCACCCTTGAATTAGAAGGACTTGAATAAATGAGTTTTGCGCGCAAATCACTAATAGTATCATTTTTAACAAGCGTTTGATTGTTAAATTGTACAGAATTGTACAGAATTGCTTTCTTTTGTGTTTACCACAAAAACTGTGAATTGACTTGTTCTATTTCTATTTCTTTTACATTTTACTGAAAATTCCTTATTAAATCCGGAGCTCACTCTTAAAATACATTCTCTTTTACAGAGCTTATTAGTTTTGCATTAAAATTGTGAATCACCCTTATATTATGTTCTTCACTGTACAATTAGACTCCTAAATAAATGCCGTCTTAGTTTTCACGATTTTTTTTTTTAACCGGAATCATTCGAATTCTCTGTAAGAAGACTCTTATTTCTGATACAAAAATGAATCTGAATGTGTTGTTTTCTTTCCTACAGTTGTTATCTGACATCAGTATATTATTTTATCCTCTATTATGTTTGTTATTTTACTTTTTTTTTTTTGTTTCGTTGTTTTTCAGTTTATATATAATTAAAATATCATTATTCTTGTCTTAGTTTTTGATGTTTTTTTTCTGGTCATGTTAAATTTTGAAAGAAAAGATGGGCAAAATACGACGACATATCGCGCCAATATTTTTTAGTTAATTCTGGCTTGTTTCCTTATCGTTCTCATTTTTCATTAGTGGCTTTTTCAACACATATTTTAATGAAATAATAATGTCCTATAGTCCAAATTCTTCCGCAATCTTCTTTCTTTCCATATCAAAAATATTAGATAGAAACACACTCTTCCATACATTGCATTAGTATTAAAATATTTATTAAAATACTAATAAGGGAGACAAATTTTCAGGAACTGTACATATTCCTTTTTTCAAGTCAATAATATAGGTATAACAGAATTAAGAATAAGCTTGGCAGCATTGGTTTAAAAACATGAACTATTAATAAAATTAATTGTTGATACAATATGCTTAAACATCTCAAAGTGACTATTAACTAATTTTATTGTTACAAAAAATAAATAAATAAAAGCATGGTGATACAACAAATTTAATTGTTGTTTACAATCTGACTTATAAATTGTAATCTTTCAAAATATTGTTAATAATTTAATTCCTTAATATTGGCTGTTTTACGGTTATCAAATTTTAAGTAATCTCTAATAAGTACAATGGTATTAAAATTTACTATAGCTCCTTTATACCTATTAAAATTTTTTTCTTTAGAGTTTCTAATAACACAACTTTCCAATATTTTTCTTAAGCCTAATTGGGTTTCTTTATATAAAATTTGGACATTTGTGTCCATAACGTGGCTTTTCGTAAATGAATTTTTTTAATATTTTTGAGTTTATTAACTTTTATTTTTGGAGTATGATGTTTGGTATTTGATTATGGTTTTTTGTTAGATTGAGAGTTTTTTTATTTAAATAGAGGAGTAATATCTTTTTCTATAATTGTGGATTATATATCAATAATTTTTATAAGTTTTGTTATATTTATTTCATCTAATGTTTTATATTATAGAATTGATTATATGTCGGGTGAATTGAATAAGAATCGATTTTGTCTTTTAGTTTTAATGTTTGTTCTGTCGATGATTTTGCTAATTATTAGTCCTAATTTAATTAGAATTTTATTAGGTTGAGATGGTTTAGGCTTAGTTTCTTATTGTTTAGTTATTTATTATCAAAATAGACGATCTTTTAATGCTGGAATGTTAACAGTTTATTTTTTATTAATAGTTCATGTTTTTAAACCAATGCTGCCAAGCTTATTCTTAATTCTGTTATACCTATATTATTGACTTGAAAAAAGGAATATGTACAGTTCCTGAAAATTTGTCTCCCTTATTAGTATTTTAATAAATATTTTAATACTAATGCAATGTATGGAAGAGTGTGTTTCTATCTAATGTCCTATAGTATTTGAGGGAAATCTGTCATTGGTTAAAGGTTTTCAAATAAACATTAATGTTCTTCAAGATATTAGAATCCCACGATGACATTGAACTTGCTTTTAAAATTTCCTATTATTTATCTTGAATACAAAAACAAACCATCCCAATTATTGCAAAAGTAAAATCATTTCTATTTTCACAAATTTCAGAAGACTATACTTCTTTTCACAGAACTACAAGAGTATTAAGTAATAGATTCCAAACTCTGAAGTTAACATTATAAGGCGAATAGTCACGTAAGGCGAAAAAGAAATGAGTAACGTCATTAATCTTACAAACCATAAAAAATCTGATAATTTATTTCAGATTCGCACTGGTGTTGCAGTGAAATGATGAGTAATACAGAGTTGATTATGTTACAAGTGAACGATTTCTAACTTTCACAAATCCTGGACGCCACGTTTGATCATGTTCTGTCATGTTAATTCGAACTATTGTCCTGCATTGCAATTTCCATTCCAAAACTCCTTCTAAAGGAATTCGTATCAATCGCATCCCATTCCTCTCTACAGTAATACAGCCCTCACAAAAAATCATTTTTCGGCATTGTAATCGACATTAATTGTAATCAATTAATGGAATGTTAGCTATTAGGCTGCCTTATAACCCTTGGACGAATCGCGGGAATACACTTCACCTGACCTGACAAGTAAAGGGCACGATATGGTCACCGGAGTTGCCTGCTCAGACCAAGTGCATTCGAAAGATCTTCCATAACTAAGTCGACCACCAAAATTGTAGCAGCAGACAGCCAAGGGTATAGGAGCTATAATGTCAAAGTTAATATGGTGACCTCAGAGAAATCACTTATAAGTCACTGCAAGAGGCTTATAAATAGCCTGCAACCTTAGATAAGGATGAGACAGACACAATAAGCAGATATTGATTGGAAAATAAGCAGGAAATTGCTATTGATCAGCTCCAAATCAGATACAGTCGATGTAAAGTTCAGAGAACAGGGCGTGCGAAAGGCAGATACTCTGTTCACTGACAAGGTAAAGGGTACGACTGCGTCACCAGAGTTGCCGGGAAAGTGGCACCTTTCCTGAAAGGTTGTCCCAGGGGGAGTTCACTGCCGAGTTTGCCGGGCAGACAGCCAGCAAGAGAGGAGGAAGAGACGGTCAAGTCCGGGAACAGGTCAGCCTGCCGGACACATGCAGAGCACCTTTTTCTGCTGTCTCTCACTTCTCTTTTTTCTCTTTGCCTCTCCACATCTCTCTCATTGTGTCTGTCTCATCCTTATCTAAGGTTGCAGGCTACTTATAAACCTCTTGCAGTGACTTATAAGTGATTTCCCATAGACCACCATGTTAACTTTCATCCCTCATAGCTCCTATACCCCTGGCTGTCTGCCGCTACAATTTTGCTGGTTGAATTAGTTATGGAAGATCTTTCGAATGCACTTGATCTGAACAGGTGTAACATAACATAACATGGTATGGGAGGTACTTTTATATTTAAAGTCCCTTACATTGCGGCCTCAAAAGGCCTATTGTGTATCCCAATGTCATTTAAATCTGCATAAGTCCTAAGATTTTATCTATCTGTAGTATTTTATGCAGATGTAGTGACAAATAGCTTGAAAGACTGGGAAAACCCATTCCTAGCATATTGTGTCTGGGGCTTGCAAGTCCCTCATACTGACAAAGGATGTGTAGTGCTGAGTCATCAGCTTGTCCACATCTTCTGCAAGTAGGAATTGAAACTATCTTTATATTAATAAGGTGTTTCATTAGATGGCAGTGACCTGTAAAAAGTCCTGTCAGTATTCTAGTCTGGTTCTTATTTAGTTTAATAAATTCCCTGGCTCTTTTCCTTAAAGGCTCATTAATAAAGAGCTTTGAGTGTTTCTGTCCTGGAAGATTATTCCAGTAGGTCTTTTGCTGATTCCTTACCCAGTCACGATTAGCAGTTTTAGTGGTTTCAGAAGAGATTCCACAAACTGGTTCTGGACCAAAAAAATGAGGTTTCAGCTTTTTTTTTGCTGGTTTATCCGCTAGCTCGTTACTTTCAATCCCTTTGTGTCCTGGTACCCATTTAGTTATACACAGTTATGTTCTGCAAGTCTATTAAGGGTTTGTTTACATTCCCATACTAATTTATAGTTAATATTGGGAGAGTTCAGGGCTTTGAGAGCTGCCTGACTATCAGTGAATATTTAAATGTTCCTATTTTTATAGTTACGATTTATATTTTCATAAGCGCATTGTAGAATAGCATATGTTTAGACTTTAGCCTAAGCCTAGGAATCTACTCAATAGTATTCAGCTTGGAATACTGTTGAGTAGATTCCTAGGCTTAGGCTAATGTATTTCCTTGATTTCATCCCTCGAATTCCAGCTCCTGTTTTCCCACTTTGTTTAGATCCATCTGTGAACCAGATAATTCCATTGACGTCAGTGGGTTTTTTGTTATTATTCCATTCTTCTTGGTTAGGAATGATAATGCGAAAAAGTTTTGTAAATGAAATTCTAGGTGTCATTTTATCGGAATTCATTTGTAGAAATGGTTCTTTAGAAATGTCCCTAGTTAAAGCTGCATGTCCCACATTACAGTAGTGTGGTTTCCACAGATTATTAATTTTTAATCTAATGTGAGGTCGCTCTTGCCTCTGCTTCAAGTGCCAAGTGAAGAGGGGGTAGGTCAAGAAGGACCTCCATACTGGCAGTAGGGGTTGTTCTCATTGCCGAAATAAAGCCTGTACATGCTAGCCTTTGTAAGGTGTTCAGTTCGTTCCTGGGTGTTACCAGTTTGCCTTTAGTCCACCAGACTAAGGCTGCATACAATATAATGGGTTGTATAGATCCAAAAGACTACACTAGGTTTTAATCCCCATGTTTTTCCAATAGCATTTCTACATGACGAAAAGCTCTATGCTTTATTGATAGTTTTGTTAACATGAGAATTCCAAGTTAGTTTTGAATCTAATATATTACCTAGATATTTAACTTCCTTGGATAATTTGATATTCTTGCTATATAAAATGGGTTCTTTAAAGCCCATTAAATTCCTTTTCTTCGTAAAAGGAACAAGAACCGTTTTATTGGGATTAACGGATAATTTAATATTATCGCACCAATTTTCAACAATTCTTAGTGCTTTTTGCATCACATCCGAAATCACGTTAGGGAATTTTCCCCTTACAATTATCCCAATGTCGTCTGCAAATCCCTGAGTATAAAGTCCTTCCTCTATTAATCCATCAATAAGTTCATCAACTACCAGACTCCACAAGAGAGGTGAAAGAATCCCTCCATGCGAACATCCTCTGGTCACCGAGACTTGTAAGGTATCTTCATAAATGGATGTATGAATAGTTCTGCTTTTCAACATAGAATTTATCCATCCACAAGTGGTTGAATCAATACCATGTTTTTGGGCAGTCCTATCTAAAGAGAAGAAGGATGTATTATCAAATGCTCCTTCAATATCTAGAAAAGCTGCAAGAGCTATTTCTTTATTTTCAAGCGTGGTTTCAATTATAGAGATAAGGCTACGAAGAGCCGCCTCAGTTGATTTTCTAACTTGGTAAGCATATTGGTTTGAATGTATTGGAAATATTCTAAGTACACCTTGCCTAATGTGTTTATCAATTAGCTTTTCCATAGTTTTTAAAAGAAAAGATGTTAAGCTAATTGGTCTAAAAACTTTGGCATCGACAAAGGAAGGTCGTCCTGGCTTAGGAATAAAAACAACCTTGGCTGGTCTCCATTGAGATGGAATGTAGCCCAGTGCAAGGCTTGCTCTAAATATACTACAAAGAGGTATAGCAGGATAGCTTATTCCTTTTTGTATGAGGGCTGGAAAGATTTGATCTAATCCAGCTGTTTTAAAAGGTTTGAAGGTTGATACTGCCAATTCTATCTTTGACCGATCAACGGTCTGCCAATTTTCCTTGGGTGTTCTGAAGTGAGTCCCCAAGTTCAAATTTTGCAGACTTTTGTCTCTGTCCCGATCAATATCGATAGAATCTGGGAAATGTACACTGGTTAAAACCTTAGTGTTTCTTTCCCAGTGATAGTATAACTTCCATCTTTTTTAACAAAGTCCCTAATCTAAAATTTGGTTCTTTTGTTAAAATTTTATAGAGTCTAGAACTATTGGGAACATTAGAAATTTCCTCACAGCACTTCCTCCATGTTTTTCTTTTGACTTTTCTCAAAGCTCTGTTATATTCAGTGAATGATTGTTTATATACATTCCATTCACCGTTTCGTTTAGCTGCATTAAACAGCTTTCTAGTGCGAGTCCTGAGATTAGTCAGCTCTTGATCCCACCAAGAAACTCGTCTTGGTAGTTTACGCTTTTTCAAAGGACAATTCGCATTATAGGGAGAGATAATGGATGTTGCACAAAGTCAACAGCTATCTATCTCTATTTCCTCAACAGACTTAATCCGTTGTGGACAATACTTAATACTATTTCTAAGGTCATCTTTATAAGATTCCCAAATAGTAGTTTTAGGATTTCTATAGAAATCGGTAGTTAAATAACTTGATTCTAAGGTAAAGCAAATGTATTTACGATCTGAAAAAGTCATCTCACTGGATACATACCGTGGTGCTACTAAATGGATTACCCAAGGTATCTTTAACTTCCTCTGTAATTTTTATTAAAAAATGTAGGAGTGTTACCATTATTAAGAATTTGTAAATCAGTAGTGATTATAAATTCTATAAGATTTTCACCTCTGATATTCATGTCTTTACTCCTCCATATAATGTAGTGATAAGTTCACTCTATCAATTCCAGTGATAAGTTCTTCCTTTTTATCCTTCACCATGTTTACAAGTTTTAAAAACTCTTCAACAGGTGGAGGTTCAGGTGAGTCATAAGGGAAATAAGCAGAGGTCACTATAACATCCCTCTGTTTTTCCTTATTATACATAACCTTGATTGCTACCAAATCATTGGTGCAATATTCAGTTCGAGTGAAATACTTGTATGTTTATTAAAAAGAATATCAAGTACGGTATGTGGTTTATCGTTTGAACATGCAACAATAGTTCCCCCAATATTTCCTAATCCTCTTACCTTTCCCTTGTAACACCAAGGTTCTTGAATTACGACAATATCTACAGCTTCTTCCAAGTTGTATTTGCAAAGTGTAGCTGTTGCTGCCTTGCTATGCTGTAGGTTGACTTGAATAAACTTCAGATATTAAAAAAAAAAAAGTTTTTCAAGGTTTAGAGGAGATACCAGGTTTTGGATTTTCTAAGTCCATCCCTGTACTCTCCTCAATGTTAGCCTCTTTTCCTTTTTTCCCCAGGACATTGAAGGAAACCCTGGTTAAATTCATGTGAGGCTTGTAATCTAATTCTGCTAATTCTTAGCAGATGTTTCATCAATACCAAAGACCAATTTTTGTCCTTTGGTTTCAATTCTACGACTAATGAGCCTCCATTCCCTGGGATTGATTCCATTTTGAATCTCTAGCCGTTTAATAGTTTGGACCCCTAGCTATTGTGAGCCCGGGATCCATACTAAAACTTTAATTGGTTTTGGAAGATCTTTAACTTCCATAACCTTATATTTATTAGTCTTTATAAATACTTTCTAACCATTTTTTACTTGATTTACTAGTGCATGTTACTCTCAAATAACTGCCTAGAAATCTACTTTCTTCAAACTGAGGATTAGCCTCCCCAGATATGATTTTATCAATCTCCCCGAAAATGTCATTTTATGGCTTGTTCAATGGCAATGGCAATGGCAATGGTGATTGTACCTGTACAATATCCTGAAAATAAACTAACAATTTTCAGGGTATTGTACAGGAACAATCACCATTTTAATAGCAGATGCAATGTTCCTGTAGGATGAAGTTGGGCCCTTAGGTATTTTTGCAGGTTTTCCTCTTGGAGAAGGATTGCTATCCTCAGAGATGGGCCTTTTACCGGTCCCACTCTTAGAAGCTATTTGCTTTGTGGAAGTGTTTTCCGGTACTCTAGAGTCCCCGGTTTTTGCTTCCAGTCTTTGCTTCTAAAGTTTACTTCGCTGAGCCCCGGAAAGTTGTTGCTTTTCCAGGTTCAAGCATTGTATACCTGAAGTAATTTTCTTTTCCTGAGAGTTTCCACCACTGGTTACCTCTTCAGTTTGTTCTTTTTCGAAGGTCGCTTTATTGCTCCCTTGTGTTTCATTACCGTTCGAGTTCCTCTGTGGGTCCTCGACCGTAGGGTTTTTTTTTTTCTTTTAAAATATCCATAAAAGAATTAATA
Organism: Thereuonema tuberculata; assembly: GCA_023159025.1. Lineage (NCBI taxonomy): Eukaryota > Metazoa > Arthropoda > Chilopoda > Scutigeromorpha > Scutigeridae > Thereuonema > Thereuonema tuberculata. Next base: position 324,813,274 of record JAFIDM010009631.1, on the reverse strand, counting down.
ACTGGGGAATTAAAGTCATCAGACAACTATCCCCATATCTGTCTGGAAGGCACTGCTTAAAGGCAGTTTAAATACTGTGGGTGTCGACAGGCAGCCCACAGGGATCGTTCATGACACTAATTTACCCAAAAGTGTCACACATCCATCGGCACGATACCTTCCACCTTAGATTCGGGGATCAGAGTCTCGATAGCCATCCACCACTCACGACGGGGATATGAGGTTGACTTAAAGTGGCGTCTGAACAGGCAACTCCGGTGACTATATCGTGCCCTTTACTTGTGAGATTTTGCATATTGAAATCGTTCACTTGTATCGTAATCCACCCTCTGTAAAATGAAGTAAGAAAGAAGAACATAGCAGAATGGCTACAAGGCTACTAGATTAAAAATCATAAGGATATGTCTTCTGAAATTTTTGCTAATGACTCAACAACTTAAATAATTAAGAAAAAGGCGATCCTCAATGATAGATATTCAAAAAAAATCCTAATACCTTCTTTGTGGTGGGGCAAAAACGTTTTCAAAACTTGAATCGATTCTTGAAGAAAACAGCACTGACAGCAGAATTAATTTACCTTTGAAATCCATTTTCCTGAATCGGACTGCGTAAGAAATCGGACCTGAATCGGACTGCGTAAGCGATTCTCTATTGTTTTATTGTTTTAAATCAGATTTACTCATTTCCAAATGCATACGAATCGCTTGATTTTCGGTTAGTTTACAAATCTTCTTTGAGTTGTAGAATCTATTCAAGACTAAAATCAAAATTTCAATTTACAGTTCATCTGAAAGAAGAATCAAGACCCAGAGGACTTCTTTTCAGATAAAAGAACTTCTTTGTTATAAAAAAGAATTGAAAAAATATTGAACTTCCTTGTTGCTAACTAGAAAAGCAGTAAATATTTACAAAGGAATTACTTACGTACAACACTTTGTTTCCATCAACAGTATGCCGCTTAACAATATCGTAACTTGAACACGTGCCTTCCATCCACCAGACTTTAGAAATTACTGCAGTACATTGTTAAAAAATTTAAGTTCCACAAACCTACAGATAATGTAGAAGCTTTGTGAATAATTCAAATTTTCCTTTTAAATATCTGTGCATTTTAAATTTATATATGTAATTGGATTTCTGAAAGGCTTGTGAAAGTTTTGAAGACTGCTACGAAATTGAAGTTGTTCAGAAGTATTTAGTAATGATGCGTAGAATAATGATTCGTTTTTTAATTCATTTCTTCCTTTCGGTCATCTTCTATTTTCGATACTCCAGTAAGGTGCACAAATACAGACTTTACGATGGGAAAACTTCATTTATCAAAACCCATGAATAAGGTAAGAATGTTTATATAAATGATTGCTTATATAAAAATACATAAAGGAGGTGATAAAAGTTGAAATGTTATTCAAATGCAACGGAAATAAACGTCTCTATATAAGAGAGAGAAATACTCTTGTTTGAATAAAAAATTAAATTTATATTTAAATTTATAATTATATTTATAATTTAAATTTATATGTATATTAAAAATATACAAATAATCATGGCAAGAAGTCTTCCTGGAACCCTGAGACAGCTGTTTTGAAACTTGGTGCGTTTTTTTTAACCAATACTTCTTAGTTATGTATTTATTTTATTACATTCTTGTATTCTTTTCTTTTTTTATTGTGGACAAATAGTAATTATGAAGAAGTCTAACATGTAACTTAAAACGAATATTCGTTATTTTCCAACCAAATATTTCGGAAATACTTATTTAATATCGTATATATTCAATTTTTAATTTAACGAGGATCATTCCAAATTTCAAAGTGTGAGGGTTTTCCAACAGAAACTAACCCTCTGGTGTAACAATTAACCGTCTTCCTCTATAATAGAGCGTTTGTGTCGTTACAAGTCTTGTGGCATGTCTCAGTACGGTGATGTATGGCAGTTCAAACCTGAAAAAAAAAAAAAAGCAAAAATCCAGCGTTTTTGTGTTGATATTTTTCCTAAAATTCTCAAAAATATGGGGGGGGGGGGAACCCTAAGGTGGGCTTTCTTGAAGTCTTAAAAAATATTTTCAGTAATTTTTTTTCTATTCTTTTTTAGGGTCTTCTTCTCAAAGAAAAACTTCAACAAATAAGGTAGACTATAATATTGAATAGTACTAAAAACCATAGCAACCGTCCGTTGCAACCGGCTCTTTGAATCAAGTCATGTCATGACTTACAACTGAGGCATTGAAATTACAATAGGGCATTATAGACTCAATATTTCGGCTTCCGCAATGCTTTACAGTGAAGCACATAACTCCTCCACATTAACCCGTTTTATATAGGGAGTGCCAGGTTCCAATTTTTCAAGAAAACAATATTCACCTGTACACTGCAAATGTCTTAAGCGACTCCATGATATGTTGTTATTTTTATTTCTCCATTTAGTTGTCTGAAAGACACTGGAATGAAAAGTTATTAATGTTCGTTTCGTTTCGAATTCTGGGAAGTTGACTGAAATAGCTTTAAGATAATACACTGTACATATTTTTGTAATTGTCCGTTCGAAGGGTTATTTTAAAGTAATCATGATTCGTGAAAAATTTGACTTTTATTTTCTTAATCGTTTTATAATTAGAATCAGAATGTGCCAAGTTATAAAGATTAGATGTAGCAAAACATCCTTTTTTTTTTTTAAGCAAAACATCCTTTTTTTTTAACAGCGTAATATTAGACAGCAGCTTTAATTTGAAACCTGATTTATTTTTATAGAGAAATAAGAATAAAAATTGAAAAAAGTCGTTATTTTCAATCTAAATCTCAATAATAACCATAAAAATTCAAGCGGAAAAAAGTAATCACGTTCTTGAATTCTTTTGAATCTTGAAATCATGTGAAGTATTGAGTAATTTTCTAAATTAAAAGTAATGTTTAGCATAAAAAAAAAATGCTGTTGATTATTCTTTAATTTAAAAAAAGAATAAATGTTGATAAATATCCTAAAATAGCCAAATTCTAAGATTTAAAATTCATTAAGTAATTCCGGTCGGCGTTCAAATATGCTGATAAAATTGTTATAAGAGTCAATGATATTAGATTGGATTCTGTAATTTAGTCAGATTATAACAAAGTCAGAAAATTCAGAGTGTGAAAGCAAACTTATGTGCATAGGTTGTTCTTTTTTTATTATCAGCAAATTCTTCTCCGTCACCCAATCTTTACATCAACTTGTAAAGCTGGAAAAGCCTCTCAACTACAATTCTGCTTTATGTTTTTTTTACAGGTAGCCATCTTTACTGTTATAATTTCTGTATCATGTGGTTTAAAAATAAAGTAGATTTTATAAATTCAAACAGCAGATTTTAAAATTCAGTTAAAAATTATCTGGGATTTTAGAACAATAATTTGGATGCAGTGCAGCTAGTTCTGCTCTAACCCATTTAACTATCTAACCAAACAATTTTAAGAGACTAATGTTGAAAAATAAGCTGATTTTACTCCAAATAAATCCTGTTGATATTATTACATCAACACCACTCAGCCTTATCCATTACCTTTATTAAAGAATTTCAATGGATTTTCGGTTGGACATCTGGTTGAACTAAACGTAAGTTCCGTTATTGTAGAGTTGAGAGAGCATCTGTAACACCCACTATATTGTGTTCAAAATGAAAGTTTATTTCACGTTTATTCGATAGAACATCTTCAAATCCGCAGTACACTTCATACTCCAAATGCTCTCAAAAGCATAAGCAACTCAAAACATCTTGACTGGAATGTTGTCCGCCTCTCTAATTAAGGTTTTAACGATTGGTAAGTCTCTGCACCTGTGTCCACTAATGAAGAGGACCACCTTCCACTTGCTTTTAAAAAAGTTAATTTACAACTCTATTGCTTAGAGCTGTTTTCTTTACAAAGTTGACTATTGGACTACTAATGACGGATCCTTAGAATTTTTCCTTATCAGAAAAGATCGAATGAAGGACTAAGAAAGTTATGTATATAAATTTACTCTTTTTCAGGACAGTCTATCTACAGAAATGACTCAAAAATAGAATAATCTACTTAATAATAATTATGTACTCCAGGTCGTACTACTTATTCATTTACTAAGAGCATTCATTTAAAGCTTCATTGATTTATTCATTTAAGGGCACTGAATAAGTTGAACAGCAGAAAGCTCGTTAACAATATCCTAATACACTAAGTTAGAGCGGTCTGACGTTGGTAACGAAAACAAAGCAAGATGGGAGGCTTTTAGGATAAAAGCTAAAACAGTATCAATGACAATGAAACCAGTTAAAATAATCATAAAGAAGAGTAGGAACAGATTATAATGTAAAAAAGGAAAAATAAGGTAATGGCGTAAAATATGGAATTAACTATCTATCATTAATTTACGGGTATTACGAAAATATCTGACTATCAAAGATGATATGCATATCAAAACTGCTTTGTTGGATTCTTTGTGGTTTTTTTTCGTGAACCTTTCGAGTCTTTTTAGAAAAACTGGAAAATTCCCGGAAGAGTCTAAATTATTTTTTGAAGTAAAGGAAAAGTCTATTAATGCTATCTCTATTCCACAAGAAGGAAAGTCGGAAAGATGTATTTATAATATAGTAATGATTTTAGACCTAAATTTAGAATAATCTTTGAAATTCTTAAAATTAATAGTATTGAACTGCTTTATTCAAAATCAATTTACCATTCGTGAATTCCGAAACCAACTTTTTTATATTATTATTATTTATTCATTTCTTCATTCGTAAAATGCTATTTTGGTCAAACATTTCAGTTGGAAACCCATAGTATTATGGAATTTTCTCTGTGAAATTATTTTCAGTTTACAGCCATAGCTGTTTAAGCTCAACTCATTTTACTTTCAAATAAAAACGGAAAGAAATACAAACCAAAAATTAAGAAATCAATGCTCATCTGTAACAGCCCTGATATTTCGGCCTAGTTCGACTAGAGTGAATAAAGGATTTTTTTTTCTTATTGAAAGTTATAGTAAATAAAAATTAGACATTAAACAAATTTTCTATATTAACAAATGTTTTTTTTTTTTTTTAATGCCTCTTTTTTTCTAAAGGAGAATTAATCGATTGAATCTTTATTTTCATTTTCTTTCTGATGCCTTCGGGTCACTTTTGTTTAGAAATAAGCATTTAATTTATTTTTTTTAAGAAATGGAATCTTATTTGTTATTCAATGATCAATAACAGCAGGAAGAACAAATAATTACAATAAATGCGAAACCATCCAAAATTAATGGGAAAAAAATAAAGAACAATAACAGAGACAAATCCATTTGCCTGCTTTTAACTCCCATCTTAAGTGATTTTTTTAAACTCATTACGAATGTTTCTCAAGTGAAATAATGGAAAGAGCACTTTAAGGCATCTTTTCTTTAATTATTCCTTGGCGAGGGCTTTGGAAGCACAGAAACAAGGCACATTTACTACTTAAGGCAGAAGGCACGAAGGTCATTGATGAACAGGCGTAGGCATTCATGTAGCGATGTTGGTTTTGTGTTACCGGAACCCCATCTTCCTCAATGAAGTATGGACCAGTGACGCCGTATCGTGATCGGGACGGGCAAAGCCTATGAACCGGTTCGATCGTCGATTAAAGTTACCCTGTAACATGAATATGCGCCTCATCGAAGAAACAAATGTTATTCATGAACTCTGGGATTTCATAGGTCCAGGCGAGAACACGGGCACAGTACAGTTTCCGGGCCTCCTTATCGCCCTCCCTAAGCCAATGTGCAGTCAGGATGGTGTAGGAGAACGCTCTGAGACCTTCAGATTACTTTGTAAGGATGTTCGTGACATGCCAAGCTTCAAGATTGTTTTCCGGTTGACTACTCCTTGGAGACTGCAACACTTGATCCAGTACACGCCCTTGATTATCATTGGTTGTTACAGTTCTGGAACGCCCTGTACATCCTCGGCGCTGTGTCAATATTCCAGCGGTTTGTCTAAACTTGTTAATCACTGCTACGATGACTGGGTGCAGGTTTGCGGAACTGCTGCGCAACAACACCTTCATTCGCTGTATACTAGGACCATTAATACGGTGTAATCCAGATGAGCGATTATTTTCTTCCACAATAAACACTTTTTCCGTTATTGTCAACACCATTATCACATGTCCAATAACAGCCACGGCAATGGAATGTTCCATAGCATATTGTTTTCGCGCGGAGTCATGGTTCTGACGCATTTCGCTCGAGGGCTGCGGCACCTTGTTTCAGTACTGCTTGTTTTGTACTTTCTTTTTTATTTGTTTCTTTATGTCAGCATCTTATAAATAATTTAAGGTATTGATGTTTTTTTATTTTGATTATGTAGAGTAAGCAATACTTATATCAATTGTATTATTATAGCTTTCAGTATTTTGGAGAGATTTCAAACGGGGCTGAATCATTACTGAATCAGGATCTTTAAAAATCCAATAAACAAGAAAAAAAAAAAGAAGACAAATGGAGCAACAGTGGCAATTTCATTGACAAAACACCAAGTTCAAATAATTTAACATCTTAATTCTTATAAATTGTTTTAGTCAATAGCCATGTGGAATAATGATAGTAATTTCGCATAAGTTCTATTTCGCGAAGGAACATCAGATATACATTTAACGGCGTTTTACTTTACTGAAGGCATATCATAAATTCTGACAAAAATCAGCTTCTTATGTTTTTGGCTTTTCTTTTTCTCTTATTTCTGCAAGACCTAAAGAAAAATAATAATTAAATTTTGATATATTATATTAATTTTAGAAGCTTCTTTGCTTAAATAAGGCATAAATTTTGAAGGGAGAATAATTAAAACAGTACTTTCGGGAATTAGTTTGTTTCTTTATCGCACTCATATTTCAGCGTGCGATTGTTAATAGCATAAGAGCGACAGAGGCTAAGCTGCTCCAGGAACAAAGTATACACAGAAGAATTACGAAACATCCAAGACCCTGCCGATATTCGAACCCAGGACAGCCATGGCTGTGCCTAAACGGCTAGACAAAATTAATGAGCAACACTTGATTTTTATTTTCCTACTTAAAATTCTTTCTAATACGTTGAAGAGTTGTTTTGCTTTTGATTATTCCTATGCCTTTGTAAATTCCTGTGGCCTCTAAAATAAGTAATTCAATTTTTTTGTAAAAGTTCAAGAAAACTTTCAGAATTTTTTTTTTGTTTTTTTGTTTTTGATGCTTTTATTTTTTTTCTTATCTCTAAAGCTTTTTTCTATTTTTAATTTACAGACGTTATCTAGTTTTTATTTAAAAATATGTATTAATAAAAAACAGGAAGTGATTTTTGACTGTACGAAGAAAGTCTTCTATTTTGGTTGAGGTGTCGCTTAAAAGTAAAGAAGTAGTAGTTGGAAGAACCACTGCTGTAAATCGATGACCGTGACAGTAGAAAATCTGTCACTTCCTGTAGTTTTTCTTTTTCTTTTAGGTTCTGGTTTTCTTGGTCTTGTTTTTTAACTTTGCAGTTGTCTCAATTTGTTCGCTTGCTTCATGTTTCCTTTCCTCATATTGATTAAATAAATTTAATGTGCTAAAAATCTAATAAAAAGTTTCCTACCATATAGCACATAATCCTTGATTAAAAGATGAGGCATAAAAAGGATGAGAATGGGATGAAAAATAAAAAATGATAATGTGATTTCACTCATTTTTTATTTTTCATCCCATTCTCATCCTTTTTATGCCTCAACTTTTAATCAAGGATTATGTGCTATTTGGTAGGAAACTTTTTATTAGATTCCTCATGTATTCTAATCCTCTCCGCATTGCAGTCCACAACAAGGTATTCGATTATGGTAATGTTGTAAATTTTTTCTACGTTACTGCTTTTAACTTATTTGAAAATTAGAAAAAGTTAATCAGTTATTTCCTAGAAAAATACAAATAATTATTTTTAATTTTCCCCTTAAAGTGATGTAAAGAAACTGACTATGATGGAAAAAGGAACTCGGAGATTTTTTAACGAAATTTCAACTCTGATATAATTCTGAGTTTAAATTGAAAGAAAAAAAAAAGAAAAATTTCCATCTTGTCTGTCTGTTTCTCAAAAATTTCTGGAACAAATGAACAAATTAATAAATAAATAAATAAATTAATTAATAAATAAAATGTATGAAATTCAGAAGCTTTTAGAAAAATTTCGCGCCAATTTTTTTGACCAAATAAATAGACACCGAAAATTTTTTATATGTTTAAAAATAGAATGTGTGTGTGCGTACGTTTGCATTAGATAAGCCTAACTTCTGTACTAAACTGAAGAGAACGAGTAAAAGAATTTAATAATATACAAAAATATGATTTTCTTAAAATTATGAAAAGTAAAGTCTGAAAACTATCTTACACTTGATGATTTTTAAATTAGTCCAAAGCTTGTCAGACCAAACTTTTTTGTGATAAACTTAAGAACCTTCAACAATTAGATCATCTTTTTCCACTTTTAATTTCTTAATTTATATGCATCTCAATTAAAAGTAAAATAATTAAATTGTTTTGGAATGAAGTAAAGTATTTAAATAGAAATGTCTATCAGTTATTTCTAAAAGTAGAATAGTTTGAGTACTTCAAAGTGAACTATAATATTTCATATGAAGTCATTTTATTAATTACATCTTCATTCTATTTTATTTCCTTATTTTATTACAAATCTTAAAGTCAAAAGATGCTGTTGAATTTCAAAGTAAGCTCTATTCTTTCTACCTTGTTGACGTCAGTTGACATTTTCCAAACATCTCTCTCTCTCTCTCAAGCTGTTCATTTACTTAGTGATTTTCTGCACCTGCAATTTCCTTTGGTTGTTCAGTCTTCAATTGAGTCGTTGGTAAACAAAATAGATGATTCGGCAGATTCATTTACTTGTAACTGAACTCTGGTTTCGATTCGCTATTAGCAAATATTGAAGTGTTTACAATTAGCCAAATGTTTCCTCTTTACTTTTTATTCGTCTTCAAGGAGAAAATAATGTAGCCGTTTTGTTACAGTAATCTTCAAGCAAAACTTAAATGCTGGAAATTAAGTGTTTGTTTTACAAATAATCAGCATCTGAGTTCTTTGCGTGGACAATCGTTCATTTTCGGAATTCTGTGCAGCGTTGTTCAGTGAATATAATATGGTCCTAAAGAAATGTTGTCATTTGCATTAACATAATCACTTTTAAAGAGTAAGTTAATAGTTGCTGAACTTCTTAGTATGATTGATTTTTGTGCCAAAGTCCTCTAACTAACAAATTAATATAGTTTATCAAAGAAATAATGAATACCTCTAAAAACAAAACAACAAATAATTCATTGTAAAAGTGAATTTAAATCATTTATGTGCGAATTCAATAGTTATAATATATATTATTATTCAAATTAATCAGCTCAATACAATGTTAAAAGTCCAACTGTAATATTAAGCCTATAAAAAAATAGGAAAAATAAAATCCTTTATATAAAAAAAAAAATCGGATAAAAACTTACTGATTTTTCTCACTTGTTTTTTATTCACTTGTGTAAATAAAGATAAAGATGATGTATTATTTCATTAGTTCTTGAACATTAGTTAAACCAAATCCTTACTTCATTATAATTTGTTCATAACGATGATGCAGTGAGTTGATAATAATTCTGTCCGTTTAAATATAGTTAAGTAATTATACGCTATCAGTTAACTGCAATGTATTTTTATTTATTTAATTTTTTATATTTTTATTGATATTTTAAAGCTGAACTTTTACAAGGATCTGGAACCTTGCTGCCAAATATTCCAATCAAAATGATTTTATACAGATTTATTTCAATTACACTACGATTTACGGAAAAAACATTTGTTGTTAAAATGATAAATAAAAATGTCACAGATGTTTTCAAACGTGATATCCCGGAACAGCGTTTCTCATCTGGTGATCCACGAATGGATTACGGAGAGACTCACCATTAAAATGTTAAGTTGAAAGAGTTTCGCAACACAATCGAAACCATTGTCATAAAACAACTATTTTACTTAAATTGCGATTCAATAAATTAGGACTGATTGAAACATTGAAATCGAATCCAAATACTAGAAATGAATTATTTAAAATAACTGTCTCATTAAATCTTTATTTATTGTTTAGTTTCTCATTATTTTCCTCGATTGGATTTCTATCCTGAACTCTCATTAAGTAATCGTTGCCAACTAAATTCATTTTACTGATATCGAAGTAAGTAATTATTATGTGCATAAATGAAACACCAAAAAAAGGTAAATATTCAGACTACATACCTTGAGTTGTCATCAATAGGAATCTGGGACAGCTTTTTCGTTTCAGCGATGAGTCCTAACAAGGACGAAACAGTTGTCCTGCATTCCTATTCTTGACAACTCAGAGTGGATTCGAAACATTATCTATTCTGAGCATTCACCTTTTTTTGTTAATGTTTCATTAATGCACGTTAAATTTACTTATTGAAGACAAGGTGGTCCTTTTCCAGTAATTTTTATTTTGTATTTAAATGCCTTTTCTGTCAGCAGTTAGCTGGCCATGGTTTTGTTTTTGCACCGGTTGCAGTAATTGTTTGTTTGTTTTGAGGAAGTCCCACTTCCGGGAACCGGAGCGAGATCCACAATCTCTCTCACCTTCTGAGTTGCTCATCAATGAGTAAATCTGACTGGTGATAAGGGCGAAACGGCTGTCCCATATTCCTATTTATGACAACGTAAGATATATCTGGAAATCGTGTCTCTTCTGAGTATTTAACTTTTTTAATGATATCGAAATATTTTAATGTAAAATAACACAGCTTTTGCGTATTTAAAAAAATACCTTACCATACGTAAGTCTACAGTAAACTAAAGTATTATCGTCGTTTAAATGCAGTCTACGTCGCAACTTTCTCATGTTCTGTATATTTTCAATTTCCACTTTAAATTGTAATAACCGTAAACAAATAAGATGTTGCTTCTGCAATCTGATCCACTAATGTTAGTTTTAGAGAAGAACGAATCTCAGCAATTACCATTTAACGTTTAGAAGTGATTAAACTTCAAAAGGAGTTTGCACAAGCTTCTGTATCCATCGAATGTTTCAACTGTGTGAACACAGTTAATCGGATTAATGATGAAAGGTTCCGTCCTATGAAGAAACCTCAGTTAGGAACTAAGCCAGAATAGCAACGATTCACATTAGATCGGACATCATACTTAATTAGTTGAGCTGATTAAAACCTCAATCAATAATTCTGATTGAAGTTGTAGACAATAGTAAGGAATTCTTTTTGACATTACAACAATTTTTAAAGATTTTTTCATATAAAGGATTTTTCTATGCTTTTCTTTTTCTAACTGAATTACATTCTTTTTTTTTTCTCATAAACATTTAAAGGTTACTAAATGTGAATTTCTTGTGTATCAGTCTACAGGTAAATGTGGCGATAGTGTCACTGTGGCGAAAATGTTTCACTGTTAGTAATATTCTAAGATGTCTTTTTGTTACAATATATATTAGTTGCAACCCGTGAAATATTCAAGGAAGTAAAACAAATTCCATGTTTTTGAAATACCGTAAAATTTTTCAAAAACACAAGATAGAAAAAGATGTTCTAAGCTCATTTTTTGTAAGGAGATTTGTTTATACTTAAGTATCCTGTTTTTACTTTGTTTTTGAATTACAATTTTTGGATTGATTTAAAATAATTAATTATTTTGTTTTGTATACAAGTTTAAGTAAGTATTGAACAACGCACCAACATTAAATCAACTAATTTTTCTTTTCAAAAAGACATTAGTTAGTGTATTTGTAATTATTTTTTCATTCTTTTTTTTCGCCTTGCATTGGATTCGAATCGAGAACCTCCGTAATCGCAGTCAGGAACGCTAGCCACTGGACTACTCCACTTAATACAATATTCTCTCTCCGACTCTATCCACTTTGGTTGATGACAAACATCCGTTTTTTGCCTATATTATACAGCTCCATTAGCAACAATCACACCACGCCCAACAATTGAGTCTTTGCATACGCAACAATCACATGTATAATACAGCTCTACAACAATCACAACAATCGCAACCAATTCTCAACAATCACATTAAGGAAATTAAAGCACACATTGATTACAAACATACATAGAAACATAGAAACATCCGGACGGACAATTTTTACCTATTAATAGGATGATTTTTTAATCCCTTTTTAATTACAAATATTTCGGTTTTGCTGTTTGGCTTGCTTTATTGTATCAATGCTGATATAAAAATTAAATCATACATTACTATTTCGCTTTCGCCTGCAGACTATTTGCTTAAATGACATCATTGTTCTATTTCCTATCCTGTGATTGGAGGAAAAGAAATTAAAATTTCATCAAGTATTTAAAATCCAAGAGAAATAGAACGACAATCGTTGGTGGATAAAAATGCAAACAAAACGTTCAGGAAGTCAAAATCCATAAATAAAAACTCTTTTAAGTTTTTACTTAGGACTATTTTGTTTGCTTCATTAAACAAGTTATAGAAATTTGTTAACTTGAGTACTGCTGCCAACAAAATAGTCCCAATTCCTACAAGTTCGTCACACAACGAAGTGAAGTATTCATTCTTTTTATAATAAAATGGTTTGAAATTGGCAAAAAAAACCACGTGTTTAAATTCTTAGAAAAGAATCAGTTCTTCTTTTTATATATATTAGACAAATTTATTGCAAATTCTAGCATATAAAAATATCCATATAATTTTTCAGGAAATATAAAAATCGTATGGCTTAATGTAGGGAATTATAATTTTTTAACATATCTTCTATTTACTTTGTAATCTTCAATTACTGTCCTCGAGATTCAAAATTGCAAAAAATTAAAAAACGAAAATGAGATTTTTTTTATCGAATCTAAGCTTCCACACGGCACTATTTCTTTATTCTAAGATCTGTAATTTTATCGTATAGATAAGAATTTCATTTAGTTATATACCTTCATTCCAGATTTAGAAAAGGTCCAAAACCGAAATATCGCTTATTAATTTTTTCATATTTTGTATTTTAATGAGGAATAAGCCATATTATCTTTTCAACTGCTTCAAAATGTCTCCAGGTTCTCAATTCATTTTAGTTTTTAACTTTATTTCATACGACAGATATTGATTATAAATTAATACGCGTATCCATGTAAATTAAAATTCTAAATAAAAAAAGTAAGTTCTAAAACCCAATAATCAAGAAACAATTACCTTCCCTAAAATATTAAAGATTTGTAGATTAATATCAATATAATGGTTAGGCGGAATACTAAGATACTGATAAAAACAACAGATAGTAAAACTTTGCTGACGATCTAAGATAAAAAAAGATAATAAAATAATGAAATTGTTATTTTCTAGAATGGAAGAAAAATGTTAGTTTTAATTTTTATAATGATCATTAAATATACTTTCACATTCACAAGAAACTTTTATGGCGCTTTTTTTCACTAATGACAGAGAAATGTTTAATTTATTGTTTTTTAAACTAGAAAACACTTTTGTTTTGCATTATTTGTGTCCTAGTCGTAGGGACAAGCAACATTGCGCGGTGAATCACACTGTGCTGTTGCTATATTGTAGTAGAGTCCATAGGGACAAATGAAAGAGGTCTGTAAGAAACCTTGGGGATAGGATTGATAACTACAGATGTAGTAGCGCGTACAGTCGTTGGGAAACCAAAAGACTCCTCTATACTTACATGGAGGTGGCACTGATTGCTTACAATCAGGTACATTGAGAGTAGGATCGCACGATAATTTTCTAGGATTGAAAGAGTACCCTTTAGGACAAGAGCCGACTTCTTGAAGCAAAGGACCTTTTGGATTTCGGGGATCTTCCAGACAACGGATGTAGCGGCTACAGTCGTTCGGATGAGGAAAACGACCGGGGCGGGAGCATCGGAAGTTAGCGCACTTTCCCTCAGTCCCTTGACGATCACAGAAACCTTTGGCTGCATTATAGAAAAGGCCCTGTGGGCAGGCGTTCACTTGTCGCAGAAGAGGCCCGAAAAGGCTGTAAGGGTCTCTGCGGCATTCAACGTATCGTCCACAGTCTCCGGGATAAGCAAAGGTTCCTGGATGCAGACAGAGGGAAGTAGTAGACTGATCGCAAGCAGGAATATTATTAGGGTTGTCACAAACGCTTCGTCTAGGATTAAATAGTTGACCACGAGGGCAGAAATAGATCTCCCACCTAAATAAAAACATTAAACAATGTGTTAATTATTTTCATTTTACAAAAAAAATCAATTTTTTTTTCAAAATTATCAGCATAAAACAATCATTTATAAATTTTATTTATATTTTTAAGCAGCACTATTAGAACAAAAAATTTTATTAAGAACTTTTTCATTTTCTGAAGAAAATTGATAAGTTGATGCCCCAGATTTCTCTACCTTAAAGTCATCGTTTATTTATTATGGCTTTAATTCTAATTTTCTTGTTAAACGGAAGTTTCTACTGTTTAGATGATTATGTAACATAAAATATAAGAAATTAAATATTGTGACACTAGAACTGTTAATCACTGTAATACAAAAGTGAGAAAACTGAGATCTGTCAAGTTAAAACTTGCAATAATCTTTGCTTGCAATTTCAAATATCAGTAGATTAAAATAGAAGATGAAAGACAATAAAATCCTGATATAATATATTTGTACTCGATTTGAATTATTTTTTTTTAAATGAAAGATGAGAAATTAGTTATTACAAAAAGTTATAAGGTTAGGAGAGATTAATATCAGGATTTATTATTAATTAAGTTTATTATTATTTCACATACAGTGTAAACAAAATTTTGTCACTTTTACGCCGTAGTTAGAAATAACTATTGTTAATACCTCGGCCTTACACTTTCTGTATTTTTTACGTGATTACGATGAAGGAAGGCTTTGATTAATTATCCCTAAAAAAAATCATCTGAATTAACAGTGTGTGAGATAAAAGGTGATGTTTCTGAATCACTGCAACATTTCTAATGTTGTCTCTGGTTTTGTCTGAGATGGAACAATAGTTGCAGCAGATGGAGGCAAACCTGAGGGGACGTAATAATACAAGATTAGTAAATAGATCGTAATTTTCAATAAACTTGTAGGTTTAAAACTTGCTGCGATTTAAAATATCACGGAACTTCACGGGCGAAATAAATAATACTAGACATATGAAAAATTCTTAAGCAATGAAAAGATCAAGTTTTGCTTTTCAATGACGTCAGACAAATATTGGTAAATTTTCAAGAAATTTATTAGAAGAAAATAACGACAAGTACTTTCCAAAAGCAACAGCTGTTGTTAGCTATTTCTAACAATGACAATCTCGCGAATTGTTATTTTCTTCCAGCTATTTAAAGCTTCTGAGCATACTACGAACTATAAGGAAGTAAGGAAGTTTGGCAAACCAACATACATACATACATATAGAAGATAGATGTAAATTGACTATTTAAAAGAAAAATATTCTTGTTTGTTTTTATAATGACGAGCTTAACATAATTAAGCTATTTTTGGGACTTATCGGGACCCATTTTTTTAAAATCGATTTCTGATGTGTATTTTAAATCATTAACTCCTCCAAATGTGTAATTAAAATAGGCACTTATGTATTGATATCGTTTGGAAAAAAAAAGATCTTTTAATTAACACTAGGCTAGGTTAATGAGGTGGGATCCTTTCCAGGATGTTTCATTTGGAAAGATGAGGGAAATACTTTTCGTTTTGAATTGACTAGCGATATCATAAATAACGACAACAGCAAGTTATATTTAAAAAAAAAAACGCACACACGCACACAGAAAATAAATGAAAACACCAGAAATCGATTATAAAAATGAGTTCCCAATAGCACTTAAGTACCCTTTTATTTTTTTGGGGCAGTCAATTTACTTGTCTTTAAAATAATTGTGTTGTTTTCAGTCGAATCAATTACAAAGATTGAATGAATAGATGAATAATATCGAAAATCATAACACTTCTGAAAGTGGGTTTTTGATAAGAAAAAAATAATAATTAAAATTAAAGTTTAGAAATGAAAAAAATAATAATTAAAATTAAAGTTTAGAAATGAAAAAATAATAATTAAAATTAAAGTTTAGAAACATAGATTTGAGGTTTGAACAAAATGAACAAAAAAATTTAATTAAATTAAAATCTGATTATACAGTAAGCAGACTATTGGTTGTTTTATCTTGAAAATTATTTCAGTTTTTTTTGTTTGTTTGTTTTTTTTTAAGATCCTTCATAGTTTTCCTCCATCTGCTTTTTTTAAATATGATGCACATTAAAATTAAAGTCTACTTGTTTTGCGATCGCCTTCATTATCAGCAGTTATTTTACAATGTTTCATCCAGTAGTTTGCAAAAGGGATTCTTTTTAAAAAGGCATTTTTGTTCATTGATATATTAGAAGCTATAAACTTCTTAGACTAAGTTACACACATCATAGTAAATTTTCAAAGTAAAGTAAATGAATTAAACTGCCCTACTTAATTACAGCCTAAATCGTTTATTGATATCAAACTCACAATATTAAAGCTCTTTTAAGAGGATTCCATTTAGTTTCTTTCAATATTTACTGAGATGCAATGAAATACTTCTGTTTCATTACTTTTGTTTCTCAATCATGACCCCGAATTCTTGAAATGTCTCTTTTGGTTAAATTTCAGCTAAAAGAAAATATATCTTCTGATTAAAATTGAGAAAGTATATTTTTCTGAAGGGGTTTCCTTTGTTTTCTTCCATATGGACCCTGGAATTTAGCCAACCCTCTATCCAATGAGAACAACGATTAAAGACAGGAGAAGGATCGGACTTATCATCCTGATTATCGATGACTGCGAACTATGTGAGCCCCATGTCCGCTCCCTTGGATTACCTATTGATAAAGTCCTTAATCCTGTTGTATTTATATATTTTTATATATTTAAACTTTGATAGACCAGAGCTTCTTTTTCTTACCGGTAGCCTCTCGTTCCTACATAGCAGCGAACAAAGCGAGTACAGTCAGTAGGGTGAGGAAAATCTCCCGAACGGACACAGCGATATGTGTTGTTGTACACAGGTGATCGGTTACATTCGGGCACTTCTATCGGTAGATCGCAGGAGGAAACACGAGGATTAAACACTGTTCCGTCACGACATCGTTCTACTTCCATATGAAAAGCTCCCGGTGGTCCTTCGGGCTTTGGAATGCATCGGTAGTAAGAGTTGCAATCTCCGGGGTCAGCAAACACTCCGGTTTTCTTACATTGGTAAGCTACAAGAGAAAGAGAAAAAAATATAGTTTGAGTTATATTCTCTCTCAGACGGAAGGAAGGAAATGAAGAGACCTTTTGCTACTTAGAAATAAGTCATAAGAGAATTGAAAAGAAAATAAACCCATGAAATTCTTGGTATCTCAAAGTCATAAAAGAATGTTTTGGAGAAGCAACCCTCCTTCAATTCTCAGGAATCCCTACAACAAAGATGAAATTTGTCTTATCCTAACAGAGCGCATGGATCTCACGAGGATCTTGAAATCTATCGAACAGGAAGTGAAGTGAGCCTTGGGGATCCCACTAGGGAAATAGTCTTTAATTCCTGCGAGGGTTGAAAACCAGATTATTCAATTCCTAGTTGACCCCCTTACAATAGAGCTAAAATTGATTTATTTTCTGTAGATTTAGACTTTTAGACTGTAGATTTTATAACTTTTTTTTTAATAATTTTTATTGATTCCTAAATATTCCTAATTCCTAAAAAATCATTATGAGAATTTAAGCAGACAATTTGCCTGTGTTGAGTCAGTGCAGTAACAAATGTCAGAGAAAATGAGCTACGAAGTGAACTATTCTTTTAGCTGCAAAACACGCAGTTAGTTGTTTTTTTTTTTTTTTTCAATTTCCAATATTAGATGTTAAAGAGTATGCTTTAGTAGATGTCGATATTTACCATATGTGCACATGAAATTATTCATAACGGTGGAATTGATCAGACCACAAGCTTAACATCAACAATAAAAAGTCAGTTTCATTAATTGAAATATCTAATGTTAAATATGGGTGTTCACAGCAAACGGCTTTAAACAGACTGGTGATTATTTCCATATGTTGAGATGAAATTATCATAAAGGCTAAATTGAAACAATCACAGCTTACATATGCTAGCAACTAATTCTACTGCGATTAGCCTGGTTTTGTTCCTAAAAGATAGATATACTTTAGGATTCTAACGAAAACTTTAGAATTTCTGGAGCCTAAATAACCAAAAACCTCTAGACATTGACGAATTGTTTAAAAGCCTATGATTGGACTTGAAAAAAGACTTTAAAGCCAAGATTGGAAAAGTGGTTTTTGATTGAAAATCCAATACTCAACAACCACTTTTTGATGTCGGAATCCGACGTAGGTCAAAGAAGACTTTTCTTCGCGTTTTCACGAGTGCTTTGGGAAGCAGATGTCAAAATGTTAGATTCTACAGGCAAAGAAAAATGGATGTCACTACATTCTTAAAGTGGTAAATCTCAAGTCCTTAATGCTGAAAGATTTTGTTGGTTACTTAAATACTGATATTGCGTAATTACTAAAACTTCCATTAGATACAATTCAAAATTTAAAAATAAAATATAATCATTTCATTCATTATTTGCAAATCACAGAGAATCCTCTCAGATTTAAAAAATGATCAAGTAGTAGATTAACAGAACTGTAGAGTCAGAATCTGTTTTTATAAATTGAAATTAAATCACTTATTTCGAAAAGGTAACATGTGACAGTTTTTTCAATTTTGCATTTTTTGCGCCATATTGTTTTCCTTCTGTTTGTATATCAGATTTTGTTGAAAAACGTAGCATCTATCGCTTCGTTCAGGCAGTACGGCACCAGTGATGCAATTGTTTATTTCGAAAATATACCATGTGCGTCAGATGTTACCGTTCTCGAAGCAAACAGCTTGGATCTTCATGCGGAAATGCATAAATGCGCTTGCGCTAACCATGACGATCGCTTAACACTAACAACACTGATTGTAGTAGAGCAGCTGGCATTGTGAATGGGAAAGATATTGAGATCTGTTACTGTTTTTATTGTTTTGTGTTGATTATTGTGTATTACCAAGTTAGAAATGGCATCGAGCAGTAAAGAGAAATTTGAAACATTGCCGAAAAGGAAAAAAGGGATAGTGAATAAAGGAAATTATAAACATAATATTATACGAGAAGCTAAAGTGAAATGATTAGCCCACAAATGTTGTTTCTTTTCCTGCATATTCCAACAAAATTGCCATCAATCATAAGAAGCTAGATGATCTGAAGAAGCTACATTCCGGCTGAGAAAAAAGAATATTGGTCACAAATCATAAATTGGCCATCTACAGAGCAAAATGAAGCACCAGAGGAAGACTTTTAGTTATGACGATCATAAAAAAAGGAAATTGTACGTCACCGGATTTGTTAACAATTCATTTCTGTTCAGTTTGCTCTATATTTAGCAATTTTTTGTAATTCCAGTATTATAACTTTTCTAGTTTAGATTGAAAACGCAACAAGTGCAAGTTTGTATATATTTTTTTATTTTAAACGCACAATACATTAACCAGTGCTGAATATCCATATCTCATTATTAGCACTTATATTCACACAGTAACAGTAGAACTATTAATATTCTTACAGTTTATGGAATAAACTGTTTTTTATGTCTCCTGTAAAATTTGCGTTTTCGTACATGTTACCTTTTCGAAATAAGTGATTCAATTAAGTTATGGCATTTTCTTTCGTTTTGGTTGTCTTAAGTCTAGTTATTTTTGTTTTGTTTTTTTTTTGTTGAAGGAATTAAATAAAATGATGATCACATTTTATATGATTAATATGGAAAAGAGTCTAAGTTGAATTTTTTTTCGGGTATTTATCCGTTGAAAACTTTTGAGATGTGATAACATCTTTCAGTCTCAGAATGACTGTTTGAAGAGTAGTAGGTGGAGATTCTTCACTCTATCTAATAAGGAAAACTACTGAATTTTTATTATACAACATTAATTTTGATCATTCCAAAATTTTAAAGGACCCAACCAATAAATAAGATCAAATTTAGACCGATCAAATAATAATATACATAGGTCAGTTATTTTTTATTAATTATTTTATTGTTAAATATAGTACACTTCGGATAGATAGCTTGATATTCATTCCCTTTAAATTGTCTATTATAATTTTTTCTCCTTTTTTTAATCCTGCAAGTTTCTTTTAATTTAATAAAGCACACTGTTAGTTTGGTTAAGCTACTTCCAATTGTGGGCCCCGTAAGGATGGTTGTCTCAGATGTCTTAAGAAGACAGATGAAAAGATCTCTCTTATCTCTGAGATCTATGATTTCCAGATAGGATTATGATTGATTGTTCTTGAAAATGAGCCGCCAACAAGACTTATCAATAACCTTATTCACAGTATGTAGTGACGTTCTATTAAATGTTATTTCCATCTCTTTCTGAACAAGATAACCTGGCGATAAATTTCTTTATTTCCTTAAAGCATTGTGTTGTTTATTTATTGGGTGTGATATTTATTTTAGTAACTGTTCATTTACTATTTAAAATTTAGTGACATAGAATTTTTTCGAAACGCCGATAAAACTAAGTTTTTGATTTAATCTTTTAATTTTGCACATGATTGTTGAAAGGGAGAACTATTTCCAGATCATAAATTTGTGAAAATACCATAAGAAATCGTAGTGAAAGAATACAAAAAAATTCAAGATACTGTAATATCCTACATTAAATTCCAATTTCATATTAAAGAGCCTGTAAGAGCTCGATATTGCGCCTTACAAGTAAGGTATAATGTAAAGCATTACTTTATCTAATTATCTTAAAGAATTTTTTTGATACTTATCTATATCTCCAAACATTTGTCAGGAAATAACAGTTATTAGTTTCGAAAGTGTTTGCACCCAACTACTACATTCGCAAACAACCCTTGGATGTGTCTCCCAAACAGATTAGGAAAAAATGTATATTTATTTGTCAACACGTGTAGATCTGCAAGTAATTTCTAAACAACTAAGTAAACGTCGAAGTAAAACCCATAGAAATAAAAAATCTAAGGATGTTTCTACATCCAGCTTCATTTTTTTAAATTTTCGATCTCTGAAAAGGTTAGGAAGAAGGTAAAAAAAAAACAAAATGTGATTGTTTTGGGCTTATGTTTTATTTACGATAAGATACATTATCAGTTATGTCACGAATTTTTATTAACATATTGGTTTGCTACAGCATATAATTTGTGTATGTTTTATATATTAATATATACTAGTTGACCCGTGCGAATAATTCGCACCAAAAAACCACTTTCGAGAAATAATAAACAAATCCAACAGCTGTCGTGCATGTTAGTTAAACCCATTGTCAATAGATGGCGCCTTCTCCATTTTTATAAAAAGGTTGACCCGTGCGAATAATTCGCATGGTATCTTCATCAGTCGCCGAATGGTAATGTGGAAATAAATAAATGAACAGATTATCAATAGATTGCATCTTCTACATTTTTATGAAAAGGTTTTTAAAATAAAGTTTTTTAACGAAAACAATAATTTAAACATTTTGTTTATTTTTCGTCATTAGCGGTGAACGTAATTTTCAAAATATCTCAATCATTGATTTTGATGAAGTATTAAGTGAGATTAAAAAAAAAAAAAACCTTTGAGAAATAATATATGAGAAGTTGATAAATTGTTATGTTTTTTATTGTAATAAGTCGTTTATTTTTATTAAAACATAAATCTTGTTTGTTTTTTTATCTGTTCTTATTAAATAAACGATGAAATATCTTTTTAAAGTGCATTTTTATTTCAAAAAGGATGTATTAGAAGTTACGACGCTACAGTATTATTTGAAATTTGGTTTCGCTTTTGAAAAATAAGTCGCTTCTGTTAAAGAGTGTCTACATTTATATAAAAAGGTTTTTAAAATAAAGTTTTTTAACGATAACATTAATTTTAAACAATTTGTTTATTTTTCGTCATTTGCGGGGAACGTAATCTTTGAAATGATGTCTCAAACACTGATTTTGATGAAGTCTTAAGGGAAATATGCCGTATCCGACAAAAAATCACCTTTGTTAAATAATATATAAGGATGGTACTTACTTGCGCCGAAAAACGTTGATTTAAGTGAACGTAACCTTCAAAAAGACGTCTCAATCATGTGGCGCACCGACAAAAAAAAAAACCCCTTTGAGAAATAATAAGCAACTCCAAAATCTTTAAACATAGTGTGCCTTCTACAACTAAAGGTTTTTAAAAAAGGTTTTAAAATAACATTTTTTAACGAAAACATTATTTTAAATAATTTTTTTATTTTTCTTCATTAGCGGTGGACATAATCGTCAAAATGATATGTCAATCATTGATTTGTTGAAGTTTTAAGGGAAATAAAAAAAAAGAAAACCCTTTGAGAAATAATAAGCAACTCCAAAATCTGTCATCCATTTGTTAAACATAGTGTGCCTTCTACAACTAAAGGTTTTTAAAATAACATTTTTTAACGAAAACATTATTTTAAACAATTTTTTTATTTTTCTTCATTAGCGGTGGACATAATCGTCAAAATGATATGTCAATCATTGATTTGTTGAAGTATTAAGGGAAATAAAAAAAAAAAAAAAACACCTTTGAAAAATAATATATGAGAAGTTGACAAATTTTTAGGTTTCTTATTGTAATAATTCCTTTAATTTTATTAAAATATAAATCTTTGTTTGTTTTTTTTTTATCTGTTCTTATTAAATAAACGATGAAATATCATTTTAAATTGCATTTTTAATTCAAAAAAGTATATATTTAAAGTCTAAAACGCTTTATTTAATATGTTGTTTCGGTTTCGAAAAATAAACCGCTTCTGTTAAAGCGTGTCTACCTTTTTATAAAAAGGCTTTTGAAATAAAGTTTTTTAACGAAAACATTGATTTTAAACAATTTGTTTATTTTTCGTCATTAGCGGGGAACGTAATCTTCAAAATGATGCCTCAATCATTGATTTTGATGAAGTATTAAAGGAAATACGGCGTTCCGACAAAAAAAACCCTTTGAGAAATAATATATAAGGATTTGATTAAGATTTTTTGAGAAAACTTAAAAAAAATGGAACATAGAGAAAACTTGAATTGTTTTCTGTTTTAAAAACATGACGAAAATTTAAAAACCTGTTTACAAGTGCACAAATTTATCTTCAATATCAACGAATAATAATGAATTCTTTTAAGCAAGGGTGAATAGAGCTGCTCAAGACTGCGAATACTAATGACGGTAATAGAGGTTCTAATCGGCTTATTCACTTCCATTTGAGAAAGATCATTAGTCTTCGTGTTTTTATTTGTTTGGAAGGTTTTATAAAAGTCAGCGTTTTCGAACACTGCTTTTTTGTTTTGTTTTGTTTGTTTACAATCGTATAGCGTTCTACTAATTTATATTATAGAGAATATCTTCCTTTCTTGTGTGTTGTGTCTTTCTTTCTTTAATTCCTGTACGAAATGATAAAATTTTCTTCAATTCGGAAATTACTGTAGTGGCTAGTTCTAATAATTTTCTTGTGTTTTGCAAGTAATATTGCTTAATAATGGCGAATGCATTAACATCCGTTGATCATGGTCGTATTGTAATCATTGACGAAGGTTACTGCCGTTGTAGATAGACTGCAGTAATGAATAACAAGGAATTAAATTTAGTCAATTTTATCATTCTACAGGCTTACGTAGAATTTTCAGGCTTCATTAAGAATAAGTTGT
Source organism: Thereuonema tuberculata (assembly GCA_023159025.1). Classification (NCBI taxonomy): domain Eukaryota; kingdom Metazoa; phylum Arthropoda; class Chilopoda; order Scutigeromorpha; family Scutigeridae; genus Thereuonema; species Thereuonema tuberculata. The sequence goes on along the minus strand of JAFIDM010009631.1, from coordinate 324,789,547 downwards.
TGCCATTGAATGGAGATTCTTGATTCTGCAGTCGAGGATTTTGCAAGGTTTTTACCCTTACATATCGATACTGAGGATCACTCAACTGCCTTTCTAATGGATAGGATTCTTTTTCAAACTTATAGACAGGCAAACACAGATGGACCTCCTATTTTTTAATATGCTGTATTTACGCTGTAATTTGCTGAATACTAATGTGAAATTAATCTTCTGAAATAATTAAATGCTACCATAAACGGGCCTTTAGCTTTTAATATTCCTGACTTGCTTCTTAAATGCCACGTACAATACGTCAAGTTCATGAATACAAAAAGGATAAGAGACAGCACAATAAACCTAGGGATTTTTGGATTCTTCCTTCTACAGTAGGGTTTGGACATAAGATCATTAAAAATTAAGAGTTAAGGTTACTTTCAGTCGTAGCTTTCGGTAGCAACTCTTTACTCCCCACCCACCTATCAGTCAATAAATCGTCTGCGATCTCTAACGATCGCGGTTACAGATTAAGAAATATTCATTATTCGCTAACGAACACATTTCATACATCAGATTTCTTCGAAGATTTTGAAGAAGGCTTTTGGTTATCTTTTCTCCTTCCCGTCGCCTTCAAAAATTGTTTTGCTATGTTAACGCCTTTCGAGATTGGAGTTGCGAATGTTAAAATATACTGCAGCTCTGGCAATTATGACTTTTTTATTGCTTTGATGTTCTAAGGACCATTGCTAGATATAACAATATAAAAGGAAGGAATACTATTCTGTCCTAAGCTTTGTCTTGTGGCGATGGTTACAAACATGAAAGGATAAGAGCACATAAAAGTGAGTGTATTAACACATGACTGACACTAATACAAAACCAATACAGTCCATCATTCATTAAGAAAACTAATTTTATTGATTTCCGCTGGAAGTTACATTGTGGGAGTAAATTTGGAGCAATTGAAGTAAAATGTGAATATATCGATATTCGCAGAAATTTCTTCACAAAGGATTTCGAATGAGTATTTCCAGTTTGTTCATGATATTTTACCAGATGGAGCTTGAGGGACTCAATAGAGACGAAATAAAATGATAATCCCATTCAGGCAGATTCCCTGGATTGCTTTATGACTGACTACAACGGTTTTGAAAGTGAGGCTAAAATTTATTTGGCGGCAAATCTCAAACCCACTAAAATTCTAATTAATCAATGGGCTCAGTACCATTATTTCTTTATTGTGTGACGTCATTTAGCTTTAGCTATTAATTGAATTATTAATTATAAGCATTGTAGTACAGAAACTACGAAAATGTTTAATTGTATGGCCGGTGAAGGTGTAAGTATAAATTGGTTTGTCTATATTTTTTTTCTTCTTTTGTTGTCGTTTCTGTGAAATGATTGCCCTGACTAAGTGCTGTTGCTGTGATGCCCTCAGGTAAATTTGTTCCAAAAGTGGTGGCCATTAGACAAAATTAACTAAATAAATGTTAAATTTTTCGAATTCTCTTAGTCGATAGTATCTGTAAAATGTACATCAATCAAGAGACTCGTAATCCTAGAAACGCTACGAAATCAAGTGAATGATCCAGTTAATTTCTGAACCAGAGCTGCTGTCATTGAAATTGTTCCAATAACAAATGGTGTTGATGTATATTAATGAATTCTGCTATTCTAAACAGCTATTAAAATGGGTGACCATCAAATAAATTGGTGGTCGTTAATTATGATTAATTTGAATAGTCTTTCCTTTCAGGCCATGTGTTGATTGACTAAAATTAGCAACAGCCATTTGTACGATCAATGAAATACTTGCCATTCCCATAAGCACGCAGACAAAATCTCACATAAGGATGTCCTCTCTCTCTCTCTCTCTCTCTCTCTCTCTCTCTCTCTCTCT
>JAFIDM010009631.1:324760375-324787571 GCA_023159025.1 Thereuonema tuberculata | reverse complement strand
TCTCTCTCTCTCTCTCTCTCTCTCTCTCTCTCTCTCTCTCTCTCTCTTTCTCTCTCTCTTACTGAATAATCGATGTTCTGAGAATTTCAAAGTAACCTTATCTGAACTCCCGTATGGTGAGACTGCTTTTCTTCTGGCTGGGTTTAACGCTAAGGTCTGGATTCTGTCGTCGTTGAGATCTCGGCATTTCTTCTTTAATTCTGTTTTCCTAAGATCAAAGGTCATGCATTTAAGCGATCTTTGACCAAAAATCCGAAGAAAAACTTTACCCTTATGGTCCTTGGACTAGCGAAATGAAATAATTCATATAATATTGTCCAAACTTTACTTATCTTCTCAAGTTATGACGAATAACGAACCTCAAAAAGAATTTTTTTTTTTAAACAAGAATTAACATTGGCGTGCCAATTTTCGAAAGGAAAGCATTGCCAAATAGTTGGGGGGTTTTTCTTCTTCTAGTTCCTTGTATCGGCTTTGTTTTATACTAAAACGAATAAGAAACTTCTATTACTTTAATAATCTAGCGTCTTAGAAGTTCAGGTCCCTAGGATTAATAAATGTTTAGTTATCTTCATAATAGTCGTAGGACAGACTACGGACAGAAGGACCATAAGAACCATTAAAATGCTAAAGTATCCCAATACAGGCATACATAGCCCTTGGGATCACAAGAGGTAAGGTTTCCGACATTCCATGATCAATCGAGTAAAGTTGAAGTCCGGTGGTCAACCCACATCCGCCCGCCTTTAAATCCCGGGAAAGAAACTTGGTCCCCATCTTAAGTTAGGATAGGTAAACCCTAGGTCCCGTCTTAAGGAGAAATATCGAGGGGAAATCCCTGACCTCCGCCGGGAACTTAGCTGGTCCAATCCACAGTCCAATTCTTTACTACTGGACTCCGAACTTATAAGGGTCATATTTACCCTAAGTTAAATATACATTCTGAAGTCAGAACTGGAAGAATTAAGATTATTCTGTACGTCTCATTGTACAGAATGTCTCAAAACTAGGATTAAAATTGTGAAGTACTTCAGGAGCTGCTCCTAAGCGACTTTTTTCTGAAAAGAAAGCATCATTGGTTTTCTTGCAAGAGTCGAAAAAAATCACCAAAAGATCAAAATCATCAAAAAAGTATTTTTTTTTATAGTTGATAACCAGTCAACTTAAGGACGTTGTTAGCTTTCTAATATTAAAGGTACATGAGTGGCATTCCATTTGCTCACCATAGTAAATAGTTTTAAAATTCGGTATCTTATTCAGTACTTGAAGTAATAAATGACTATCATAACTGCAATCAATGCTCTAAAGTTGGCATTAGGTAATTATTTATTGTACAAAATAGTAAAACTTGCTTAAATCAGTCATTTAACTTTCTAATGGTCGACATCCAGTATGAATTTCATAGAATTTCAGGAGAATTACAATTATGTCAATTATAATAATAAATAAGAAAGCAGATATTTACAATCTTCCTTTTAAGCCTATTTTTTTCTTTACACTTTCTACATTGGCTTTTCTTCGAAATACTTGGCTATAGCTTATAAAATGTACTGTTTAGAAACGAACATTTTAATAGTGTAATAACTTTAGAAAAACAGTCTTTTAATATTTGTTACATTATTCATTTAGTTTATAATTTATAAGCTCATTTAATTCAGCATTTCCCATGTGCTAAACGTCAATTAAAGATTAATAAATAATTTGACTAATATTTTTAACTTCATTTCGTTCGGAAGAACCTTGGATGAACAGAAAGATTTTTTGTTTTTCATATTTATTTATTGGCTTAATTCAAAATGATCTTAAATGTATTCTTACGTTGAAAGCTTTGATCTACGATTTTTTTATACCAAAAGCTGCTATTTATAGCTTCAATTTGCTTCTCTATATCATTAGGGAGTTCACATTTAATAGCTCAGATCATTGAAATTACATCTTTTCAAAATATTGAATATACTGAAGTTAGATTATTCTGAATCTTGAGGAGAACGGCAATGTATACTGTAATTTTTTGACTCAAAATTATTAGTAAACTCAAATAATGCAAGGCTATCTATAAAATTTCAGCTTCGTAGAATAATTAGATTTTGTATTGTAGTAATGATGGAGAGACCAATGAAAAATTTATTTTAACTTAAAATTCCATTCTGAAGTTGTCTGTTGTTTGTTTGTTTTTCTCTCTACCGTAAATATTTTGGGTAAGTTTAAAGGTCAAGTCTGTCGTGGCCTGTTGTATAAAGATCAATGAAAACATGTATATCGTCCCCCACCCCTTGCCTAATATATTGTGTAGTAATTGCACTCGTTACAACTGAAAAAGAATTTAGATTTTGGATTTATTAACAAGTAATATACACTGTCCGGTCACTTTATTAGGTACACCTACTTAATAGCGTGTTGGGCCTTCTTTAGCCCTCAAAACAGCCTGAATTTGTCGATGGATTTCACAAGATGCTGAAAACATTGTTGAAGCATGGAGTACCATGCAGACATGAGTATGTCACGCAGTTCCTGAAGGTTTGACGGAGGTGTAGGCTTAGAGCGAACAGCCCGTTCCAGCTCATCCCACAAATTTTCAATCGGGCTGAGATCCGGGGACTGAGCGGGCCACTGCAGCAAGGAAAAGTCATAGTCATCCCATAGTGATGCGAGTTTTGTGCACCGACGCATTATCCTGCTGGAAGTAGCATCCGCATGAGGATAAACTGTTAACATGTACGGTTGCACGTGCGGTTAGCTACGATGTTTAGGTAAGCTCTAGCATCCTGAAATGCCTCCAGAAGTATCAATGGACCCAATATGTGCCAGGAAAACATCTCCCACACCATGACACTACCCGCACCGCCTTGAAGAGTTGTTGAGAGACACGACGGATCCAGACATTCATGCGCACAGCAGGGGTGTGCCTAATAAAGTGGCCGGACAGTGTATATAAATAGGCGTAGACTCAATGAAACGTATCACAATACTATGTAGTTTTTTAAGCATAGTTAAGCGCAGTTTTTTGTTGTTGTTGTTGTTGTTGTTTTGTTACATATTCTCCTCATGTTATTTTGTGAATTTAGAAATCATCGGTATTTGTTTCTTGCTTTCTTCGGAGACCCTAGGTAGACTTGCCCATCAATTTTTTTTTTCACTTGTTCTTGGGCTTTTAATGAGGATTATAAGTGAAGCAGTATCATCAGGGATTTATTTGTAGCTTTTATAAGGGATTTATTTTTGTTTATTTGTTTGTTTTTATTTGGTTTGTCTTTTTTTTTTTTTCCTTTCTTGGGGAATTCAAATGGAAGAAGGGGTTTTAACCAAGTAATTAAATAAAACTAAAAAATATTTGACTAATAAACAAGGAAAATTATAAATAAAAAAAACTACGTCTTTCTTGTTAGCTAAATCGAGTTTTTAAAGTTACTTTTCAAAAGCTTTGTAATCTATCATTATTATCTTTTTTCAATAATATCATTCTTGAAGCTTTTCAAGATCAAAGTTAATTACTAATAAGGAAATAGGAAAAGCAAAAATAATCATTAAGAGTCTAATGCAACGGAGAAGAGAAACAGGAAAGATGTAATAGTTTAATTACCTTGACCTGTAACTGGTCCTGGAAGCACTACGGCAATGCCAATGGTGACGTAAAAAAATAATATCATCCTGTTGAAAGAGAGAGAGAAAAAATAACATTAACAAAAAAAAAAGTTATTAGCCGATGTATTCACTGCACGTTCGGTCTTATATATAGCTTATAATTATTTTGTCCGAAGAACGGGAGGTCATTAAACTAAGCAGAAGTTGTTTTAGATTTATCCAACTGGTAGATGCTTTTGTTTCCTATGCATTGGAATCTCTCGTGCCTTTTCCCAAGATTGACATTCGCATAAAATAAACATAAGTCGACTGAAATGAGAATTCAACGAATTGAATCCGAAGGAGGAAGAACCTTGAGCGAACTTTCCTTGATTGACTCATTTGCATGCATTCAATACACTTTAGATCCCCAACGAATCAGAGGAAAGATCAGCATCACATAGCTAGTAGTTCTTTTTAAATGGGACTCAATGAATTCCAAAAAAATATTAGTATGTCGATTTTAATTTTCTTTTTCATTCTGTATTGCCTTCATTTTAAAAGAAACAATTGTTTTTAACTATTGTTAATAAAAGTACAGATTTTAGATTTAACAAAACTAATCTATGAATATTATCTGAGTTTAATTTTGGAAAAGAAGTAATTAAATAAACGTAAAGAGTACTTCCTTATAATTTAATTATTTATTATTTTTATTTTTTTTAAGTCGTGAAAACCACACGAATGATTATTTTCTACGAAAAGCCTATGTTTATTTTCAATTTCAAAGATATGCTTCACATAATACACACATCTTCTTTTTTCTGAAAAAAAAATAATTAAATTCGCATCATTTACTTAAATTAACGAATTGAAGTAATTTAAGTTTTATCAAGAAACAAGCAAATTAATGGATTAGCTAAAAGGGTGTTTAAGATATTTTAATAGAAATAAGATAGAAATCCATTGGATAGTGATTGATTTTCACTGAGAATTTTGTTCGCCTTCTTGCGCCAATTTATCATCTAATACCCATTGGAAAACGATTCACTTACAAAAGTTAAATCATCTGTGGTCCTTAGATATGCATATTAAGTTCCAAGAAAATCCATTCAGCAGTTCACAAGTTATTACGGGCGCACACACACACACACAGACTGACTGACTGATTTCATAAGCCTTACTTCCCTAGGAAATTGGCTAAAAATAAACTTTAAAAAATGCAAAATTTGATTAGATTTCGTTAATTGAACAAAGTAATTTTTTTTTCTAAATCCTTTCTAGGAAAGATTATTTTGTCCATCAGATTATCAAAAATGGAATAACATTATTTGTGACTTATTGTAAAACAAATCCATAGGACGAGGTATTTGATTTCTTTCCAGTGCTAATATCTCCCATTGAATGAAAAAACAAAACAAAAATTGACTTTCAAATTTATGTTCGATCAATAAAGGATCTTTAGGAACTTTAATTCGGATTCAACTGATAACCAATCTCTAATGCAATACAAGAAAGTAAGTTAATGGAAGACTGTTTCGATTATTTGTATATCCTAATCAAATGAAAGGAACAGATTAAGGTACTCGATATGAGCTTTAATAAGCGTTATTTTTCAAGTTATCGTGTCGTCAAGATTCTAAATAACAGATATCTACACAGACTGACATTCAACGCTCATACACTTAAATATGCTCTACACACGTACATACGGACACAGCCATCATTCAAAAACATTGCTGATATGTTACGTAGTCATTTACAAATGTTTTGTTAATATTCTTTAAAAAAAAAAAGAGTGAACAATTTACCCGTACATAGTATTTGTGCATCACACTATTTGTACATTTGTACATCCACTATTTCGGAGAAACAGGATAGACAGAAAGATAGACAAATGAAAGATGAATAAAATCAACAGCTTAAAAGGAAATTGGATATATTCCATTTCTTTCTTTGTATTTTTTTGTGTAAATCAGCGACAGGAAAGCACAGAAGGACAAATATTTACTTGTAAAACGTCTAAATTAATTTTTGATTACTTTTATTCTAATATAAATATTCATTAATTTCATAATTAATATTTACATTTTTGTTTACATAACGGTTTCCTGCTGCTTGGTCAGTGAATATTATACTACACTACATTTTTGGAAATAAATATAGCATGATACATAAGTAATATTTTACAGTTTGGTTTGAAAAATAAAAAAACCATTATAATGAATAAAACATTTTACTTTTAAACAGATCATTATATTTAAAAAAATAACCTTTTCAAATTTGTGCTTTTTTTTTCAAGTTATTCAAATGAATGATACGAAGATACTTATTTTAAAGGTTTTTCTCGAAAAATGAATTAAAAAAAAAAAGACTTTTCTGCATGAAAACGAAAAAATTTTTTTAACTCTAATTTTAAAAATAGATATCGATATTAGTAAAAATACAATATATCTTGTAATATTAATCCAAATTGCTTTTTGGACTTGTATGTTATATTAGAAGCTTACAATATATATATTTTTTTTAAGTTAATATCTTTTTAAAAAAAAAATTAGTTCCTTGGAATATTAAATTCAGTTTTATTTCCGCTGAAGCAGTAAAGAAGAGAGACATTGTAATTCACGTGAAATACGCAGGTCTGGTAGCGGATTGTGTCCTTAGTCGACCTTTAAAATTCCATGAGGCCTGAAAACAATTCGCTAAAGAAGATATTAGGAATATTTGGTTGTTGTGAATGCAAAGGGTTTTTCTATTAGTTGAGCTCAGAAACAAGACTATCTACGATAATATAAAACTCAGATCTTTTCAGAATTTTTCATCTAAGAAAAACTTAATTTTAAATATACAGTTTTATTGCCGCTTGCACACAAGCATAAAATTATATAATAAGGCATAAAATTACATACATAAAATATATAAATATATATAAAACATGTAAAACATATATAAAATATATGATTGTTAATAAAAATTAATATTTTTAATACGCTGATTATCCATGTGCAGATATACTACTGTCATCTGTCTGAAATTATATAAAATTATCTTAGATTACACGATGCTAGGATTAACGAGATTTCAGACTAAATAATATTTTTTTAAATGTATATAAATATATTTTACAGTAAAATAATTACAATCTAAATATGTTACAAGATGTAGAGCTGTACAAGATTCTCCCCAATCCAACAATCCATAGTATTCTGTCCGGAGACAGGTCCAATCCTATGGAAATCACATGAAATTCCCAGAAATGCCTGGGGAAAGATACTGGTGTGGTTTCCTGAGTACCTCATCAAGCGATGGTCTGTTGTATCCGAAAAGGATTTGAATACAATGATACTGAAATATCCACGCATGTCGGGATGTCCGACTTGAAACCTATTCTCCTGATCCACGTCGTGGACTTCACAATTTACTGAAACTTTGAAATAAATGCTATTATTTCAGATTTCAATAAAAAAAACTTATTCACATCTTTGAATGATGCATTGACTAAAATAGCTTTTAAAACTTAAAACTGAAGAACTTAAAACATTCTAATAAAGCCATTTTGAATGATCCACACTTGTAATTAGAAAAGTCTGCAAATATATATCTGTGAATAAATATAGAATATTTTCTCCACAGTATCGCGAATTATTGAATATTTGTCCAGTCTTGTTCTCAAATATTTGTAGGTATGTTAAGCCACTGAATGAGCGTTCATTATAATAGTTAGTCGCCATTTAAGGTCGCGGTGCTCGGCTTCCCTGTCACCCACATTCACCACACACATAAACACATACACACACATAGTCGCCATTTAACATAATTTTCAAATTGGAAATATAAGGGTCTTCAGAGCTTATATACAATTTTCATGAACAGATGTTGGAAAGAAATAAGAAAGGAATAACCTCTGCTAAAATATCAAAACAGCTCAGAATATTTGGACAACGAACAGCTTTGTTTCATTTCACAGTAGATGTCAAATCCAGTCTTAATGTTACCAAATGATTCGCTTGATTTAAAATGATTCTAGCAGTTTTTAAGTTAGTACATAGCAGAGGGTTTAACTTAGAGGGTACTTCAAGAAATTCGTAAGAAGCCTTTCTGGTAATAATCTTAGGTATCAATACTGTAAGTTTTGATAAAAAACATTTTGGAACCTGTATGTTGGGAAAGTTGTGCGGGAATTAATAACGTTTTAAAAGAATCCCCAGTTGAACCAAAGCATAAATTGCCATTGTAAATCTGATTATCCAATTTTCATGAAATGTATTCTTAGAATAAATACCAAAACTAATCTGAAAATTTTAAAATCTTAGTTAAGATTTTCAAAAGTTAATCCTGATAATCTGTAGTTAACTCTTGTATTCGGTTGAATGATTAAATACGTGTTTATCGTTCGAATAATGGCAATCAATTTTAGATTTACTCGATTTGTATTCACATAAGAAATATACAAACGATGTTTTTCCCTCTCACTTAATAATATATTCCGAATATTTATTTCGAATGCTTAATATATAAATATATATATATATATATATATATATATATATATATATAAATATTTTGTTATTATGAATCTACTTCTTCATTTACAATTTTCTCTTTCTATTTTATTTTTCAGTTTAAAAAAAACTGAAGCAACTGATTTTTTTTTGGACCAAAAGAAATTTCGTTTCTGAAACAAACATATCAGTGATTAATCAGAAGTAATATTAAGTTTTTAATAAGTTAATATTTTCTTCTTTATTAATTAATAAATTAAGAAAACAAAACCACAATTGAACAGTAAATATGCTTTTGTACCCTGAGCCAAGATCAACAGGAATCTTGAACAGTTGTTTCATCCTTAGAATCATCAGCAGAATTTAGGAATCCCTCGTTATTTCTTTATAATTATCAGTTTTTAACAAATTCTGAGTCTAATTCCAAATTTAATGTTCAAGATAAATGAATAACAAAATGTTTAATTATGTTACACCAATTAAGTTTTGTATTTTTTTTATCTTTCGTTGAATAGTAAGTAATTATAATCATGTTATTTAAAATCTTGAAGCAAAATTTAAAGCTTTGCAGACTTCTTATCAATCCAATGAAAATGAGCAAGAATATTGAGACGAACTTGGAGGCCTTGCAAAGGAAAATAAATTCGAATAATAAAAGAAATTATTACGAACTTTATTCGCAACTTCTTTTAGTCTTTTTTTTTTTTTTTTGCATTTTTTATTAATATGTGTATTTTTATAGTAAGAGATTTATAACTCTCAAATTCATTTTCCCCCGAAAATGTGTGCTCTTAGATCTTTCTATTTTTGAAAGAAACTACAACATTTCAAGAAATATAAAATAAATAAATATTGCTTGACTGTTGAGTATTTCTTTTGAATTACTAATATTTTTTTGTTTAAATTCGTTAAATAAATTGACTAGGTCTGCCATGTTGGTCACTTTGAGAATCCTTCTTCCTGAAATACTGTATTTCACTTCTTTTTTAACTTAGAATAACTTCTATTCTTTCTGAAGTTTGCTTCTTTCCTGTGCAAGCTTTTTACAAGCAGAAACGAAAATTAGGAATGTCGTTACGGAGGACAAACAGGATGTAATAAATCTCAGTCGTTCGCTGGACATTCTTCCATTATTATATTTCTGGAGTCATCATTGGGAATTTTTCTACTAAGGTTGCACTTGACTGCAAAAATTTATCATTCAATTAGCATTGTACTAATTAAATCCTAATTTAATTATTTAAGAAAGCAATTATTTTTTTATAACAATAAACATAATTGTCAAGTAGTATTTCTTCATTCTCCTGTTTTACTGTTTCTGGCACCTAAGATTATGAAACAAACCTTTGGTTTTGTACATTAAGAAATCCTACATACTTAGACTACAGAACTTGTTAATTTATAATTTTTGATAGTTATTGAAGATCAATTAATAATATTATTATAAAAAATAACTAAATTGGCCATAAACATACGAGCTTATATAAAAATGAAAAAAAAATCCCAAAATTTTAGATTTCTACAAAACTACTTATCTCTATTAAACAATGGTATATTTTCGAAGTGAATATGTAAAAGATAATGAATAGTATATTGTTTTATTTCACTTTAACATATTTATACGAGATGTATAACATAATTTGAATGAATATTGGATTGGTTATGTTGTGTAGCATTGCTAATAACCTAAATATCGCCAATTTTGTCAATTTGTAAATGAATTTGTAAATATTTAGAATGATCAAAAAAGAAAAACTATCACTAACTAAAATGCTGTTTGTCCAAATTGAACTTAATTTTAAATGTAAATGATAATTATTTTTTTTTTGTTATTATCTCTTTCCTATTTACTATAAATAAAGCTAGTCTTACAGTTGTAATTTGTAGTAAATTATACATAAATATCTAGAAGCTCTGAAAGAACTTGAAAAATGGCTTTTTATTTTTTAAAATGGTAAAAATAATACGAACTAAAAAATCTTTTCGTTTTTGTTTTTTTGTTTTAATTGTAATATCGTCTGACTACATAAGTAAAGATTTTTTTCATTTTCTGAAAAACAATTATTTAAATGCAAATACTTTCTTAAGTTTCTGAATCCAATTAATTTCAGTGGTGTAGACGTTAAGAGGATTAATAAGTGAAATAATATCCGTTATTTCTAATGCTTTTCTACGTAAATTCCTATTTCCTTCTCTCACTGATTTCTCGACAAGGAACCACATGGTAACAAAAGTGAGATAGTCTCCTGTTCTAAAATGTACATGCCAAGTTTAAAGAAGTTTCAAGGGTTCAAAAGTTATTAATGGTGGACACACACACTGATTTGAAGAGCCTCATTTTCCTAAGAAAGTGGGCTAAAAAAATGATGATATCTGCAGCTAAACTTGTCTAAACTCTAAATAGAGGCCACTTACAATTTCACTTTATATTTTATATATACATAGATAGATAGATAGATAGATAGATAGATAGATAGATAGATAGATAGAAATTTATAATTAATGCAATGAAAGCTAAACACAATTGAATGTAAAATGTATTTGTAACATTTTATAAGGCCTTTTTACTATTTTTTTTCTTTTTTTCCGGGGGTGGGGGGGTTATAAAATAACTGTTTTGTTTTAATATCTAAGACTCTGTTGAATAAGTTTCAGAAACCTTCGATTATTCGTTAGTGACGACTGGATTTCTTAAATTTCGTGCCAAATTTAAGAATTTGCTAATACAAACCTCAAAAATTTTGACTAAAGTTCATCTTAGAAATGTAGACTCTTAAAAATTTCAACAGATCGTCTAATACTTAATGTTAAATAACTTTTCTAAAAGCATATAATGAAATGAAAACAAACATAAAAGTGGTTGAAGCTCACCTTTACGATATCACTGAAGTGATATTTCTGTAGTCACTGAAATAATCACGTATTAAATTTCTCTTATTCTTGAGTTGGTTTCAACTCTTCGCCAGCACTAACTTCTCTTCTCTGCCATTGAATTGGCCGTGCAATGGACAGCTGTCTTGTGTCCCTGGAGGCGATATCCGCCCCCTGATGGGCTTCCCTGCTGCAGAGCCTCACCGCCCTGCCCATATCCTTCAGTGTGGGGTCAAAGATGCTGCCGTATGCAAATGAAACCACAATCCCACAAACCCAGTTCTGATTCGATTCATTGGTTGTGGGACGTGGCAAAAGGGCCTCGACAGTCTCACACCTTTCATCACCTTCTGCCGAAAGAAGAAGAAAAGAAGAGGATGTAAAATGGAAATCCGTCGAGCCTTGGGCGTTTCCGAGACACGGGAAGACAAGTTCTTTGCTAGTTTCATTCTAAGATAAGGACTGAGAAACAGGCCTTCATTAAACTCAAAATTATTCAACATGAAAGACAAGGAAATATTTTTAAATAAGTAAAATTAGAATTGATGATTAAAAAAAATCTGGTTCCAACAACAAACAAAAATCTGATCCTTAACTATCTCATCTACTAAAAATAATAATATCATGATGATGAAAAAAAATGTTCTTTCATTTAATACAAAAAAAAAAAAAAAAAAAAAAAAAAAAAATAGTTCCAATGAAAAATATTTGTTGATCACAAAACTGATTGTTACTGTTACCTCACGAATCTAAAAGGAACAACTAAAAAAAAAAAAAGGTGGAATTCCTTATCACGCATACATCATTGCATCACAAAAAAAAGATATTATTCAATAGCCGAATTATAAAATTTCATAAGGAAATATTATTATTATTATTATTACATGTTTAAATACTATATATGTTTAAATACTATATAATGGTATACAATGTCATTACATAATGATAAATGTAAACAAGATTTGTTAAGCAACACACATGAGATGAAATAAAATGCGATGATAATTCATTTCGATACGCAAAGAATATAATCTTGCAATGACCCATTTATCAAAATACTTGCATAAATTTAAATACATTAAAATCATAGGCCTAACTATTTTTCAAAAATGTGCAACTAGAAAAGGCTTATCATAAAACTCAATTTCTAAAGCTTCTCTTCTAATTTTTACTTTTTCTAGCATTTTCTATGAGATTTGACTGAAAACAAAGCTTCCTCCAATGTGTTTTTTTTTCCTCCCAATTTTTACTGAAACCAAAACAGAAGAAAAGAGAAAACAACATTAGCGCTACTTCATTAGCCCCTTCCCATAGTGCGCGTAAAGACATATAGGAGGTGTTGGCCCAAGGTCTTCGCCACCTCCTCACTGTTTCTCCCCTTTCTTAACTACAGTACTGATCTCTTAATTATAAGCTGAAACTAATCGTATTAGTTATTATATCCGTTACAAGCTTAAACTAATCATATTTTAAAAGAGTATCTTTGTTATGTTTAAATTGTAAACGCTACAATATCCATTTTAGTAATCTTAATTGTGAGAATTAACGGGAATTTAACCTTAAATTGGTTTATTTAGTAAAATAAATTATGAAATTTTTATATATCGACTGGATTGTATTTTTGACTCTGATATAAATTAGCTTACTTGAAGAATTAAATAATAATAATAACTATTAATTTCATTAATTTAATAATTATTATTATAGTTATTATATTAAATAATTAATTTTATTATTATTATTATTATTATTATTATTATTATTATTATTATTATTATTATTGTACATTAAAAATTGCTATTCATGAAAGATCAAAAAAAAGTTTATTGACCTATTCCTATAGTTTAAAAGAAAAAGAAAATATATATATACACATATGCGGATGTATAGAGTAAACATTATTAAATATTACACCACGGTTTACTTGTGACAATTTTTATTACCATATTGAAATTATTAAGAGTCGATTTGAAAAATCTGTTTATCATGAATTTATTTTATAAATATATATTTTTTTTTTTCTGTGTGTTCCTTTAGATGCGGTTGTGGACTTACACTTTTCGAACACCTCTACCTCGATCCGAAGAACGAGTCCATAGAAGATGACTATTGGATTTCGTCAAAACATACCGAAGCCTTCCCTACGGACGCCTATGGGATGATAGAATTCCAAGGCGGTCCTCATCCCTCTAAAGCTCAGGTAAAACAACTGTCTTTTCCTTAGAAACAACAAAAAAAAAAAACGCAGGGTTCTCCTTCAATACAATGCGGCTTTTTTTAATCTCATTAAGCGGTCTATTCTTATGTAAAAATGCAAAAACACACATTGAGTTACCACATCCTCTTCAGTCTTATCATGATATGTCAATAAGGGCTAAAGGTTATTGCCCTTTAGGACGTGATTGCTGTGAGACTCACTCTCTCATTGTTTTTTGTTTTGTTTTATGTTTACTTGTTTATTTTTGTTTTTTTTTGTTTTTTTTAATAAATAAATCCAGTGCACTTTTTATTTTTTATTAAAACAGATCAGAAAAAAAAAACGTAGATAGATTAACTTATGGCTAAAATAGAAATATAACAACAGGATTTAATACGTTATTCATTTAAAATTATTTTAAAATGGAAGAAAATAATGAAGGACTGTTAAATGATAACATATTTTCTGTTACATTACTTTTATAGATATTTATAATTAATTAATCTTTTAGAAAACAGAGATTACTATTTGAGTTGCTAAGAAAGTTTACGATCAAAATCAATACAAACTTAATTAATAAAATAAACACAAGAAAAAGTTATTAAAAATTGTGAAGCTAACTGACAACATAAAATACGTAGAATACTGTTTACAGAAATGTAATTATTTTTATTATTATTAATTTCCATTCCGGGACTTGTAAGAGATTGGATTGCCAGTTCGACGTTTTACCGTTTTTAATCTAAGGAAAAAATCCGCTTACTTTATAGAGGATGGTAACTCGGGTCCGATCTCCATTGGGGATCGAATCATCAACTGAAGCCCTTAGACAAGCTTGCGCAATCGGGTTTATAAAACTTTGTTAATTAAGTTAAAATTAATAACTAATTCCTACGAGAACGAATTATTTTTAATTTTGTCTTTCCTAAGCAGTTTAAAATGGATGAAATAAGCCCTGTAAAGCTTGGGAATTGAAGTATTGAAATCAAGATTACATTTCGTTTTTAGGCTTATTATTTATCTTTGTCTCATTCTCTTACACATTGAATAAGAATGTGTAAATAAGAATGTTTCAAATATCAATGATAATTAAAAGTTCCTCAGAAAAAAAAAATAATTAAAAAATATATCAAATATTTTTTAATACGTCTACAACATACATAGAGAAAACGTTGCGGTCTGTTAGCCTTCGTCAGTTCTATCAAGTGCGGCTGCTCTGTCTTCTTAAATACTTAATGACTTCATTGGGAGAGATGACACACAATTCGATTTTTTTCACGTAAAATATTAAAAACCTTATTTTTTAAAATGTTTGAAAGCTTTAAACTGTTGATTTATCCTTTGCTTTCATATTTACGTTATTTTTTTTTTATGGTTTTAATGCGGTTTATTATTTTTAGAATTGAATAAAATGTTGAGTCATCTCTCCGATACCTATGGGAGAGATGACACGGGTAGTAGGGGATACATGGCCACATGGAATATGAATAAGAGACCTGTGTAAATCAAACTGCTACTTTATTTTTATAAAAACATATGAAATGAAACACTAAAATCAAGTTGAATAATGATATTTATAAAACTTTTTGGAAAAAACTGTTTAATAAAAAAATAAAATTCCTGCTGATCAAAACATTAAATATATTATTCAATATATATTTTTTTTACTCAAAAAGAAACAATATTAAAAAATTAATACAAATAAAGAGAAACCTAAATTTAATACACATACAAATCAAATTAAGTTAAATATAAATATAAATCTACAGTATTAACTTAAGTAATAATTAGGCTATTTACTTATTTTAATATTTATTTAAGAACAATAAAATAAAATTTAATTATTAAACAAGAAACAGTTTAACAAATAATTTTAATAAACTGGATAAAATCTTTTGATTTACTTACAGTATTTTAAAATAAAAAGGCTAAACATCATCATCGAAGTCACTATGACAATGAATACACGAGTAAAACTTAGTGGGATTTTTTGCACATCTCGTGTGAGCCCACCTCTTACAGTCTTGACTCCGTATCCACTCTTCACCGGACTCTTACAGTCAAACCAAATATCCCCACAATCATCAGATTTACAAAATCTTACTTGCAAATACGTAAGTCTTTAAAAAACAAAAAAAAAAACCCCAAAACATAAAATAAAACAAATTTTTGTTAGGACTACTATATTAATGTATATAGTCTGTAACAACTGTCATGTGAATATGTACACGCATTTATTTTGCCCGAGTATATTTCGACAAAAGAAAATGCAAGTTATTTCAAAAATACTTTAGATTTTATTTTTTTAAGTCTATATAAAACTTAAAGGTAATTATTTTTTTAAAATTACACAAATTGTAATTATATTGTGATGAATATAAAATAAAAGAAAGACAAAAATAAAAGAAGAAGAATGAAAATGGGGAGAGATAATATGTGTCATCTCTTCCCTTTTTAGGTGTGTCATCTCTCCCCAAGCGATGGGATAGATGTCATGCACCGCCATTTCCACCACGTACCTTGCTTACTCTATTTACATGTTTAAACAGTAAATTATAGCGAAAGATGCCTTAAAAAAATGCTGTTAACTAAACAAATTCGCAAAGTCAACGAATATTCAAGGACATACTTGGCTGTATCATAGGAAGAAAAACTCAATAAAATCTCAAATATCAATTCAGCACAAACACTCTACACACACTAAAGCTCAGACTGGCCTTGGGTTTTGGCAATGTGATGCGCTGCAGTCTACTGCAAACCCTTCTTGAAGTTATATTTCATGTGTCATTTCTCCCAACTTTACCTTAATTGTAAAGTTGTAGCAATAATAATCGATTCCTTGATAAAAAGTTCCTTTTGATTTCTTCCCCTTGTAGCTATTCTCACTTCTTCGAAAGTGGTTGGTGTCCACTTTCAAAAATTCGACTTGATTTCGAAAAATAGGAACTCTTTATCAAGGAACGTTTATTATGCTACAGCCCCTACAATTAATGATGGACTATCCCATCATGAAGTCATCCAGTATTTAAGAAGACAGCGCAGCCGCACTTAATAGAACTGACGAAGGCTAACAGACCGCAACGTTTTCTCTGTGTATGTTGCAGACGTATTAAAAAATATTTGAAATATTTTTTAATTAATTTTTTATTTTTCTGTGGAACTTTTAATTTATCATTGAGCTTTCTATCACACAGCTATTTCGGTAATTTCAAATCTCTCAAAATCGACTTTTGAAGTCATTTTTAAAGATTAAAATCATTAAAAAGCAATTTCACCTTGATAGTTCCTTACTCTTACAATATAACAGATATTTGCTTGGCACGTATATTAAAGTACAGTATATATCTATAATATTGCTGTATATTGACAAAAAATAAAGAGAAATATGAAATAAAACAAATCTTGAAAGCTGGTAACACTGCAGAGACATGGAAACTTGAAAAACCATGAAAAATGATCGACTTATGTCCAAAGTCAGTGCAATGTAAAATTTAATTGCAAGACTATGGGATTGAATTTTTATATAATTACAATTGGTTTTATTTCATATATGAATGAAAACTATTAGCGCTCTTTCACACGAAGCGACCATGGTCGCGCGGCCAAGATCGCTTGCCTTTACACACCAAGCGACCATGGCCATGCGGCCCAACACTCCACCAGCTAAAGCTCATTTAAGTGACTCAAGCAATTCAGGCGACTGCAAGCCTTTTATTTCTTTTATATATTTATTTTACAAATGCATCTAAAATTATGAAAATTTAAATATGAACTTGTGAAGCATGTGGGATTTATATTTTCTTGATTTTAATTTTCAAAATATTCTGTAATTAATTAAATTAAAACTCAAAAGCAGTCAATGTTTGGGGGTTGTCGAGGTATTACTCGATATTTTCAAATTAAAAAAACTTGAAGAACACCTAAATGCTAAAAAAAATCATAAAATAATGATTTGTGTTTAAGATATTTATTATTAGTGCAATAGTTAGACCTAATTTTTAAAAAAATAAAAATTGTGTTTTTAAAAATTGTTTGAGATTAATTTTTTTTTACGTGCTATCAAATAATCGTAATAAAAAACGTTTTCATTAAAGACTTTCTAAATATCATGCAGATTCATTGGATGCTGTTCGTTTTCAAAAATAACTTTGTTTTGAAGCATTTTTTAATAGAAATAAATTTTTGTTAATTCTGTTAAAATCCATTTCTAAAAAAAATGTTCTTTATTCATAAATACACGAACTTCTAATATGAATTTTTCAGTGTCAAAGTCCCCATTCTCTAAAGTAGTTTCGTTTT
This sequence comes from Thereuonema tuberculata, assembly GCA_023159025.1. Lineage (NCBI taxonomy): Eukaryota > Metazoa > Arthropoda > Chilopoda > Scutigeromorpha > Scutigeridae > Thereuonema > Thereuonema tuberculata. The sequence continues at coordinate 324,770,141 of JAFIDM010009631.1, read as the reverse complement.
AATCATGCTTTTGAACACTTCACAAAGCGAAAATAAACAGAAATGACTTTCTGGTCCCAACAAAAATCGCGTCTCGTGTGAGACGACCACCGTCGTTCTATAGATTTCAATGGAGCCTTTCACACGAGTCGCGATTTTCGTTGCGGCCAAAATTTACTGGCTTCTTCGTGTGAAAGAGCCCTTAATCACTGTGAAGGCTTGCAGTTGATCAGAAGTGTAGGCAACAGCTTCTCCACACGAATTTTTACAGCTTTCAACATGAATTTTTTACAGCTTTTCCACAATGATTTTTCAAATGTCCATTTGAGGTAGCAACCCACTGAAGCATGTGACTACAGTCCTCCTAGCGAAAGAATGACTCTGACCTTGAACTACAACAATGATCTCTTAATCATTCCAGGACTGAAGTTTGTATAGAGAAACTATTCACAATCGCCAATCAGAAGCCAAGCACTTTCCCGCCATAAACACTGACATATACAATCGATTCAAATTCTACTATTGCGACATCTGGTGGCCACGGTCGTTCTTTGGTTTGCCCGATAGTAAGCATATGTCACGGTGATTTTAGATTACAATTGTGCTAAGGAAACCGTTTCTTGTAGTTCAATTAAATGCATTATAAATAAAAAATTTGAAACCATTAACTATGCTAATCTGTAGATTAGTCTTAACCCTTTTTTTTTAACCTGTTTGCTTTTCCTTTTTTTTTTTTTCTACGTCTAAGATTTTTCGAATTATAAATATTTGGAAAGTGGCTAAATATCTTCTTTGAAAGTGTCTTTGTATGTGTATTTTTATAATATATTTTTAAAGATAACTCGATGTTCAAATAATTTCCATTACTCCTAACATATGTTAATCAGTTTAAACTAGTATTAATTTCAAGTAATAAAAATATATTTATTAATTTCTTTGTTGAATATATCTGCATACATATGACATTTTATTAAATTGCTGAATGGAAATATTTATAGTAATTTGGAATTTAATTTTTATTTAATTTTCCTTCCTTTTATCGAATTTGGCCAACTAGGGACCACGGAACTAGCTCAACCTGACAACGTCAGGGCGAGGCTAGTGAAATTCAAGAAAGGGGGGACGAGAATTATACCCCGTCCAGGATAACCCTGAGATAGTAAGTCCCAGGTGGGAAACGGACGAAACACAGAAGAAGAAAGAAACAGCCATGCCACCACCGGGATTCGAACCCGTGTACTGGCGCATCGGCCATAACGGCAGCCCGCCGGCTAAACCGCACGGCCACGCCAGCACGGCTTTATTTAATTTTATTATTTAATTATTTTTTTTTTCATGATTTAAGCAAAATTTACTGGTCTGTTAATTTTTTAAGTTCTTTTGTTTAGGATTTGGGAGAGATGGGCAGATGGGCTAAGGAATATTATTGTTAAATAAAAGAAGTCATTTATAAATTAAAACTTCTTTTTTTTCTCGTCAAAGTCTTAATCAGTTAAAAAAAGTTTTTGAGCTTCATAAACAAGAAAACTTATCCTAAAAGTAATCTTTTAAAGATATGAACAGGTGAGGATTTCAACTGTTCAACTACAATAACTAAATAACCTATAACTAATAATTTCAATCAATTTGTGCACAGAATCCTTTTAATTCCTTTATCTCTACTTCAGTCATAAATAAATGGGAAATTACTGGGAATATAATTTCCAATTCAGGCTGTCCTGTAGGCTAACTTTTCAACTCGTATTTTTCTGAATTTAGAGTGGTTCACTGAGGGAATCAGAAATCGAATTTATTGACACCGGTCCTCGAAACATGTTCCAGCGTTTATGATAGACTTAAAGTTTCGTTATATCAGAGACTACAGGAAGATGACATATTATCAGATATTAACGGCTAGAAATGCGACAACTGTGAGGATTGTCCAACTAAAAGTGTTTCTATTTATAAACACTTCGAGTTTGTTTGTTTTTTCAGATCCAACTCGAAGCCTCCTCCCAACATTCCACAGGAGTTTGCGTTATGTATCTCTTGTATATAATCGATTCTTCCAGAAAGTCTTAAGTCATCCATTATCACAGCAGAAACAAATCTCATTACTAAGCATTGAAAGATAATGATTGCCAACCCAATCGATAATGACAAGTACAGTTCTCAGCCCCGTTTCCTGTACTGTAGAGGAATCTATCTGGGATGTAGGGATCTAGAAAACTACTAATTGTGTTTGCATTACCTTGTTGAAAAGATATACCTTGTTTCTTTGTTCATATTTTTCGCCTGTCCTTCTGAAAGATTGTGCACGATGCCTTCGAAAATACTGACGATGTCGGCTGAGAAGTGTCTGTAGGAAAACAGACACTTCTCAGCCGACATCGTCAGTATTTGCACAGAACGATAATATGATCTTTCGTAAACTAACAATCATCTCTAGATTAGTTTCTATGCATAAGACAATTAATTTCTTGAAGACAAATTATTAATTCAAGAAAACTTCAGTTAAACCTTTCAGTGCAAATGAATATTAAAAAAAACCAGTCATTTCAACTCATAAGATTTGTTCACAGACAACATAATATTTCTATTTAAACAGTGCAACAGTTTCCTGTAATTAATCATTTCTTCTGGTAATACATTTCAACTTTAGCACAAAATGTCGTTTAAAGAAATTTACTTAAAACAAAAATCTGAATTTATGAGGAACCAGACAATCATGAAGCATAAAAAAACAAAAAAACAAATTGCTAATTATATCGTTCTTCCATTACTATGAGGACAGTCAATTGGTGATATTTGGTGGAAATAATTCCAATAGTTTTCATACTTCGGGATCTTATACAGCTGTGCCCTACATTTTATATAAATAAGTAATATATCAAGTTATATATCATTAATTTTTCTACCCCGTACGAGGTGAGCTTGCGCCGCCATATTGGAAAAATAGCGGCCAAAAACGGTTTTTGTGAAAATCTCGCTTACGGTAGGTCCTGGCGTAAACGTTGTTCTTACAAAAAAAAAATCTTTTTATTTTCTACAAGGAAGGTCCTATTCATTTTCCCCGTTAAACCAATAGTTTTTACTTAACAGGCCACTTTAGTTAAAAAAAAATACAAGTGAAAATTGGTTTTGTGAGAAAATCTCACTTGCGGTAGGCCCTAGCGAAAAAAGGGTTAGCTTAAAGAAGTTTCATTTCTCTTCAAAAAAGATTATTTTATTATGTCCCCGAATCAAATAGCTTTGTGTAGCATCTTGTCGTTATTATCTTTTGTCTTGTATTTTCCCTCTCATTTGATTACTGACTCATTTCAAGGTGGTTGCATATTGAGTATTGTGGCATCAATAAGAAACGTTTGCCGCAATATGCAACCAACGATTACGTAGCGTATGTCAAAAAGTGCTACACAGATGATGCAGTTGTCGTCTTTGATGGTTACCCGGAAAATTCTGAGAGCACTAGTACTAAGAGCGCTGAACGTCTTCGACGATCTCGATTCAATCAGTCAAGTGACATCATTTTTGACGAAACAATGATAGCATCTGTGATCCAGGAACGATTTCTTTCAAATGAAAAGAATAAAGCAAGAATTATCACTATGTTGAGCCAAAAGTTTCAAGACTCTGGTCACATTATCAAGCAAGCTCAAGAGGATGCTGATATACTCATTGTATATCAATAAATACAGCAATAGATATGTCACTTGGAGTATGAATCTGCTGTTGTTGTTGGAGAGGACGTTGACTTGTTAGTTCTTTTGTCAGCATTGGCAGCATCTAAATATAATGTCTACTTTCTTGAGCCAAGTAGAGGGAAAGTTACTCACCAGCTTTATTCTTAACAAAGTTTAGAAAGGAATAAAGTGGCAGCCGAAAACCTTCTATTTCTGCATCCTTTAATGGTTGTGATACAACTTCGCTTTCTTTCGACAAGGCTCAATGAAATTTGTGAAAGTTTTAGGGAAGAACTCAACTTTATAAGAGACATTTAAAAGTGTTCAAAGACCCTATTCCACTGCGGATCAAATAGAGGATGCTGGTAGAAAGTTTGTTCTAGCTCTTTATGGGGCAGGGATGAAGACGACTCCCTCAATCTTCATCGGTTCCTCTCTGCAAGATCTTTCACCAAAGATGAATTCGATCTTCCAACGGAAGCAGCCTTGCAGAATACCCTGCGAGTTTATTTCCAGATTCATCAGTGATATGGAATCACTAAGTCTCCTCAAGAGTATAGTTGGAAATGTACTAAACACGGCCTTTCTCCAGTTCCTACAATACTATAACCTGCATCTGAAAATGTTATAAAATTTTTGGCATGTAAATTCAAAAAAAGGATGTTCAAAGTTGTGTGTGTGCAAAAAGATAGGCTTGAAATGCTCGACAATATTCGCAACCTGCAGGGGACAGTCATGTTTAAATATTTAAGTTGAACCTGATATAGATGAATGCCTTGATCAAGAATACGATATTCAATTACATAATTTCATTTCCGAAGAAAATGAAGATGACGAGCTACACGATGAACACGTATTAAAGACCTTGCCATTCATCTTTAACGTTCTCTCAACATAAAAAAAAATAAAACTTTTCTGACTAACTTTACTAAAAAGGACCGGTAACTATTTTATTCTATGTCAATGACCTTTCTAATAAAAACTTAATTTCACTTATTTTTGCGCAAGCAACCCTAACTGTATTTCTTTCTGATTTTATTTATAGCTAAATATAGTTAAAACAATTAGGTAACCATTCTTGTATAAAATAAAACGATGTTTAAAGCTATTCGGAACTTTATTTTATAAAAAAAAAGCATTTGTTTGAGCCATTTTTTATTGGGGAAAGATGAAGCGCTTACTCAAAAATTATTAGTTTTATCGAAGTAATAAAGGAAACTTTTTTGTAGAAAATAAAAAGATCTTTATTATTTATAAGAACATATTTTTGGCTAGATCTACCATAAGCGGGTTATTCTTAAAAAAACTGATTTTCGCCACCATTATTTCAATGGCGGCCTGTGCTCACCCCCGAGGAGATAGAAAAACTAGTATGTTACTAAGGGCAACTTTATGTATGAACTACCAAAGTTTCAAAACTGTTGGAATTATTTCCGCCAAACCCCATTTTTAAATACTTGTTAACTAGCCTGTATTGGGAATGTTGTTGTTACTGTTTGTTTGTATTGAATACTGGAAATTTTCAATTTATTAGTTAATTCCCTTACATTATCCTTATTCATTACTGCAACCGAATCACGTTAAAACTAAGAGAAAGAAAACATTAAAGGCACCCCCCCCCTCCCACATTACGGACATAATCATAAATTCTTAGCCAAAAGTATCGCGAAAACACCACACGATTTTGATATTTCTCCCTGTGAAACAAGCTACACACAGTTATTAGCATTATTTTTAGAGTAAATTAATTTAACACTAATATCTACTTTTTCCAACAATAGAGAAAAGTATGTGGCGTATTTCACTCACCTAACGTCTTCAGCTTTTTTCAAAGCCACACCTTTCCGTAGTGCTGTCCATTCTTTACATATTGGCGTAATAAAAACTTAAGACACTCAAATGATAAAACTTAAAATGAATACTATTTATACAGCGAATGAACTTTGAAACACTCATTTCCATTTTTTAACTTTGTTTTACTGGCTTTCCTTAAAGAATAATCATTTATTACATCGTCAAAGTCAGTGTTTGAAGCTAGTATATGCTAAACGACCAAGAGAGTTGAGGCGTCCCTGACCAGTAGAAGCTTTGCCATGTTTTGAGTCGATTTCCTAACTTACTAAAAGCTATTTCTACTTCTGAAATGGTTAGTAAAAGTGTACAGAATACGAACAATACAAATATTCACAAAAATAGCGGTAGGCTAATTCAAATATTTTTTTTTCGGTTAAGACCTCAGCTAGGTTCCCCTTTAAAGGCCGGGCTCGGGTGCTGAAGGACCAACTAACCCCCTCCCCGTCTTGGGAATCCTGGTTACAGGTTCAGCTAGAAATAAGCTTACTTTTCTCCTCATGATGATACTGAAAACCATTTTATTAACACATTATCTACCGGTACTCCATTTATCGAATCATTATTCGTTATATACAATAATTTTCCGGCTGGAATTGATCAACAGATTTATTGATTTATTTATGAGCTGTTTACAAAGCTATCTATTAATCGAGTTTGTCTAATAAATATTACAGCAATTCATTTGATTTAAAATCTCTGTAAAGTAATAATAACAATTTTTATTTTTTTAGGGAAAAAAACTCTGTAGATCCTATAAAATTCGTACTCTCTCCAAAACGCTGCCGATAACGTTTCACACAAAGGCTTAAGAAAAACTGGCGATTCATTCTGTCTGCGAGTTAAATGCTTTGCCATCATTTAGTTCTTTCAAAGATCCACGTTTTGTTTCGTGCTTCAGAAATGATAGACGTTTCATATTGAATTAATTATTATTTCAGGAAACGTCCTCCTAAATACTGTGATGAACGTAATTATTTTATTTTATTATTTGATATACAATAACGATATTATATATTTAATTTCATAATAGGCCTGGAGTATAATTTTTACATGTTGTTTCTTTCATTATTATATAAATCTTCTGATTTTGTTTCTGAGTAAAGATTAATTGTTACGGATTTGATAAATGTGACACAAAAGGAACTTGAAAGGAACTTGAAAGGTGGAAGATCCGTTGCCAAGTGGCCTGATGACGTTGAGATCTGATGAAGTTGACAAAGTAGACAAAATGTTAGGTATTATAAGTGATGATCCACTTCTGTAAGCAAAGAGTAATGAAGGAAATTTCTCAAGAAGGTCAAGAGTCGAGGAGAAGTTTAGAGCCAATGACGAAGGTGCTTCAACTAAATTTGTCTCTGTCAATCTAATGATTGAAATTAGTTTGGAATCACTGACTAAATCAATCAGAGTTTAATTAGATTAGATTGCCTTATATGACATTGAAAATATTTAACTAAAAGATCATTACTATATAAAGCTCAGTATTTTAGCCACTTATTACCTATGTCTCGTATCTAGTTATGGTAACATCATCTTTTATACGCTAATCAAATCGTTCGTCGCTTCTGATATTTAATTTTCGATCTACGTTTATCAGTTTTGATCTCTTCAAGAGTTCACGATTTTGAATTAAGTTAAATGATGACCGTAAAAGAAAACTGAATATAATTTTTGTGATTGGTCGTATCTTGTAGAAACAGAAATCTGGTTTTTGGATTGATTTTTAACAAATTCCTCATTTCTGTTCAGCTATGTATATATATATACATATATATATATACGTATATATAAAAATATATATATGTAATAGTACAAAATCAATCTTTTGCATTATAAAATTCACACTGAAAAGAAATGAACTAAAAAATATATATTTTAATTTTATTTCTTTTCAATCTGAATTTTATGCAAAAGAGATCGACTTCGTGATTTATTAGTTATTAATTATTAAGAACTGAAAAGTTTGTAAATGTGAAATTTTAAATTGAAGACTGACAATTATAAATTACAACAAAGAAAAATTTTAGTAAAAATTTATTTTGATTCCTTTTAATTAATTTAATAAATAAATAAATTATTATTTTAGTGTAATTAACAAGTATAATCTTAATGTTATGAGGCATTATTATTTAAGTACAGGGCAGCACTTAATTTTTCATTCAATTGTCAAATTTCTAAATTCTAGAGATGTTTACCCCTACTGGGATCAATGAAACGTCCGTTTCTTTTCTTAGTAAAGTAAGTTGTAATAAAATATCCAAGTCATAACGAAGGAAAAGTGACAATAACAGTCTTGTTTCAGGCTTCTTTTGATCTTTAAGTGACTAACAATGGATTTGATGAATGGTTTATTTCTGTAGGCCATTGCAACACAATGAACAGTTATAATTGTATGTAATCATGAATGCACAAATTTAACATGCAGTAATTGAACATAAAATTGAAAAATAAAAGCCTGCACCTAATTATGCTCCACGCCTTGAGGTTATCATCGCAGTAAATCTGGGACAGCTGTTTCGTCCTTGTTAAGACTCATCAGCCAGATTTACCCCCGATGAAAAGCTCAGAAGGCATGATAACAGTTATGGAACCCGCTCCTACTCCCAGAAGTGGAATTCCACAAAAAAGAAATAACAATAAAAAAATAACTATCACTCACAAAATTAAAACCTTGGTCTTCAAACTATCAATCGCAAAATGTTTTAATTATAAGTAAAATAAACCCAAGAAATACACATCATGAATACACAAATTTAAAGTGCAGTAATTGAACATAAAATTGAAAAATAAAAGCCTGCACAGAATTATGCTCCACGCCTTTATTTTTCAATTTTAAGTTATAATTATAATTCATTGGTTTGGTCATACATCAGTATCATTGTTAGTAATGTGAAACAGACTGTAATTACACATGAATCAATAATTTCAAAAATAACTTTTACAAAAAAAAATAATGTTTTACAATTTCCTAGTATTAATCATATAGCTTTTTAATATAATAATTTCGAATTTTTCTTGATATCCAGTACTGACAGATATTTTAAATAACTAGAAGATGTAACTGTAAAAATGAGGTAATCGATTTAAATATTGAAAGAAGTCTATTCACTTTAATTAACAAAGGAAAGAAAACAATTCGACATTAATTATTTTATCCCAGTCAATAAACAATGTCTTCGAATACCTTTGTTGGGAGGGTGTAAACACAGCCCTAAAGTAATTGAATTTTTAAAACAAAAATCCTGTTTCTATTGCATTACCAAGACAACAAAGCGTTCATTCGATTTTCGATAATCGAATGTCTCCTTCCTGTAAAGTACCAGTTTGTAACATGAGGGGCCTAAAAGTCCTAATTTTCGACCAGAAATTAACAAAAAATTTAATCGAAAAATTGTTTCTACTTCTTTCGTTGCATTGGTGCAATTTTATTTTTTTCTTAGCATATCCTTGGAAAAAGACGATTGTGAAATGTTTACTTCCTTATGAGCTAAAAGCAGAAAGGATCTCGATTGTTACAAACGATCATAAAAGAAAAAGTGAAAGGAACGTCTCTAGGTAGGTCGTAATTCTGCTTTAATGGTTGATTTTCAAGAGGAGTTCATGGAAACAGGAGTGGGTGGCTTTCTCTGGATTTGAATTGCGTTGATGTTCCTTCAAAATCGAAATAAGATTTGTGTGTGTGTGTGTGTGTTAGGATTATGTTGAGCAGATGGCTCCGAAGTCAATTTCACTGAATGTTCGAGAATGTTCAATTCCAAGAAGACAGGATTTAGTGAGATATTGTCATCAAAGTCAGAGTTTTCTTATTTGCTATTTAAAATATTCGAAGAGAAGGAAAAATTAACTGTTCAATTTTTCTTTATTTTTTTTTTTTAATTTTAGGCTGACTATTATGTTTGTTTGTTTGTTTGTTTTTTACTTATTCTGTAAAGATAAATTTTCTTTGTTTTTCTTTTTGCTTTATTATTTGTTCAAAGTATAAGGCAGTAAAGGACGGGACAATCGAACGGATTCTCCCGCCTCCACAACCACCATCACCCAGAATTTTGATATGTATAATAAGCTCAAGGTCAATGACCTTCTTTATTTTTTTATCATCATCATTGTAATTTCTTTGTTTTGTTTAGATCAGTGGTGCCCAAGCTACGGCCCGCGAAGGTGTTACATGTGGCCCGCTGTTTTATTCCGGCTTTTTTTTTTTTTTTTGTTTTTGAACCTGGAGCTTCCTTTTTTTTTTTTTTTTTTTTTTTTTTTTTTTGTTTTTGTTATTT